>JAGTXR010000337.1:0-503570 GCA_022606575.1 Glossosoma conforme
GGTTGTTATTCGGTTTTCATGGAAATTATTTTCGTTGCTAGGGAGTTTGTTATTTGGTTGCCATAGAAGTTGCTTCCGTTGCTAGGGAGGTAGTTATCCGGTTTAATGGAAATTATTTCCGTTGCTAGGCAGATCGTTATTTGGTTTCCATGGAAGTTGTTTCCGTTGCTAGGGATTTTGTTATTTGGTTGCCATGGAATTTGTTTCCGTTGCTAGGGAGGCTGTTATTTGGTTGCCATGGAAGTTGTTTCCGTTGCTAGGGATTTTGTTATTTGGTTACCATGGAATTTGTTTCCGTTGCTAGGGAGGCTGTTATTTGGTTGCCATGGAAGTTGTTTCTGTTGCTAGGCAGTTTGTTTTTTGGTTGCCATGGAAGTTGTTTCCGTTGCTAGGGAGTTTGTTTTTTGGTTGCCATGGAAGTTGTTTCCGTTGCTAGGAGATTGTTATTAGGTTGCCATGGAAGTTGTTTCCGTTGCTAGGGAGGTTGTTATTCGGTTGCCATGGAAGTTGCTTCCGTTGCTAAGGAGTTTGTTATTTGGTTGCCATGGAATTTGTTTCCGTTGCTAGGGATTTTGTTATTTGGTTACCATGGAAGTTTTTTTGTTGCTAGCGAGGTTGTTATTTGGTTGCCATGGAAGTTGTTTCCGTTGCTAGGGAGATTGTTAATCGGTTGCTATTGAAGTTGTTTCCGTTGCTTGGCTTTTTATTCCTTTGTTATTAAAACTCTTGACGTTTCTAGGGAATTTTTCTTTATAGATTTATTAGAATGCTAACAAACACTTTGCTGAACTCATCGATACCAAAACTCTTTGCATTAAGGAAATAATAACTTAGTAAGTAACTTTCATTAAGAAATGTAAATCTTTCACCCGATATTGA
Source organism: Glossosoma conforme (assembly GCA_022606575.1). NCBI lineage: Eukaryota > Metazoa > Arthropoda > Insecta > Trichoptera > Glossosomatidae > Glossosoma > Glossosoma conforme. Next base: position 880 of record JAGTXR010000337.1, read on the forward strand.
GAGCTTTGGTGGCAATGTTTTGTCTGAAACAACACAAAAAATATAATTTGAAAAAACGTAAAGTAAAACAATGCATATAATTTAAAATGCTTGTTGCTTGAAGGTCAAGGGCTCCCATCCCGAGTTTGCCCGCCGCAAGAACTACTCGGCCGGCGGTATGAAGAGCCTGAACGTCAACTCCGCGGCTTACCTCAACGAGAGGGAGGAACACATACCAGTGGACGAGCGCTTCCTATACGAGTGAGTAATACTACATTACCTCCCTTTTTGCGTCCCTAAAATAAACGTACCCTCACTGTAAGATTTAATTATTTTAAACTGATATAATAACTTCTTAGGTTTTCACGGCCAGATTTGTTATTGTGGCTTTTGAGTTTAGCCGTGTGTGGCGAACTTCCTTCAACCTATTTGAACCTGGTTGAAGGAAGTTTGCCACACACGGCTAAGCCCAAAAGCTACAATAAAAAACTGATATAATGTTTAAAAATTTATATAAAAAGAAATTGACTCTGAAATCTGATACGTTTTCCAGTTACCTTCAGATGAGAAAGCACAAGAGAGATGACGACTCTGACGCAGAATCTGACACCGGCTCCGTTGACAGTGTTGACTTTGAGAAATATCTCGACGGACTCGCCGGGAAGAAAGCCGATAAAGGTAAACAACAGATTAATGATACTGTGCAAATTTACATTAAAAAATTCTCGTACAATGTTTGCATGTATACATGCTATTTGTTCCGTTTGGGGAGAGGCTCTTACCCAGGACTCCCTAGTGCAGTGGTAATAGCAGTTGCACCAACATGAAATACAGCAACTGTCATAACAAATAAAACGACGTATGCAAACGCCGTGTAATTATATAATTAAAACGAACATTATTAGATGTGCATGTCAGACGAGCGAACAAAAATAAGAGACAAAAGATCGTTTTTCGAGGCTTTAAGGCATAAGCCTAAAGGAGCTATATCAAGCTGATATCAGAGTTTACATAAAAAAAAATATATATAATTTATTTATCATGGTAATCAAGAAAACTGATTGTTTGAGTTACTTAAGCTTTTTTGTTTTTGTAGAATCAGACAGCGAGCATTCTGAAGAAGAGATGGATTACATGAAGGAGATGTTGGCGCATTCTAAACTGACCAAGGAGAACAAGAAGGACAGCAAGAAGGAACAAGATGACAATGACAATGACGTCAATGACGACTTTGGCAATGACGCTGGCGGCGGAGACGACGATTGGGGAGAAGGGGACGAAGATCTAGATGAAGATGGAGAATTTGACATGGGTTAGTTGCCTTTTTAACCATTCACAACTATTAGCCATATGCAGCAAGCATGGCAAGCGTCATAGAATAACACAGATGAGACTTTAGAATTACTATCACCATCTGTCGGTATTCTCCTGTATGTGTTTGTTTATATAACAAAATATATTAAAGTAAGGTGCTTGTTGTAAATTAAATGTGTATGTTTTTAGGTAGACCTTTATTCACAAGAAGATCGCTATTTTGTGTGAAAATTACCAGCTTTAACCTTTAAACGCCCAGTGGTCCCATAAGGGACCGCAGATTTGCGTCGTTCAATGCCCCAGCAGGCCAATGTTTTTTAATGTTTCGTCGCACAATAGATTCTTCCATGAACTTACTTTAATACTATTATTACAAATTAATGTAATCCGATTGTGAAATGAACCATAAGCACTCCTGTATGGGACCGTAGGGCATTGAGCATAGCAAATCTGCGGTCCCGTAAGGAAACCACTGGGTGTTTAAAGGTTAATTTTGGTTTACATGTTATATAAGGGTTACAGAGACTAATTTTGTATAGTGGGGTTCCTATCTTGATACTATAGGAGGGTTGACTGTAAATTTATTTTTCATTTCAGATGATTCTGATCTTGAATTCTCTGACGACGAAGCTGACGATGAAGACAGACCTGAAGGAAGGAAGAAGAAAGGCAAAAAAGGTAATATTATTTACATTATATTAACACATCACAGTCAATGCTTATTGCTTAGAAGTAAAGGTCTTGCCTACAATGTCAAAGGTCATGGGTAGTGACCCGTATTTTTAGCATCTATTTTTTTCATTTTTAGCGTTTTGGAGCATTTAAAAGTTTGGATTTTAGCATTTCGGAGAATTTAAGTGTGGATTTTAGCATCTATTTAGTATTTTTTAGCATCTATTTTCATAAGATGCAAATAATTAATAATTCCATTTTTTTTTTTAAAAAAATTTATCATCATCATCATCATCATCAGCCTGTGTCCGTCCACTGTTGAATGTAGGCCTCCCGCATGAGTCTCCTTCCTCTTCGATCCTCCGCCTTCCGCATCCAGGTCACTCCTGCTATTCTTCTTATTTTTATTTATAATACTTACAAATATATATTAAACAAAATAATCTTAAAGTAGGGCAAGGAATTCAGGGATCTTCTAAGTTACAGCTTCAAAGTTCATTAACAGAAAAATTCAGGAAAAACGTACACTGCAATAATCGAGTTTAATTATGATGACCATTTCACATCATCAGGGGTCGGCTCTCCTTGTGAATATTCGCCATGTCTGTCTGTCCTGCGCTGCATTCTCAGTCAAGCCCAGAGTTTTCAGATCCTTGTTTACAGTTGCAGTTCAGGTCGCCTGCGGTCTTCCAGGTCTTCTTCTCAGCGTGGGTATGTTGAGGGCTCTCTTCACCATGTGGTCCTCATTTCTTCGTGTCACATGTCCATACCGTCTTAGGCGGTTTTCCCTTATCTTTTCAGGTATGGGGGCAACCCGAAATGAACCCTGATTTCGAACTCTGTCCACTCTAGTGACTGTGGTTATAAGTTCATTATTTCATCATTTAATATGACAAACCATAAGAATTGAATTCTAGGAATATTAATCTACCAGTATAAATAATTTAATTTCTTGCTTTCGACAGGTGATGACTCTGACTTAGATTTCTCTGAAGAGGACAACGTCAAGCCTGTCACGTTGTCAGGAAAGAAGAAAGGAAAGAAAGGTAACCATTTGACTTTTATACGCTCATGAAAATTTAGCATGATCCCTGATTATTTAACCCTCTAAAACGAGCATGACCATCTGCAGGAGGGTATAGCTCAATTGTCAAAGCGTTTGCTTTGCAAGCCAAAGGTCATAGGTTCGATCCCAGATAGATATTAAAAAAAAAGTATTAATCGATTTATCAGCTGTAAAATATTTATATAGGTTGGTGTGAATTTGATACCTCACCCTCAAAATGACAGTCATAGCCTATTAATCAAAATTGGTGGTAGACGAAAGATGTGCCGTGAAGACCACCCATTCATAGTAAATTCCTGTAATAATAAAGGATGATGCGTGAATCTCGGGCTTTAGTCGATGACGTTGGCGGATCAAAACTCCACATGCAGCGCTTAGCCATATGCAGCATCGTAAGCGTCGTAGAATTCCACAGATGAGACTTCAGAATTACTATCACCATCTGTCGGTATTCTCCTGTATATGCTTACATAAAAAAAAAATGGAACATATGGACACCGCAAATCGGAATTTTTACAGTTCTGTAAACTCAGATTGTCTACAACTTGTCTCAGAACACATGGGAACATAGATGATTCAAGGGAGGCCCTAAGTCAAGAGCCCGTGAACTTGCATAGACTGCGGCTGACATGTAGACCTCCGGGTATACAGGTGTTGTCAATTTGCGGTGTCCATATGCTCCAAATTTGGATTACATAGTAAAAAAAATAAAAATCAATTAAATAATTCTTCAAATTTGTTGTTTTCAGGTATGGAGTCCATGTTTGCGTCGGCGGATGAGTTTGCGTCGATTCTAGAAGACGCCGGAAACAGCGGCAGGAAGCAGGGAACCAGTCAAGCAGTGGACAGCACCGACAACGCCAATGTGAGGCAACTCAACTGGGAGGAGAAGCGCAACGCCTGGGTCAAGGGGCTGGGCAAGAAGCGGCAAGATGGCGGGCGCTTCAAGACACAAGGCGGCGGGAAGAGAAAAGCCGGCGGGGGGTTCGTCGGGGGAAAGAAGAAAAAATATTGAACATTTCTTTTTCAGTAACATTTTTAAATATTATACTCGAGAAAAGTTATCATGATAACTGTTCATTTAGTTGTAAATTATTATACCTATCTGGGACAAGTAATACAACTAGGACGAAATAACTTCTTAAAAGATGTCGATAGGTGTATACAACTGGGATGGGGGGCAGCATTTGGAAAATTAAAGTACATTTGTAAAGCGAAAATTACATGTCTTTAAGGCGTTTAACCAATGCATCCTCTCTGTATTAACTTGTGACGTGGAATCTAACAGCAAGTCTTACATAAAATAAAGGTCACCCGGCGTGCTGTGGAGAGATCCATGAGAGGAGTGTCGCTAAAAGATAGAATCCGGAACAAGGATATCTGCAAAAGAACTCAAGTAGTGGAGGCTGCACAACGAATAGGCACACTCGAGCGGCAATGGGCGCCCGAGAACTGGCAAACGAAGCATTGGCCGACCCTCTGCTAGATGGACTGTTGAACCTAAGCCTCCCGCATGAGTCTCCATCCCCTTCGATCTTCCGCCTTCCGCATCCAGATCACTTCCGCTATTATTCTTATGTCGTCAGTCCATCTTGCAGGCGGTCGTTGGCCAGTGCTTCATTTGCCAGTTCTCGGGCGCCACTCCCAATACTTTTCTTCCCCATCAACCGTCGTTTCTCCGACAGATATGTCACATTGCCACTTGAGTGTGCCTATTCGTTGGGTAGCATCCACTACTTGAGTTTTTCTGCGGATTTCCTCGTTTTGGATTCTATCTTTTAGCGACACTCCGAGCATGGATCTCTCTATAACACAAATTATAATAAATATAAATTATATGAGTAAATACTCAGGGATCATGATATATTTTTTTGAATATAAAAATAATTTTATCATTATATGTGTAATATAATTTAATGTTTTGATGATGATGTTGAATTTTGATGGCATTCAATAAATGGTGCTTTAAAAATAATGTTTTGTATTTATTTGCATCCATTTCATAAAAAATAATTAAAGCAAGAGAGTAATTCACTGTAAAATGTACTGTGGAGACTCGCAGACCGCCTCACACCTAAGATCCTGCTCCATGTGCCCAGCAAGCTGCACACCTCAAGACCTAGTGCTGGGCAACACACGGGCTATCGATGTTGCCAGATACTGGGCAAAAAGAATTTGACGTCGCTGACAAGAAGAAGACTGAAATGTACAGTCTACCCACTTATAATGTTTTCATAAGATAGAATGATTAACATGATTCTTAGAAATCCTGGACTATTTGGTCCTAAGAGGCGGTACATTCCAAAATAACAACATAGAAGGGACCGTTGTAAATCACATCGAACACTAAAGGAAAAATCTCCATTACAAATTAAAAACATGTGCGTTATAGGAGGTTTGCCTATAATAAGAAAATTTCATAACGAGGTAAGTTTTTGTTTTATGTAAACACATACAGGAGAATACCGACAGATGGTAATAGTAATTCTGAAGTCTCATCTGTGAAATTCTATGACGCTTACCATGGTGCATATGACTAAGCGCTGCATGTGGAGTGTTGATCCGCCAACGTCATAGACTACAGCCCGAGATTCACGCATCATCCTTTATTATTACAGAAATTTACTATGAATGGGTGGTCTTCACGGCACGTCTTTCATCTACCACAAATTTTGATTAATAGGCTATGACTGGCATTTTACGGGTGAGGGATCAAATTCACACTAACTAATTTTACAGCTCAGAAATCGATTAAAAATCCTTTTTTTTTTTTTAATCTCCGTCGGGGATCGAACCCACGACCTTTGACTTGCAAAGCATATGTTTTGACCATTGAGCTACACCCTAAATGACTGAATATCTAGTGCACGAGACATTTGGTGCACCGGACAACTGGTGCACTGGATGTCCCGCTAACCTAACCAATGCTTCGGGAAGGCGGTATATACATACAGAAAAATTCATGTTCAAAGGGTTTAACTCTTTATTTACTGAATTATTTAATAATCTATTTACTTTTCCGATTCTTTTTATACGAATATGTGTTGATAGGATATAGAGAAAAATTAAGAATAAACATTATTTTCTAAAACCAGCATTTATTTCATAGTTTTATAAATCCGACTTATTGCAGATGTGTCGTCAGGGCACAACTGCAGCAAACTGCACGATCAATATTAAATTTTGTGGCATGGGACCTATAAGTCCTGTCAGTAAATAAAGGGTTAAGTAATAACGAGGATGGATTTCAGATTTTTCAGGGTAATAACAAAAAAAAAACATTTTTATTATATTTTATTGATAATGCACATATCCACAATGTCGGAAAATAATAACTATATACAATACTAAATTTGGGGGGGCTTTTTTAATTAACATTTACAAAAATGTCAATTAATAAATCAATTATGAATTATTTTCTTATAGGGTAAGTTTGCTTAACCATTACACCGCGTACGACATCTATAGCGGTCATCAACACATCGCCACCACTACTCAGTTCTATCAGCTGCCACTGTTCTCATCCCATGACATTTTACACCCTTAAGTTCACCTGGGAACATACATGGTTCAATTGAAAGTAACAATTGGTATATTTTTTTACTAGAAATATAATATTACAATATATATTAATGATACACTAAAAAAAAAGACAGAAATGTGCCCCAGTCAAAAATATAAAAGAAATACTCTAAAATAAAATTAATTAAAATGTACAATTTTAATACAAAATATACACTACAAAAAAAAAAATATCGATTTAGGGGTACCGACTTAAATTAATTAAAAAATAAATTACCTAAAAATAAAATCTAAATTTATAAGTCAATATTTCAAAAAATACAACCCTTGTATATAACTTTTAATAATACCCGGTGATTAAATTGAAGAAAATATAGCATGGTCCCCGAGTATTTACCAAAATAATTTATTTTTGTTATATTTTTTTTATGTTTTACATATAAGCATAAAATCTTGTACATAATTAGTGATCATGCTAATTTTCTTGAGTATAGTCCGTTGGTACGGGGCCTGGACCGTTTGGTCCTAAGGGGGAGCTAAAACGTACACTAGAAGGCGCTGTTATAGAAAAACAGCCACAAACGCTTCAGGAAAATTTTATATAAAAGAGTACACTGTAGGAGGGTTGATTGTACAGATTGTACAGTAAATACGTTATAAAAAATATAAATGTCTATAAAAAAAAAACACATTTACAATAAAAAAAATTGTGATGTTTCGGTAGTAAACATTGTTTGACACGTCGAAAAAAGGGCCATTCCTATCTGTGAGCCGGGTAGACAAGTGATCATTTATTTCATGTATTGAATTCTATACAGTAAAAGGATTTTTATTATTGCTTATCTTTAATTTGCTTTTTTGCCGCGACTGTCTTGGCGGCGCTACATGTCACAGTGCCCCAGCGGTCGTCAGTTTAGTCCTGTCCGGCTGACGAAACGTCATGTACCGGTCGGGCGGAGAAACCTGCCCTGCATCCTTCCTCCACGTGGCCAAAATATGAACCTGCGACTGGTTGTCACCTTATTAAAGATGGGGGACGTCATTATATTTAAAAAAATCATCTACTTATATATCACATTGTCTTACCTATATACGTATTTTAAAATAAAAATATATTAACATATCATAATTATAAAAAAATATATGTAAAAATCTGGTGTTGCCTGCGTCTCTTGGAATGTTCAAAACAATTAAAAATTAGGTAATTTTTACAACAAATGGAAATTTTAAAAACTAAATAATTGACGCAGTGAAGATTACAGTATCGGTGGATTGTCCCAATGAGCCAAATGGTTGCTTCAGTTTTCAGGACTGGATATCAGTAGTAAGGGAGCTTGTCACGCCGGCGGCAGCGTCTGGAAAGATAAATAAATAATAAATAATTGATACGCACATACAAATACACAGCAAACATCATCTTTTATGACATTTCTCTCATCAATAAATCAGAGAAAAATAAATCACGATTCGAACCGAACACTATCCAGTCCGCGCGGTACGCGATTAAACTTACGCCGGAGGCCGACTGTTTTTTTTAAAGAATATCTTACAAAAAAAATCGCATATATTTAATTGATTATATATATCCATCCCCCATCATCGTCGCAGTCTTGGATCTCCTCGGCGTCTGAGGGAATATCGGACAAAGCATCAGCGTGTATAAGGGGACTAAGAATAACCAAAAATATATTGCACTGGAATATAAAATAAAATATAAAAAAAAAACAGTTTATATTTTGAGAAATACTTATTTTGCTAACAAACATATAAAATATAAATGCATACAATCGAAATATTGATCCGAGAAAAACGATCAACGTTTTCTCAATTTACAAATAATAATTATAACAAGCGAGATAAAGTCTAATCTCACATATTGTTTTTTTTTATAAAAAATGCTCGTTTAAACTTTTTATCGTCGTATGTTCAAATAAAATTAAATATGGCTCTCACTGAAAAGGTTTGAGATCACTGAAAAAAAGTAAAAGTAAGTCGAAAGTAAAAACAACACACATGTTGTGTGATTGGCCACTAACATTTGAAAAAACATAACACTAGCTGTATATAGTCGGCCAGTAAGCGTTATGTGGTGTGATCCGCCTTTAACGTTCGGCCTGGCGATTACACACATGTTGTGTAACCGAACTGGATAGTGTTAATAATATTACGGAGGAATACAAAAATTGTTCACTCAGTATTTATTATACGTTATATGGATATTCTCATTATTAGAGTCCAGGTGTAGGAAATACATATCATCGGAAAGCAAGGGTTAATCCCACATAAAAATTAAGCAACCAGTCATTTATTTTACTTGTGCTGACAGTGAGGCCCCGCTTAACGCTGCCTCGTTTAGCGCTGTTTCGGTTTAGCGCTCTTTTATTTCGTCCCGGGGTTATTCCCCGAAATTGTGCATAAATAGTGGAAAAAATAGTGGAATTAGCGAAACAAAACGGTTAAGATGAGGTAAATGTGGTACACGTCGAAGAAATAATTCAAGGAACAGCAGCTAGTCTTTCTAATGATGAGCTCAAGGAATTAACTGAGCAAGAAGAAAACAAAAATATTGATGGTAGTGATTTCGAAGAAGAGCAAAAAGAACTTTTGATGGCGTTTGTAAAAAAGAGTTTGACCACTATAACTGAAATTAGGGACCAATTTGTTGAAAATGATCCAAATTTTGACAGGAGTTCAAAAGCAAGACGGGGTGTTATAGATGCTTTATCCACTTATCAACAACTTCTAACAGAACGCAAAAGGAAAACGCAAACTACATCAGATGCCTTCTTGACAAAAAGGCAGAAAATTGGAAACACAGAATAGACTGAATGATCTGACCGACTTAGAGTTTTTTTTGTTTTTATAAGTATATTCATTTATATTGTTTTTACTTTTGTTAGAAATAATTGTTTGGTTTTATTTAAAAAAAAAAAAACATAACTATTAAATTTAATACCTAACCCCATTATTTCCATGTTTCGCATTACACTCTACTTTGATGGAACGTATCCCCCGCATTAAGCAGGGCTTTACTGTATCAATATAGGGACTAACCTTCACGTGACCTTCATGCTGGCGTACTGTTTCCCCAGCAGGCGCATGGCGTCCTTGTGCGGCGTGTGCTGGCTGCGCACGTTGCCGTAGTTCTCCTTGACGTAGAGGGCGAAGGCCGAGGGGGCGCGCGCGGCCGCCACGGGCGTGGTCACCACCAGCCCGCTCTTGCCCTTCTTGTTGCGCAGCACCTCCAAGCTCCCAAAGCAGATTCCGCAACATTTTTTTGCCACGTCAATGGATTTCGAATGCCGATTCACGCTAATGGAAAAAAATATATAATAAGAATTAAATTAATAAAATAAAAAATATATAAGATATCAGCAATACACGACTGTCATTTTGTTTTCCAAGTGAATCTTTGGTAGCAAATATATTGATATCAGCTTGATATAGCTCCTTTAAGCTGATGCCGTACAGCCACGAAAAATGATCTTTTGCCTCTTACTTTTGTTCGCTCGCCTGACATGCACATCTAATGATGTTAGTTTTTATTATATAATATTACACGGCGTTTGCTACGGTGCAACTGTCATCTTTAATTTGCTTTTTGCAGCAATCGTTGGCGGCGCTGCATGTCAGTGTTCCGGCAGTTGTCAGTTAACTTTCAGTCAGAAAGAGAAGAAGACAGACTGATACACAACGTCCCCCCCTCTCATTCACACAATAGTGAACAGAAATGAGAGATCCACTTTGTGCTTGCTGCCGAACATAGATGTTTCTCTTGCTACCTGGATCGACCCTTAACAATCGAACTGGTCTGACTGTCGGTGAGTTTTATTAATCAATTCATCCATTTCTGTATATTTTGACCCTGGAGCTGTGTCAAGATATATGCTCCAGTTAGTGACCGAACATGGAAAAAGACGTTACCTGTATCCACACTTGGTGCATTTGAATGTGTATTTGAAGTGGATGTCCAGGGTGTGGCAAACTGGGATGTTGCCAATCTCGGGGTAACTTCGCAGAGTTCTGGCAACCCTAGAATCAATATAAATAAACCTAACTTTCACCTGGGATGGCAGAACAAAAAGAGAAGTCAACAGTCGCATACATCAAGCAAGGCTAGCTTTTAATAAAAAACAACAATTCTTGAGTCAAATAATATTAATTAAAATCTCCGCAAGCAACTTGCCAAAACATTTGATTGGAGCATCTTGATGTACGGCTGTGAGACATGGTGCTTATCTGAAAGTGATAAGAAAAGACTAGAGGCCTCTGAAATGTGGTCATCCAGAAAAATTTTAGGAATTTCCTGGAGAGACCACGTCACGAACAATGAGGTTCTCAGGATAATCAAGGAAGATAGGCACCTAGTAAAAACCATCTCAGAGAGGCGATCGGTCACATCATGCGCCACGATGGTCTTCTTCACGATATTGTGGAGGGGATGGTTGAGGGTAGAAACTGTAGAGGGCGCCCTAGACGGGAGTATTTGCAGCAAGTATTCGAGGACATGAATTGTAGCACTTATGCTGAGCTGAAAAGGGTTGCGGAGGACCGAGAGGAATGGAGATCGAGATGCAAGATTCTGTTGCTGCAAACCAATCCACCGGATTGATACTACGAAAAAGATAAATAAAAATGATTGAGTAATATAAGAAAATATTAACTCCACCACCTTGACCGACAGTCACTGCGAGTGTTGTGTATGTATCTCACTTACCACGCCCTCCACTTGGGGCCGTGCCCGCCGGCCTCGGCGTCCAGCAGCCAGGTGGCCGCGTGGCACAGCTCGTGCGCCAGAGTGTCCCGCAGCCTCTGCGGTGTGTCCACCACCTTCACAGACAGCTCCACGGTGCAGCGGCGAGTCATGGCCCCGTCGCGGGAGCGGATCTGCTTGTTGCACGCGCGGCTAGAAGCCCAACAACAAACATGTCAAGATAAACGCTTCTTGTTTACCCTAATTATTTAAAATATCAGTTATTTAGGTATTGATAGCATTCGTCTCATGTGCGTCGATCGACATTGTGCAATTATCACTAAATCAAAAGCTAAAAAAGCAGTGCGGTTCTCTGTGGCAGACGACGAAAGAATCATTGTTTCCCGGTGGCGCCATCAGCATAGACAGCAACAAAAGGAGGGAACTACTCCCACGCGGCCTGTCAGTGAGTCCAGTACTTACCACCACCTTGGGCCTGTCTGTTGCAGCGATTAGATCGCTCGCCTGACTGTCACTCAACCTAAGGCATCAGAATTAACGCGTGCCATCGTATTAAGTCTAATTTTGTATCTTTAAAATTTTAATTTTAAGTAAACGAGAGTAATCTCATGTCGTGGCATTAATCAATTTACATCATGCTATATATTTATTGGTAGACTGGACTGAATTTAACCCTCCTCACACCCGCATCACACCGGAGGACAGTTAAGTCTCCTTGATGATGCGCTCATTCCGATTATGATCAGTTAGCAACTGATAAGTCCAGTGAAAGTCCCCTCTGAACAATTGTGGCCACTGTACAAGTGCAAAAAAGAAAGAATCCATGAAAGAGATTATAATCGCATTCACGGGTTGTAAAGAGATGGAGACGGAAGATAGATTCTCTCACCGAAAACAAGTACGAAAATTGTAAATTCGTGGATTTTTTTTTTAGTATCCAAAAGGCTGCATGCCCGATAATGCCGAGGCGATTCCCTCGTACTGCGTTGAAAAGGACCTCCTTCTAATAAGAGGAACTCCCAGAGAATGTGCTTTGAGGTCTGGACGCCACAGGGGCAACTAGGGTTTGAAACTAAATTAAATGCAATCTCCAAAGCAACCCACGACACACTCCACCCTATGTTTGGGTATCAAAAAATAACCATACGACTCAAATCAAGAAGAAGTTTCCTACAGTCGACAACGGAACTGGTGATACCTGAGGCCACCCTGCGGCTGAACATGTGGAGAAGCGCAACTGGGGGGAATACTTGGATTGCCCCGAAAGAGGACCTAGCCCCTGGACATGACCAGGGGTGGAATACATGGAGGTCCCTTAACAGACTTGGGACCCGAGTATGCAAGACGAGAACACAAATGAAAGCCTGGCAGTTTTACAGCGGACCGACTGAATGTGACTGCGGCGTGGAGCAGACCCAGTCACGCCTTCTGTGTGCGCTGTGTCCGAGTAGCTGCACCCAGGAAGACCTGATTGTGACCGGGAGTAACGCTATCGACGTCGCTCACTTCTGGGCAAACAGGATCTGACCCTGCTGTTTCCGACACGATTATATATATATATATATCACACCATAGAATCCCTCACCCTGCGGTTGTGCACAAGTTCTTGTTCCACACGATGGGAAGGTCCTCCTGCATTTTGCCCTCAAACACATTCTCATTGAACATGGCAAACAGCTTCCTTGCCAACTCTTCCTTCTTGCCTTTGAAGTTGCTCTTGTAGATCTTGGCCTCGAGATGGCATCTCCAAGAAGGAACATCTATAATCATCAGAAATATATTGATACAGTTTTTACAAGTCTATTTATACTTTTTACAAAGAAAATGAACCTTTAAACGCCCAGTGGTTACCTTATGGGACCGCAGATTTGCGTCGTTCAATGCCCTACGGTCCCGTACAGGAGTGCTTATGATTCATTTTACAATCGGATTACATTAATTTGTAATAATAGTATTAAACTAAGTTCATGGAAGAATCTATTGTGCGATGAAACATTACAAACATTGGCCTGCTAGGGCATTGAACGACGCAAATTTGCGGTCCCGTACGGGACCACTGGGCGTTTAAAGGTTAATCCTTTTATAGAAAGCCTGATTGATTCTAAGCAATAGTTTTCGTAAGGTATTATTTCACATATATATTTTACCTATGTGCTAACAAGAATTCGAATTAGCTGTTTAGCCGGCAAATTATTTTGCCAAAAATGTTCCAAAAAATTTTTTTTATCATCAAAGAGCCTAAAAGAATAACAAGCGTCTTTATTGAAATGTAAATAGAACGAAAACCGGTTCAGAAACACAGATTTTTTTGTTTCAATGTCAGAAATCGTGAAATGTATATGAAACACGTATTTGCGTGAACGCCGAAAATCAAATCACGATTTTAAAATGCTCATATGGGCGCGCTTCGGGTATCACACCTATTTGCGTCAGCGCCGAAATTGGATCACTTTTTTTTTACACATAATCGTGTGAGCGCCGGGAAATGGTTAAGCAAGAACGAAATATCTGGCGTGTTTTGAGAAGATGTATTGACAGAAAGCCAGTACCAAAACTGGTTTGCAAGACTTTGATGTGGCAATTTCGAAGTTGTAGATGCACAACCGATGAGTAACTTTCTTCTTCCTATATCTGGAACATATGGTCACCACAACTTGCCGCCACTTAGACACTCTCAGCTGCCTCTGTACAAATTCTCCTCATTTTAGGACAAATCTTGACGGTTCACTTGGAAAAATATACATTTTTCCCGAAAACCTCTAAAACCGAGTCCCAAGTATTTGAAGACAATTAGCAGTAGTGTCTGTGGCATATTTTTGGATAATTTTTTAATCTTTTTTTTAGAAATCGAATGAATAGCCTGACTCTCTGGCCTGGACCACTTGTCCTAGAGGGCACCTCAACCTGAACATAAACTCAGAAAACTTAAGCCTTAGAAACTTACCAGCCAGTGAAGCCATGAAACTGTACACTTGAATCTCGTTCAAATCTGGTATTTTATCAACGACCTGATTTCCTTTCTCCAACTTCTTGTTTGCTCCTTTTCTAACAACTTCCTTTCCTTTACCTCCAAGAACACCTTGCTCTTTAGAATCACCTCCAAATAAGGACTTAGGTTCCAAGCCTTTATGTTTCGATTCTTTAGTTTCCACGCCGTCAGGTTTTAAACCCTTAAGTTCTAAATTCTTAGATTCCAATCCCTTTGATTTTATTTCTTTTTGTTTCAAGCTCTTAGGTTCCACGTTCTTAGATTCAAATTTCTTAGGTTCCAAGCCTTTATGTTTAAATTCTTTAGGTTCCAAGCCTTTATGTTTCAATTCTTTAGGTTCCAAGTCTTTATGTTTCAATTCTTTAGTTTCCACGCCTTCAGGTTTCAAGCTCTTAGGTTCAAAATTCTTAGATTCTAATCCCTTAGGTTCCATGTCTTTATGTTTCAAGCCCTTAGGTTCCAAGTCTTTATGTTTCAAGCCCTTAGGTTCCAAGCTTTTATGTGTCAATCTTTTAGGTTCCACTCCCTCGATTTTCAAACCCTTAGGTTCCAAGTTCTGAAATTCTAATCTCTTAGATACCGAATCTTTATGTTTCGATTCTTTAGGTTCCAAAATCTTTGATTCAACTTTCTTACTTTCCAAGTCCTTATGTTTCAATCCCTTAGATCCCAAACCCTCCGGCTTAAAGTTCTTAGGTTGCACTCCCTCATGTTCCAAGCTTTTATATTCCAAACCATTATTTTCCAAGCCCATATGTTTCAAAGTCTGCTTTTCGATATCTTTAATTCGACCG
The DNA here is from genome assembly GCA_022606575.1 of Glossosoma conforme. Classification (NCBI taxonomy): domain Eukaryota; kingdom Metazoa; phylum Arthropoda; class Insecta; order Trichoptera; family Glossosomatidae; genus Glossosoma; species Glossosoma conforme. The sequence goes on from JAGTXR010000337.1 coordinate 15,930, forward strand.
CCTTCTTCATCGGAAAGAGAATCTGAAGAAGACGAAGAAAGAATGTTTCTCTTCACTTTCCTCACAGACCAAATAGGACTAGAATCATTGGAATCCAAAGACATGTCTTTATTGTCACCGGAAATTTCCAGAAAACCATTCCAAGCATCTTCACCAAATCTTTCACTTACATTCATTGAATTTTCGTCTACATTCTTTCCTAATGAACCAAAACCTTTACTTACTACTTTATTTGTTTCTAATACAACTATATTAGATTTTTCACTATTAGAATCATTGTTATCGACATTTTTCTTATTCCCATCCTTTCCCAAGTCTTTATTTAAACTTATTTCTTTATCTTTACCAACACCAAATACATTCATTCCCATTCCAACACCAAACTCTCTACACTTTCTTTTATCAAAACTACATTCTTTATCTACATTCCGTCCTTTATTAAGAGCACCTTCACCTACATTACTTTTGACACTAAACACATTATTTTTTGTTCCACTAATTCCGCCATTCTCTTTATTGAATCTATCTTTACGTTCGCTCGTTTTCAATGCATCTTTCTTTCCGTTCACACATTCAATCCTTTTCTTCGGCTCACACTCAAAGAAATCGAGCATCCTACAAACGTCATTTACAGATTCGCATTTATTTGATTCGTCTTTAACAAAAAGATCGTCAACAAAATGAAACTCTTTGACACGATTTGCGTCATTGTCGTCTTTATCAACTTTACGTGATTTCCCACGCTTGATATTACCGTCAACAATGTTTTTATCTTTGACAAACGTCAAATTACCGCTGCTTTTGTCAAAATGCAACTTCGACTGCCGACGTTTCTTGTAATAAAAATCTCGTTCATTAACGTCCAAACCTTTTCTATTCACGGACAACTTTCCATTTGATTTATCAAATTCGTCAAAATTTAATCGAGATTTACTTTTGATGCCTCGTTTTTTATCCGCGGCGACATTTTTAGTTTTATCGACGCTTAAAAATTCACCGCTTTGCAATTTCGTCGCCTTCACATCCGTCAAAGATTTCACGTACAGAGACAAATCATCTAATCTCTTTATAATGTCATCATGATCCATCGTAGAAGGCGAATCGGGCTTTCTTATCCTCGATTTGGTCTTCTTAAACAGTCCTGGAGTACTTCTCCATACTTCGCCATACAAATTATCCATTATTCCGGCCGTTTTCGGACTCAAATCGACAATTGAACTATCATTTAAAAGAACAGGTGTTTTGGGACTTGGATTCACGTCAATAGGTCTATTATCACTAAGACTAGGCGGTTTACAACTCAAATCTAAATCAATTGGACTATCATCTAGAATCCTCGTCGTTTTGCTATCAAAAACATTGCCAATTGAACTAGATTCAATGATCTTGGTAAATTTATTGCCTAAAACGTTGTCTATAGGTTTGTCATTAAAAATACTTGCCGTTTTGCCATCAAAAACATTGCCAATTGAAGTATACTCAATGTTCTTGGTCAATTTATTACCTAAAACGTTGTCTACAGGTTTGTCATGTAAAATACTTGCCGTTGTATCATTAAAAACATTGTAATTCGAAGTATTCACTAAAATACTTCTTGTTTTTTGTATCAATTTATCACTTGGATTATCATCCAAAGTTCTGGCCGTTTTACTATTGAAAACTGTGTCTTTTGATGCATTTTCTATGATGCATAACACTTTTGTACTAAAATCACTGTCAACTTGACAATTATCATGAATTTTTGTTGTTTTTCTTTGTAAAACATTGTCATTTGTACTAATATCCAAGATACTTAACATCCCGAGGCTTGCATTAATGTCAATAGGACCATCGTTGACAATTCTAGGCCGCGTTGAAATATTTCTTTTCCCAACAAATCTACGACTTTTTAATTTCGGACCTTTAGACAAAATATCATCTTCATCTGAAAATATACAAGATTCCAAGGAAGATGACAAATTTATGCAAATATTCTTCTTTTTCATTTTTTTACCGGAAAGAACGGAATACGAATCGTCAAGACATGCACTATCATCATTCGAACTGATAATTTCTTGTAATAAAAGATAATTAAAAGAATCATTATTCTCATGCTTTTCATTCAAAACAGCTTTGTTTACATTCTTTTTGAAATGCAAGCCTTCATCACCGCCGCCATTCTTCATACTAATTTCATTTTTTCCACCAAAACAACTTTTACCGACACCAAAACCTTCACTAACATTCATTCCCACATCAAAATTCTCTTTATTCTCATTCTTTTTCATACGTCGTCTATTATTTTTACGTAAATTCTTTTTTACACCAGCATTTAAATTTATATTAATTTTCAAATTTTTTTTTTCTTTATTTCCAACACATTCATCACTATCTATATATCCATTCATGCCATTCGCATCTATCCGAAAATCTGTACCAGATTTACATTCATTTTCATTCTCGTTGAAACATTCTGAGGTCTTGACATTATTTTTCACGTTAAAAGATGATACATCGTGAATAGTTGATCTGTTTATTGATCTGTTGATGTCGCTAATGTCATTTAAGCTCTTAGATCTTTGCAACAGATTAAGAGTCAACTCTGGAGTGTGATTATCTGAATCGCTTGTGAACTGAAGCAGCGACGAAGTGTTGATGTACTTTGGTCGAGAAACTGTCTGGAAAAAATATAAAAACGGCATTATTATTAATATTCAGAGCATAAGTCTAGTTCATAACGACATCTGCTCTCGAATCCCATTATACGGCTGCATTGGCTCTTGGTGAGATGCCAAGAATCACATCCATGAAGAAGAATGATGCCGGCGGTCATAGCACAATGGTCAAAGCATTTGCTTTGCAAGCCAAAGGTCGTGGGTTCGATCCCCGACGGAGATTAAAAAAATAAAAATTTAATCGATTTATGAGCTCTAAAATACGCCAGGTTGGAGTGAATTTAATCCCTCACCCGTAAAATGCCAGTCATAGCCTATTAATAAAAATTGGTGGTAGACGAAAGTCGTCCAGTGAAGACCACCCATTCATAGTAAATTCCTGTAATAATAAGGATGATGCATGAATCTCAGGCTGTAGTCTAGGGCGTTGGCGGATCAACACTCCCTATGCAGGGCTTAGTCATATACACCGTGGTAAGCGTCATAGAATTCCACAGATGAGACATCAAAATCACTATTACAATCTGTCGGTATTCTCCTGTATGTGTTTACATAAAAAAAATAAAGTGTGAACTCAAAAGTCGTGACTTTAGTCATTTTCCCCTTTGTATATATGTACTCACAATGAATGTGGGAGTGGAACAATATTGTATGTAGTGTTTTGGTGGAGACAACGACCTCCCGGTGCTCTTGTTCGTGACTCTCTCTTCAGGCTCCTCAATGTCGCCATCTTTGACGCTCGGTTGACGGCTCTTGGGAGGGCAACTGGACGCGTTCTTCTTGAGGCAAAGTCTCGGAAATCCTAGAAATTACCACATAACAATATATAACACAACACATTCCTTCCTTCCGTCTTCGAAAGAATAGACAAATTAGATCCTTTGGTTACTGAGCGACTCATCCAAACACAAGTTGACAGTAATAAACATTTATTATTTACATCATATATGATCTCAAAATCAAAACTTGAGTTTGATATTTTATTTTTTGATGTTTATATTTTTTTATCGGCAAATATAATTATTATTGATTTAATTTTTATTTGCTTAATCTGAAGTGTGAACTGTTTGGAATGTACATTACTTTTATTTTTACAATGTAGCGTAAAAAAGATAAAATTTATGTTAAATTTTTAAGGTACTAAAAAATGCTCTAAAATCACTTAATTGTTTTTAAGTTCGCCAAGAAAATTCTCAGTAACCAAAGGGTTAAATAGCTTCTTAGGTTTTCACGGCCAGATTTGGTATTGTGACTTTTGGGTTTAGCCGTGTGTGGCGAAAATTGTTTCGATCCAATATTTCGACCGCCATTGCAGGGGTCTTCTTCAGGCTTGACGACTTTGTGATGAGTTAATATCTTGAGGTAGTTCAGCCATCAGCTTAACGTACCTCCACGAAATATTGAATCGAAACAATTTGCCACACACGGCTTAATCCAAAAGCCACAATACCTTATTATTAATTTATTGAAGTCACCCAAAATATGCCTCCTATACAACAGCCAATACTCTATTTTTTGATTCTCGGGCGTCACTCCTACACCCATCTTCCTCGTGATGATAATTGATAATTTCGATAGTATCCACTGCTCTAGTCAACCCCCATTTGGTTCTAAAGGGTGACTCAATCCAAACACAAATAGTGGAAACAAAACAAAAAAAACTTACTTTTATTTGGTAAAGGTGTGGAATTTGTAAAGGATCCATTTTCCATGGTCATCTGGAAAATAAAAAATAAATACATCTATATTTCAATATCGTGAAATCTATTTTTTTTCTTACTATTTTTACACAATTTCTATTGTCGTTTGACAATTATATTTTAGAGAAAATAAAATTTAGCTTTCACGCAAAAGAATTCACTCCTCAATTCACGGCAGTCATACATTTGTGTACTCTTCAAAAATAAGTATACCAGTTTTAGACACTTTCAATGACGAATTTCACAGCAAAAAATACCTCTCTAGTTAGATTTTGTTAAAAAATGATTTCTCTCATCTAAGACGAAGTGTTTGAGTTGGCTTAGATTAGATTCGGTTAAACTAACACGGCAAACGGTTCTCCCAAAATATTAGTATCCGTTAAAAAAATCAACAGTAGGTCTGTCAAAAGTAGTACAAAATGTGTAAAAAAATACATTTTTACGCGTAAAATATTAAATATAACAATGATAGATGACACTAAAAACTACAATGCATCTGTAGTATTGTTATTTTCGATTTAAAAGCAATTATTGATTTTATAAAACGTTTTATAGCAGGATACACAATGAAGTGTTGAACGGAATGACTATCTCAGCGTATTTTTATAACAAATATTTGGTTAAATGACAACAAATGCAAGCAAAACTATGTGAAATATATTGATTAGTCGTTTTAAGTTAATTTTTGAAGTAATTATTTGTTATTACTTACGCTTTTCGATAAGTTACAAGAAATTTTCATAAACAACGGCCATTAGTGTCAATATAAAATAAGTATTTTGTTTGAAATTTTCTGTGATACCAGTGTGAAAATATTTCAAATCTTAAAAATATATTGTACCTATTTACCTACTACCATACTGAAAAAAAGCCCGATCATTGAATATTTCATTAAATAAATTATATTTAAAAGAATCTAGGCGAATTAAATTATATTTGTATTTAAGTTACAAATTAAAATTAAGACATTAATAAGTATTTAATATCACATACGAGTATGTGACACATAATTAGTAAAAATGTTTTACTTGAGTAGGTTGGGAATAGGTAAATATAAATAAACTTTCGATGTAACTTCGAACATAACATGTGTGAATTTATATCGATCTTCTGATTTTATAAGAATGAAAAGCCCCTAAAATATGTAATTATGAATAAATCATGTTATCATACTGTTTTAAATAATGTTGTCATCGATAGGCATATATTTACCGAATTGATAATTTAATAGGTATATTCGAGGGGAAGATTTTATATTCGCGGAATGGGGGCTAAGAAGTGGAAATAAAAATATTTTTTTTTATGAATAGTTACATGCTACCTTATTTCGAATTTTAAATTTTTCAGTTAACTTGTTTTCTTCGAAAAAAATAATTTATAATTATCCAAAAAATACGTTGAAAGTGCATCCGTCATTTCATCATCACTTGAACTCGTCTTCCCATGTTTTTTTTCAAGTTTGGCTCTTTATAATAATTGCTGCAAGCCTGGTAAATATTGAAAAGTTGGTGAGTCAAAATTTGAAAGTCGAACTTTTGTAGGGCAGCCATCGAAACAAGACTCATGTGTATAGATTACATGTACAATTTTATATTAAAACGTAGTATTCTCCAATTATAAATAAACCTTATCTTGGATGACGATAATTAAAAAAAAACAATATCCTTATAACCACAAAACATGGTTTTTATTTTAATATTGAGTTATTTATTTCGTATCAACCTAAAAAAATATCTATACCTATCTATTCCGCGAATTTAAAAACATCCCTTCGTACGTATTTAAAATATATTGAAAGAAGATTCAAATTTGTTTTTTCTTGCTAACGAATAATTTTATTTATTTTCAGTAGTGTTCAATTGTTTTTTTTTCAACGCTTGTGCAGTGTGACGAAAACCTCTCTTGACTCGATTTTGTAGTTTTAAGTTAAATATTGTATTTTCTTCAATAATATGTGATCATGTAAATGCTGTAAATTATACATTTCATTTTGTGTAACAATTATTATATTGTTAATTGAAGTATTTTTGCGTTGTCAATAATTCTAAAGATCAGTCAAGCAGATCCGCATCCCCGCGGCCATGGAGCCCCTTGCTTGAGGTCTGTATCAATCAAGAAACGTGTTTCAAAGTGTGATCCCTCCAGATCCAACTGTATAATAGATCACAGATTTCATAATTCAATGAAAGTAAAGTAAAAAGAAGCATGTAACTCGTTAACCCTTTAGATGCGAGGTGCGGATGTATCCGCATCACCGTGCACGGCTCTTAAGTGCGAGGTGCGGATTTATCCCACTCCCTGAAAAAAACACGTCGCTTAAGTGCGAAATGCGGATTTATCCGAATATAATTATGTTTCGTATTCCGACATTCCTTCGACAATTTTTTTTTACGATAGATGTATTGAGTTGTGGGTCATTCTACACATGTTTCAAATTTGCCCTTTATTTAAAATAATAATGGATTTATTTAATTTAGTTCTGAAGGTGGATGTAAATGCAGCACTGACCAATCAAAACACATAAAAAAATCGTTCTTAAATATTCAACTTTATTCTTTATTGACTAATTGACTTTTTATGAAATCTTATTTCGCACGTAAAGAGTTAATAGCATATCCGTGTGCGTTTCGTTGAGTTAGCTATATGTATATATTATATAGAGCAAGATATACGAGTCCTAATATCCTAATTTCAAACCTGTGCGAAAGTCGAATGTTCGAAAGTAGAGTGGAGTAAAAAATACCATATTGAAATAAAAAATACACACATATTAATATAGGTATTGTGGATTTTGGGTTTAGCCATGTGTGGCGAATTATTTTCTTTCAATATTTCGACCGCCATTGCAGGGGTCTTCTTCAGGGTTGATGACTTTGTGATGAGTTAATGTCTTGAGGTAGTTCAGCCGTCGGTCTAATGTACCTCCACAAAGTCATGTCGGAGAGTCTGTAGCATGCAGTGTTTGTATAGATCGCCCTACTCACTTAAGATATGCGTTCTCCATTGGGATCACAATCTTCCATTATATTAAAAATGTATTCATCATCAGCCTGTGTCCCTCCACTGTTGAACGTAGGCCTCCCGCATGAGTTTCCATCCTCTTCGATCCTCCGCCTTCCCCATCCAGGTCACGCCCGATATTCTTCTTATATCGTCAGTCCATCTTGTAGGGGTCGGCCAATGCTTCGTTTGCCAGTTCTTGGGCGCCATTCTAATACTTTTCTTCCCCGTCGACCGTCGTCTCTTCGACAGATACGTCTTGCCCATTGCCACTTGAGTGTGCCTATTTGTTGTGTAGCCTCCACTACTTGAGTTCTTCTACGTATTTTCTCGTTTCGTATTCTATCTTTTAGCGACACTCCGAGCATGGATCTCTCCATAGCACGCTGGGTGACCTTTATTTTATGGGTAAGACTTGCTGTCAGATTCCACGTCTCTGCGCCATAAGTTAATACAGGGAGGATGCATTGGTTAAACGCCTTAGTTTTAAGACATTGCGGAATTTTCGCTTTAAAAAATGTACTTTAATTTTCCAAATGCTGCCCATCCCAGTTGTATAAGCCTGTCAATTTATTTTGAGAAGTTATTTCGTCCTATTTTTATTACTCTTCCCAGATAGGTATAGTCATTTACAACATCTTTTTTATTATAAATTAACATCCTCCCATCTTTCAAAAGGTTGTTATTATTATCAGATGATGCATTCAAAGCTATTCTAAGAAAGTAGCAAAACGATATATCACGTCAAACGATGTCAACGGTAGGGGAATCTTAGACAGGATATATCGACAACCGATGCGAAAGGGTTAAACAATACATTGATATCAGCTTGATATAGCTCCTTAAGGCCGATGCCGTAAAGCCTCGACAAGCGATCTTTTGTCTATTATTTTTGTCCGCTTGCGTGACATCTACATCGAATGTTTATTTTAATTATATAATGTGCACGGCGCTTGCATGCGCCATTTTGTTTGTTATGACAGTTGGCCTATTGTTGGTTGGTAGGACTGTCATATTGGCAGTTGGTACCGTGGAGATGTGAGATCGCGCCGTGGGCTGGCAGCTGAAGTTTGACTCGCGCCCGTCACAGTGCACGCGTCCTGTGCGTTCGCTGTGGCGGGCGACGTTTGCGACAATAAACAAATAATATGTGAAACAAGTGTTTATATTGTAAACCTGATCCTGCATCCATCATCCAGTTAATCGATGTCCATAAATGGAAGAGGAGGATATCAACATTTTAACCAGAATAATGGATAACGGAACGCATTTGGAAGGAATTTGTGATGATTTTGGAAGTGTTGGAGACATTTAAAAAGCAGTATTAGAATTATTAAGAAATATTTTATTGCACTTTTTGAGATTCGTTAACAATAATAAGCATTTAAGTATATTTAACCTTCCAGAGGGCGCGCTGTCATAAAATGTAGGACAAACGCACCTCATGGCTTCCCCCACTTTTATCACTTAGTCGCAAGCATCGAGCTCCGAGCTATATGAAGGACAGTGTCTCTCTAACCTACCATCACCAAAAGAATTCTTGCCAGATAAAAGCAGAACTGTGGGATCCACTCTTTTTGGTTCCCAAAAGGATATATAGATCACGTCGGTATTTCAACGATAAACAACTTCTTCTTCTATAAATCCGACCTATCCTTGAATACGGCAGTCACCTTTGGATTGGAGCCCCAAAATACCTTCTAAACTTAATTGACTCAGTTCAAAGAAGAGCAATTCGTTTGATAAACAATGACACCCTTACGTCTAATCTACAATCAATGGAACACAGACGTAAGGTTGGTTCTCTTAGTCTTTTCTACCGTTATTACCACGGTCGCTGCTCTTCGGAACTTAAAGAACTAATTCCTCCTGCACCCACCCACAGCCGACAAACTCGTCTTACACTTGCCGAACATCCATACACGGTTAATATATGTCCACCAAGAACTGGCAGCTTCCTTAAGTCCCAAAGTTCCTTCCTTAATGCCACCGGTAAGCTATGGAATGCTCTTCCAGCGTCTGTGTTTCCTCCTTCCTACAATCTGGATCTCTTCAAGAAACAGATAAATATACACTTGCAATCTCCCCAACCCACACACAAACACGAACACAACACACGTTTCCCGCTTGCAGCGTCCAGCCTCCCTGGCTGAGCGTCATAGAGTGCACTGGTCTTGACCGGTTGTGCTCTCCTGCATGCGTTTACATAAAAAAAAAGGAAAAAAAAAATCCTTTCCTATGTACCCCATTATCACATTCAGGAGAATACCGACAGATGGTGATAGTAATTCTGAAGTCTCATCTGTGGAATTCTATGACGCTTACCATGGTGCATATGGCTAAGCGCTGCATGTGGAGTGTTGATCCGCCAACGTCATAGACTACAGCCCGAGATTCACGCATCATCCTTTATTATTACAGGAATTTACTATGAATGTGTGGTCTTCACGGGACGACTTTCGTCTACCACCAATTTTAATTAATATGCTATGACTGTCATTTTACGGGTGAGGGATCAAATTCACACTAACCGGGTATTTTAGAGCTCAGAAATCGATTAAAAATCCTTTTTTTTTTAATCTCCGTCGGGGATCGAACCCACGACCTTTGGCTTGCAAAGCATACGCTTTGACCATTGAGCTATACCCACCGGCAAAATATAATAAACAAAATAAATCTATACTAATTCTGTCAACATTATATGAGGACGACGAAATGTACCCTAACACCAGAAAGCCTCAGGTTATACTGGACTACAACGAAACTAAAGGCGAATATTCATTCTGATTAACAGACTGATAAATTATTTCGTTTTGAAATATTTAGAGTGTTGTTTCGTTTTTTGTTTGGGAAAGTCATTTTTTGATTTTTAAGTACTGTCATTCAGCATTTTTCATAACCTTACAGCAATTCCTCAACATTTATATAAATAAAACACCATTTATATGAAGAAAACTTGATGATGTAAAATTTACGAAAATCGCTTGCTCAAGGGAAACTAGTCAGCGCGCTCGCTCGAAGATTAAATAAAAGAAATAATATCGTATTTTACAATAAAAATAAGATTTAAAAAAAATATATAACTAAATAGGTACGTATATAGTGTGTGTGCCCCAGCAGGACATTTGAGACATTTTTAAAGTTGCCGCAGGAGAGCATAAACATGTCTACAGTTCCTTCAAGCCTCCAGGCTATCGTTTTCCTAGTAATCTTCGCTTACGGCTTAAATAATCCATTTGGTGGAAGTGTCAGACGTGGAAAATTCTCGACAGTGACTAGGTGAAGGATTTTTATTATTTAAATTTAAAGATATTTTAGTTTATAATATGTAAATATCATAAATTGAGTCGCTCTTTAGGACCAATGTTCCAGGCCTTGGGAGCATGATCACCTTAAAAAATTAAATTAGCAAATCACCCGAAATATTCACTCACCATATGTGCCCATGATTATGAAAGTGGTGTAAGTCATGTTTTATTCGTTCTGAGATATTTAAAGGTTTGTGTTTTGGTGTTGGTCCAAAACCAATGAAAGTGACAACTTCATGTTGCATAAAATGGCGTATTTAGATTTTTTTAATTAATGTTGGATGAAGATTATATTAATTCACAACATTGGGAACTGAAATAAATGAATAACTTTTTTTTTACAATTTCTTGACTTACATCACTTTCATAATTATGGGCACATATATGGTCTCTACTTTATACCCTGGGGCCGACCATTGTTCACAGTGACCTATATGACCCATATGACCTAGATATCTGAAACATTAGACTATTTTAAAAGTCTGACCCATGATGGTGAGTCGTAAATCTGTATTTTGACAGACGCTGTTGCATTCAACGCTAATAATATCATCATTATCATCAACCTGTGTCTGTCCATTATTAAATGTAGGCCTCCCGCATGAGTCTCCATCCTCTTCGAACCTCCGCCTTCCGAATCCTTTGCTATTTTACTTCCGCTATTTTTGTATTATCGTCAGTCTAACTGTCAGAGCCGGCCAACACTCCGTTTGCCAGTTCTTTTTTTCCCTTCTAATAATACAGGGAGCGGCAAAAAAAGCTGACGGTTTTCATCGTTGTTTTGATTTACAACCGTCAGCTTTTTTTGCCGCTCCCTATATAACGAACGATATTTGCCTTTCTATGTTATAGTTATTTCAATAATTAATATCACGTGCTCCAGGGAAACTAAAAATAAGCGTGACTTTTATCATATTACGGATAACCCTCGTAGTTGATGATGGAACTAGTAGAGAGACTAGAATTCACAATTCACGAGGATGTTGTTATGAACCCATTTGTAGCAAATGTTGGGACTTCCTTGGAGTGCTTCTTCACAAAATCGCTAAAAGAAAACAGAAAAAAACACATTAAATCAAATAGAAATCATCATACACGTTAATCAAAGTTCCTTTTTTAAAATTATTATTTTATGTAAACACATAGAGGAGAATACCGACAGATAATGATAGTGATTCTGAAGTTTTTTTCTGTGGATTCTATGACATTTACCATTCTACATACTGGATAAGCGCTGCACGTGGAGTGTTTATGTGTGGAGCCAAAGTCATAGACTACAGCCCGACATTCGCGCATCATCAATTACAAAGAAAAAAAAAGACAAAAACTTAAAAAAAAATTACAAACTTTTCCACCTAAATCAATCAAAACTTGGAAAAATTCGCTGGTTTGCATCAATGCTTTGTGTCTTCCATCAGTTTCAACTTACCTTCCAGATTGTGGTGTATCTACAACATGTAAAGCAAGGGCTAATGAAGAAGACTCACCCAAGTATCGCCGGAAACCTGGGACTTCTGCACAGGTATTTGTGGCCATAGTTAAGGTTTGCATCAAACAGAATAATCTCCACTTCTCCATAGCTTTTGGGCCGTGCCGCGTGAGCAGCCAACAGCAACTGAAAACATATTTAATTATTAACAAATTGATACTGACATCAGCTTGATAAAGCTTTTTAGGCTGATGCCGAAAAGTCTGGAAAAACGATCTTTTGTCTATTATTTTTGTTCGCTCGCCTGACATGCACATCTCATAATGTTAGTTTTAATTATATAATAATACTCGGCGTTTGCATACGACATTTTATTTGTTATGACAATTGCTCTATTTCATATTGATTCAACTGTCATCTATAATTTACTTTTTTGCCGTGATTGTCTTGGCGGCACTGCATGTCACAGTGTTCCGGCAGTCGTCAGTTAGTTCTCGTCCGGCACGGCGTCATGTAAGGTAGGACGGGGAAATCAAGTCTTTATTGGAAATAAATGGGAATTGAGCTTCACAAATAAGTTCTTTGTGTTGTTAATCTGCTCCTGCATCCTTCCTGCACGCGGCCACGTGACGAACGTTTGAGTCATGCTATGTTGCTAGGCAGTTGCTCTTAACCACTTCATGCTCGCGCTCGCACGGTTGTGACATTAGTTACATATAGATTGTCACTTGCGGCGCTGGTGACCGACCACGGCGCCGCACGGGTCAGTCGTGTGCCGACGTCGGCGAGATCATATTGTATTGAGGCCCGACCTGAATGCTGTGACTAGGTTGAGCCATAAGTTTGTAAAGTTATCGAAATAAATATGTCAATGTGCTTCAGAAAAAATCTTTGTGTTGTTAATCTGCTCCTCATCTTGCCACCATGCTACTGAATAACTAACTTTTGAGAGAGGATGATGTTACAGTATATACAATAAAAAAACAAAACCTATCCTCACCTTGATAGCAAGCCCGTAAGGAACAATGGTGTCGTCCTTGGCATGCAGCATCAGCACAGGGGCGTTAAACTTTCCTATGAACTCGTCGCTTTGGAATCTCATCCCGCTGTCGACTACGGGATTAACTATGGACCAGTGAAACCATGGTGTCCAGCTATAGATCTGGAAACAGCAAAAAAATATATAAATCCAAACGAATAAACCAATTTTTTTAAAAGCTTCCTTTTTTTAACACGTTTCACGCCACGTAGGTCACCGGTGACCTACGCTGTTGTTAAAAAGGGCACCACGTAGGTCACCGGTGACCTACGTTTCTTTTTTTTCTCGAACAAACAGTCCTTGTACACCAGCGGCTACATTTCAATGTAATTTTAACATTGAATGTGACCTATATGGAGCCTCTGAGTCGAATGCATTAAAAACATTACGTGGCATTAAACGTGTTAAAGCTGCCCTAGTTGAGTGTCGTAGAGCCCCCCGGTTTCGACTGGTCGCAGTCTCTTGCGTGCCCTCACCTTGCCCAGAACGTGTCCTTGCAGTTCTTCGTACATGTTGTTGTAAGGACACTCCAGAATGAGACCCCTCGGTTCAATCAGAGACGAAGTAGCTTCAGATGCTTCGGCAAACAGCTTGGCAACGGCTATAGTCGAAACTCCCGTGCCTGTAACCAAAAAATGACACCACATCCATCATTACACAAAAACATAGCATCCCTGAGTATTTTTTTTTTTTTTTGTAAACACATACAGAAGAATGGCCTTGGGACACTTGGACAAATCATCGGATTTCCTTAAAAAACTTATTAACAAATCACTCAAAAATATGTCTCGGATACTACAGCTACTCCTGCTCTTGAGGTGGTGTGTTGTGGAGTATTGTTCTGCCAACGCCATATACTGCAGCCCGACATTCACGCATCATCCATTCTTACAGGGTCTCACTGTGTATGAATGGGTAGTGATTTCTGTCTACTGTCGATTTTAATTAATATAATACTTACAATGTGTTTCCTTTTTTTTATGTAAGCACATTCAGGAGACTACCGACAGATGGTGATAATTATTCTGAAGTCTCATCTGTGGAGTTCAATGACACTTAACATAGTGCATATGGATAAGAGCTGCATGTGGAGTGTTGATCCGCCAACGTCATAGACTACAGCCCGAAATTCGCACATCATCCATATTATTACAGGAATTTACTATGAATGGGTGGTCTTCATGGGATGGCTTTTGTCTACCACCTAGACGGCGGTCATAGCTCAATGGTCAAAGCGTTTGCTTTGCAAGCCAAAGGTCGTGGGTTCGATCCCCGACGGAGATTAAAAAAAAGGATTTTTAATTGATTTCTGAGCTCTAAAATACCCCGGTTGGTGTGAATTTGATCCATCACCCGTAAAATGTCAGTCATAGCCTATTAATTAAAATTGGTGGTAGACGAAAGTCGTCCCGTGAAGACCACCCATTCATAGTAAATTCCAGTAATAATAAAGAATGATGCGTGAATCTCGGGCTGTAGTCTATGACGTTGGCGGATCAACACTCCACATGCAGCGTTTAGCCATATACACCATGCTAAGCGTCATAGACTTCCACAGATGAGACTTCAGAATTACTATCACCATCTGTCGGTATTCTCCTGTATATGTTTACATAAAAAAAAAAAAAATAATAATAAATAGGTTATGACTGGCATTTTATGGGTGAGGAATCAAATTCACAGCTCAGAAATCGATGAAAAATTTCGGCTTGCCAAGTAAACGCTTAACCCATTGAGCTATACCCGCCGGAAAAATCTAAAGAATTGATACAAATTGATGCTTATATACAAATTCACAGCAAACATAATCTTATTTAGTAGTAGTGTCCCGTTATTAGCACGGTCGCTGCTCTCCGGAACTTAAAGAACTAATTCCTCCTGCACCCACCCACAACCGACAAACTTGTCAACACTTGCCGAAAATCCATACACATTGATGTGTGTCGACTAAGAATTGGCAGTTACCAGGAATTGGCAGTTACCAAAGTTCCATCCTAAATGTCACCGGTAAGCTTTGGAATGCTCTTTCAGCATCTGTGTTTCCTTCTTCCTACAATCTGGATCTTTTTCAAGAAACAGATAAATTTACATTCGAAACAAAATTTCGTATAAGACGGTGTTTGCTGAAGATTTGTATGCGTATTGATTATTCAAAAAATATACATTTAAATACCTACCGAGCGAGTGACCCCACAAGAAGATGTTCGGCACACTGTCTTGGTCTCGCCCGTTCTCTGTGACTTTGTTTAGAATCCACTTGTACATGACCATGGTGTCCTCCACCAAACCCTGCTCCGTAAGATCTGCACTAGTCGAGTCCCCATAACCTACAAATATCGATTTAAAAATATTAAAATCATTATCGTTTAATTCATGAGATATCAATTGTTATGTATTGGACATCAGCATGATATATCCCTTGCTGACTGGTACCGAAAACTTCGATACACAATCTTTCGCCTCTTATTTCTGTTCGCTTGTCATACATGTATGTGTCGCTATATTGTCATTTTGGACTAGTTTCGTAGATCGTCACTTGTGGCGCTGTGCGAAAGCCCATCACGAGGGCGCGCAGTCCAGTGCCGACGTCGGCGAGATCATATTGTATTGTAGCCCGGCCTGAATGCTGTGACTAGGTGCTTCAGAAAAAGTCTTTGTTTTGCTGACATGCTCCTCATCCTGCCCCCACGCGACAGAGTAACACCTTTTAAAGAGAGGAGGATGTTAATATATTCTGAACAATCGAAAATAATAACTTACTTCTATAGTCGAATGTGATGATATGAAAGTCCAGATTCTGCAATACTTTGTAAAGCTCCACGCGGTGACTACAAGCTCGGTTGTTGGCGTTACCTAAAAATATGCAAAATAGGAGTACAGTCGATTCCACTTAATTGGGACACCGCTTAATCGGGACAGCCGCTTATTTGGGACAAATCTCAAAGATCAGAAACTAAACCAAGAAACCAACAGTAAATTTATATGTTTAATTGGGACAACATTCCGCTTAATTGGGACAGTAAATTTAAGATCACAGCACGTATTATGTTACACATATTCATAAGTTTATAAAATAAAATTATTGAAAAAAATATGCATTGCTTAATTTTATGTGTGTATTACTGGTTAATGGCCTTAGTTGCCAAAACCAAATAAATGAATTTAAAAAAATGTGAAATTCGCTTAATTAGGACAGCCGCTTAATTGGGACAAATGTCTAAGTCCCGATGTGTCCCAATTAAGCGGAATCGACTGTATTAACCTAAATAATTTATATTTATTACAGTGAAACAATGTTATTCTGTCTCTCAAGGGACAGTTGGAACCCACATCCCAGGCAGGGATACTGCCCTGAATGATGCATGCAGAGTCTGAGACTCGCTGTAGTATACTAACTTCGCAGCCTTAGACTAAGGTCTATTTGACATCTAACCGATGCACCTAGAATCACGGAAAGACCTTCAGCTACTCTCTAACAAGTAGCTTTTTGCGTGCGTCTAGTAATAGGTTCTCCTTCTGGGTTTCCAAAAACAGGACGAGACAAGGAGGGTTTTCACCAAGCCACGACCCTAAAAAACGATGACACCCACTTGCGGCGCTGGGTGTCACTAGCTAAGAGCGCTCGGTCGCCAGGCGTCAGTCTGTGTCTGCTCGAGGCGTTAACAACACGTCATTCCTCGAGCAGACTGAAAGTTTGTCAACCTTTAAATTATAAATATATGTTGTTCATCTGCTCCTCATTCCGCCATCTTGCACTCCGATAACTATCCCGGCGACGTGAAGTCGCCTTCCCTCAAGTAAAGGGGATGTTAGCCCATATAATTTTATATGATGTGTATAACTTACCGTGGGCATACAAAACAATGGGTCTGTCTCCTTTGGCGAGAAGAGAATCAAATATGTCGTCTTTCGAATTCTCCGGCTCCTCATTGGACGACGATTCACCAATCAGAGACGTCCAATTCTTGTACTTTGCCGGCAACACGTGCCACACACCTAAAAAAATATATCATCATCATAATCACTGTGTCCGCTTCCCTAACTGCAGCCACAAAGCTCTGTCCATCCCACGTTCTACGTATCCTATGTATAGTTCTCAACGGCCTTCAAGAACGGTGCGAGCCCTGCGGCTTGAAGAAAAGGCAGCTGTAATTACTACTTTCCTGCGGCATCCAAAGTACATGTCTCAGCCAGGTTCACCTTAGCCTCTTGACGGACTGTAGTATGGAAGGCTGCTTTGTCCGCTCTCTCACCTTGTTATTCTTCACAAAATCAAAGTGTTGTACTACGCAGACATCTCTTTTAGAAACCCATTATACGGTTGCATTTTTCATTTTTTTTTCAATTTTGAATTTTATTTTATTTCTTCCTTTCAGAAACATTACAAATATATTTAATAAGATCCTGAAATAAGATATCATACAAGAGAAACAATTAGGTATTTACTATTATTAACAATAATTATTAAAAAGTCCCGAAGCTCGCTAAACAGAAGAGTCCACGAAATTATTTTGATAAATAAATTCGTGGAGCTCATGTCGAAACTGGGCTTCTCTCAAGTGGAATATATCAATATTCGAGGCGATATGGTTGAACAGTCTGATCACTCTCCCAAGAGGTATAGTCTCTGGAAGGTTAGTATTACCTCTAGGAAGAACAAACAATCTGTACCTCCTTATCCTTAAATAATTGTCAGGGACAAACAAACCGATTCCAACAAAACATCAGGATTTCTGCACTAGTCGAAAGAAATACTCAAGCATACATCTCTTCTAGTTCTCAACTCATTGTATCCAAACATGCCCCGTATAAAGTTAGATGGGTACCGCCACGGATAATATCCATACATCCTCATGTAATGCATTGGATGAGATGCCAAGATTCACAGCCGTACAGAAGAATGGGAAAAATCTCTGTTATGAATTTAAAAAACCTTGCATTATAGAAGGGTTGAGTGTAAAAATGCAACAGCTCGGAGACTTGCAGAGATGGCAGCTGTAGTATCTGTTCGAAACGTTATTTTGAACATAAGTAATTTGTATTAAACATCCTAAAGTCTTTAAAGTAATTGCTATAATCAAACTCTTTATCTTAGATTCATACAGTCAGGTACGACACAGGGCATTTTGCCACTCTATGTAAATTGAGGGGATCAAGGTCCAAAACAACAATTATCGAGGAATTTGCGGTGTACGAAATTCTATGTATTAGTAACATTAATATTAATAAGGAATGCTTACGCATCGATACGGAGCATGGACCATCCCAATAATCTGCCACTCTATGTGGATTGAAGGGATCAAGGTCCAAAAACTGTATCGAGGAATGTGCAGTGTATGACATTCAATGTATTAATATTACTTTTATAACTGCTTACTCATGTCGTAAATTAGGGTACAAAAAAGGGGTCTCATATTAAATAAATTAGTATCAACTCATCTCCGGTCTTTGGTCTTATCCTCAGTGCCGGATACTTGGTAATCCGGCATCACCATATAAGCTGACGCTGTAATTTCGAGACCGCGATCTCGGTGAGGCATATTTCGAGTGATTTTTTAATAATATATTTTTAAAAGCATCGGATTATATAACATAGTACAGACCGTTTGGTTCTTAGCGGCAGTTCAACCCGAATCAATAGACTCACCCAGTGATATCTCCTTCTTGTTGAGTTCCGAATAGTTTGTGACGTAAAGGTTTCTCGTGGCTTCCATGCCTTGATTCTCCGGGTTCAGTAACGCAGACTTCGACGGCCATTGCACTAAGACAAATAATTATAGTGATATCAGCTTGATATAGCGCTTTCAGGGTGATGCCGTAAAGCCTCGAAAAACAATCTTTTGTCTCTGATTTTTGTTCGCTCGCCTGACATGCACATCTAATAATGTTAGTATTAATTATATATATAGATTGCATGGCGTTTGCATACGCCATTTTATTTGTTGTGACAGTTGCTCCATTTCATGTTGGTTCAACCGTCATCTTTAATTTGTGTTTTTGCCGTGATCCTCTTGGCGGCGCTGCATGTCACAGTGTTCCGGCAATCGTCAGTCAAGCCCCGTTCGGCCGAGACAGAATTAGACAGTAAAAAAATTGCTAGTAAATAATTAATTCATGGTAATTAATAATAGGTTAGGTTGGGTTTCCATTTTATGTGTGAATTATTCATTAATTTCACATAATTTTTTAACAATATTGAATATATTAGTGCCATTTTAATTTTATAACTGACCACATTCATTCCGACACAGTGAACACTGCCAATTTATTCAGTCTACTGTTGATTATTTTTATTTATTGCCAATTGATTTAACTTACTGGCAAAACCTTGAATTTAGTTGCCGAACAAAGAAATATACAGGCCCAAATAATTTACTGTGAGATAAAACTGATAATAAATAATATTTTCTCACCGAAATTTAAGAATACAAAGGCTTTTCTGATTCCGAGACAGTTTTTGAAGATTATGGGCAATATCACGAACAGCACCACCAGTGTGAATAATGAAACTTTCAATGTTCCAAAAAGTATTCTGAAATAAAAAAGAAATAATGTATAAAATACTTATTACATAGAATAAGAAACGAAAATAGCACACTGTAAGTTGCCAGCGGGTATAGATCAATGGTCAAAGCGTTTGCTTTGCAAGCCAAAGGTCATAGGTTCGATCCCCGACTGAGTTAAAAAAAAAAGGATTTTTAAATCGATTTCTGAGCTCTAAAATATCCCCAGTTTGTGTGAATTTGATCCCTCACCCGTAAAATGACAGTCGTAGCCTATTAATCAAAATTGGTGATGGACTAAAGTCGCCCGTGAAGACCACCCAATCATAGTAAATTCCCGTAATAATAAGGATGATGCATGAATCTCGGACTGTAGTCTATGACGTTGGCAGATCAACACTCCTTATGCAGCGCTTAGCCATATGCACACCATGGTAAGCGTCATAGAATTCCACAAATGAGACTTCACAATTACTATCTGTTGGTACTCTCGATTAAAAAAACTTTTATTCTTTTAAATCTCCGACGTGGATCGAACCCACGACCGTTATGATATAAAATTCCCTTCGATCCCCAAGGCAGAATTCCAGGATAGAGACGGCTGCTGTAGTATCCAAGACATATATGTTAAGTGATCTGTTTATTTTAAGAAGGTCGGAGGCTCCCAAGACATTGACCATTTGGTCGTAAGGAGCGGCTCAACCCATTTTTATTTAAATTGCATGATATACTCACATTTCAAAAATCCACAGCAATATTAAAGCGACAGGCAGTATGACTGGCAGAAAAAGAAACTTAAACATTGCGAAACCGTACATCAAGGAAAAAATGTTTATTTCAAACATTTTGAGCATCACTGGTTATATAAATGCAACGACTAAATTACTTCACTGGTATAATCCATATAGACAAATAGGAAAAGTAAAAAAAAAAATAGCTTTGATTCACATTTATTATAAGCGATTACATGTTTCGGCCTCCCTTGAGACCATCTTCAATAGTGATTAAATCAAAAACTGGCAGTGGCTTATATAGGTATGTATATGTATTAGTTCCTACGTTAAAACACACATATTTACAGATTGTTTATGTGTGCGGGTAGTTGTTTTGGTTTTAATGATTTTATGCAGGAGAGCACAACCGGTCAAGACCAGTGCACTCTATGACGCTCAGTCAGGGAGACTGGACGCTGCATTCGGGAAACGTGTGTTGTGTTTGTGTGTAGGTTGGGGAGATTGCAAGTGTATATTTATCTGTTTTTTGAAGAGATCTAGATTGTAGGAAGGATAAAACACTGACGCTGGAAGAGCATTTCAAAGCTTACCGGTGGCATTAAGGAAGGAAATTTGAAAACTGCCAGTTCTTGGTCGACACCAATTAACCGTTTATGGATGTTCGGCAAGTGTAAGACGAGTTTGTCGGTTGTGGGTGGGTGCAGGAGGAATTAGTTCTTTAAGTTCCGAAGAGCAGCGACCGTGGTAATAACGGTAGAAAAGACTAAGTGAACCAATCTTACGCCCGTGTTCCATTGATTGCAGGTTAGACGTAAGAGTGTCATTGTTTATCAAACGAATTGCTCTTATTTGAACTGAGTCAATTAAGTTTAGAAGGTATTTTGGGTCTCCAATCCAAAGGTGACTGCCGTATTCAAGGATAGGTTGGATTTGTCCTTTATATAGAAGAAAATGTTTTTTATCGTTGAAACACCTCAATGATCTATATAATACACCTAGTTTTTGGAAGCGAGACCGGCTTTATACTTAATTGACTCGTAATATTTGACATTATTCGAGATTGATACTCCAAGGATGTTGATGGAGCTTGCTTTCGGAAGAGAACAACCGTTGCAAGATACAGGATCCATAGCAGTCTTCTTGGTGGAGAAAGGACATGATTGGGTTTTGGAAATGTTGAAACTGACGAGGTTGAGGTCGCCCCATCGTGAAACCCTTTCAAGAGACATGTTCATTTTCTCCACCAGAGATTCCCTAGCAGATAAATAAACCGAATTTCACTAAATATATTATTTTATTATTATTTTTTAATGTTATTTAAACCACAATTCACTCTTGTTTGTTATTTAAAATTATTGATTTATTTGATGAATTTCAGGAAATACGTTTAGTGCAGAAAGTAGTGCAATCTTCTAGCGGAGAAACTAACCGATTAAATACAAAGCAGCTGATAAATATTTACTTCTTATAAATAGGACAATAACAAAAAATGTATAGATATAATGTGACCATCTTATATTGGCACACTTTAGTTTTAGATATAATTTTAAATTAATTTGAATTAAAAATTAACAAATTAAAAATATTTAGTTTTGATTCACATTCATATTAAACGATTACGTGTTTCGGCCTCCCTGGAGACCATCTTCAATAATCCTCCTAATAATAAGGGTCTCCAGGGAGGCCGAAACATGTAATCTTTTAGAATAAATGTGTGTCATTAAGGGGTGGCTCAACCCTACCGGGGGCATGAATAGAGAGTAAATTAGGATAAATGAATTTAAAAAAAAATCAAGCTTGATCGGGATTTGAACTGAAAGCGTGTGAATGACAAACAAACGTTTTTACCACTGGACTATGCCGCCCGGCCTATTAAAATTCTCTGGGTTGAAAAATATGGTGTCATGACCTATCGTTTAGCGACTCATCGGTAACGACGTGGGGCGCACTGGACACCTGGTGCACTGGATGCCTCGCTAACTATACAAATAGTTTAACGAAATTTCGTTAATGAGACATATGGATCTCTGGACTCTACGATTACTGGACAAATCATTAGGTTAGGTTAGGTGCGAGTTCGCGGGCTATTGCTCTGAAGGCTCCTGGGAACCAACTATGTTCCACCCGGACACAGGTGTTCTGGGACCAGGCATAGACAATCTGCGCCCCACTTCGTTACCGATGAGTCGCTGAACGAATTGTCTGTGAACAAAATGCGGTGGAACCAATTTTAAAAAAATATGTTTATTTAATGTTGAATTATGGTCACCCAGTAATTGACAAAAGGAGATTATAAAAATTAGAACAAAGTTAAAAATCTAATCACTGTGTACGTTGATCCGATACAAAGTTCAAGGGCGCGGCTGAGAAGCAAACAGTCATGAGTGGCGCACCGCTCCTATGGAGCAAAGGGCACTCTTCCTTTGTTGAGATAGGTTGTTTTATCAATGGCATTGACGATAATAAAAAAAAGAGGTAAAGTCAATGTACATAACACAACAAGTGACTGACTTGGGTATGGCTTCTTTTTAATGTTAACACATACAGGACAATACCGACAGATGGTGATACTATATTAAAAATATTATTAAATTCGATTAGCAAATGCACATTAAAGCTCCGATGTCAAAAGGTTAACTACGCATATCAAAACAGGTGGAATGATATTGGCAACTAATTTTTTTGGCAGCATTTAATTATATTAATGGGCATTAATTATTTAGCAAACGGTCAGTGAGATATACCTTAAAAGGTATGAAAGAAATAATAAAAAATAAGCTTGTGAATAAATGCCGACTGATTGAATAATAAAAAATAATAATATACACACTCTGAATATATACTATAGAGACATCTTCGATGGTAACAATGGTATAAATACGACTTATTCCGCGCATCAGTTCGGGCAGGAGATGGTCGAGTGGTCTAGGGCGTAGGACTACGGTTGGTTCCAAAGCTCGCTGTTTCGAATCCCGCTTCTGCCGATATTTTTTCTGAACGAATTGATGCGCATAAAGAATTTTGATGTATGGTATGTGTATATTTAATTACTAAAGAAATAATCATTTTACTGTAGAAAAATATCAATCGGCAGAAAAAAATGATAAATTAGACAGGAAATAATTAATGAATGGTAATTAATAATATTTTAGGTTAGATTTCCATTTTATGTGTTAATTATTTATTCATTTTACATAATTTTTTACCAATATTTAATATATTAATGCAATTTTAATTTTATAACTGACCACATTCATACTGATACCGTGGATACTCTCAATTTATTTAGTTTATTACTGATTAACCTTTAAGCGCCTAGCGGTTTCCTTATGGGACCGCAGATTTGCATCGTTCAATGTCCTACGGTCCCATACAGGAGTGCTTATGATTCATCTCACAATCGGATTACATTCATTTGTAATTATAGTATTAAAGTTAGTTCATGGAAGAATCTATTGTGCGACGATACATTACAAACATTGGCCTGCTAGGGCATTAAGCGGCGCGAATTTGCGGTCCCGTATGGGACCACTGGGCATTTATATTGCCAATTGATTTAACTTGCTGCCAAAACCTTGAATTAGTTACTGAACAACGAAATACAGGCCAATGATATTTTAGTATTGTTAATATGAAATGCATTAACTGACACAAGCTATATAGCAGATGATTTTACTGTTTTATTTACTGCTCACCTTTTGATGTAACGTTTTTTAACAACACAACCCATTGCCATCAACTCCCAGAACACATTCAATATTAATTAAATACCTAATCAACAAATTAGGTATATTAGAGAAGAGAATAGAACAATTTTTTCACATACCAACACCAAAGCGAAAAAAAAAACAATAGAGTCAAGAAATAATAAATATTTAAAAAAAAAAAGAAAATTAATAATTTTTAATGTCAATTTGGATGATCGTAAATAAGCGTGATTTTCAATTTTTTTTTTGCTTTATAAGCTCTTTAATTGGAGCATATAGCTGAACCAAATAGTTTCTATTATGTTACTTTTTATTATGTGCTATGAAGAGATCCATGCTCGGAGTGTCGCTAAAAGATAGAATCCGAAACGAGCAAATACGCAGAAGAACTCAAGTAGTGGAGGCTACACAACGAATAGGCAAACTCAAGTGGCAATGTGACATATCTGCCAAAGAGACGACGGTCGATGGGGAAGAAAAGTATTGGAGTGGCGCCCGAGAACTGGTAAACGAAGCATTAGCCGACCCCCTGCAAGATGGACTGACGACATAAGGAGAATAGCGGGAGTGACCTGGATGCGGAAGGCGGAGGATTGAAGAGTATGGAGACTCATGCGGAAGGCTTACGTTCAATAGTGGACGGATACAGGCTGATGATGAATGATGATGAATATATTCCAGATATGGATTGATATTGGATAAATACATTCGTCATCATCAGCCTGTGTCTGCCCACTGCTGATCGTATGCCTCCTGCATGAGACTCCATCCTTTTCGATCTTCCGTCCTCCGCATCCTGGCTACACCTGTATTTCTCTGATGTCGTCAGTCCGCCTTAAAAGGGGTTGACCAACACTACGTTTGCCAGTTTTTGGATGACACTCAAACACTTTTCTTCCTTATCGACCGTCTGAGAAGACGACTGGTTTTTCCAATATATTAGATTATGTTAAAAAATAACTATCAAAATTGGCATAAAGAGTAAAAAACGTCATTTTTAATATCCATGTCAATTCTATCTAAGAGCAATGATTTTCAAGTGTATCAAACCGTCATTTTAATCATTAAATCACCTCCACATACAACGAACAGCATTGACATCAAAATATAATTATGAAAACAAATAACGACATTAAAATGCACAATGTACTTTATTTAAAATACATTTAAAACACATTTAAGTCAAAACGCTTATTTAAAAACAATCAAATCAACAGTAATTGTGAAATAATAAATAATGAAATAAAAATATAACCCCACTTTTGTTTTAAATTTTTTAACTCATCAAATGTAATGATAAACATGAGAACGTCGGAAATAACGCGAATTTTTCGTTCCGATAATTCGCATCACTTTATTCAGCCGTCAAAGGCAGATAATGCAAGTCGGTTCAAAAGTCAGACGCATCGTTATTTAAATTTATTCAATTAAATATAAATTTATAAGCGAAATTCACTGATAAAGCTACGTAATATCAATATTATGTTTTTTACTTTTTAATACGTAATAATTTATATCATTATGTATTGAGTCGAGAGGTTATCACTGCGCAGTACTGTCTCTAGACTGTCATGTTTTTTAAAATTATTTTTATATATTTGTATTAATGTTTTCAAATGGGTAATAAAACAGCTGTCAGAATTTAAGGTCAAAATCCGCGATATAAATATGCCACTAGTGATGTATATCCATACCTATTTATAACAAGTAAATAGATACCTAGAACTAACGGGTTCAAAAATACTATACTCGATATTTTTTGCATTATCCCTGAATATTAACCTAAATAAATCTTATTTGCAACAATACGAGCTTGTATACAAGCTATAATATTTAAAATACTGAAAATAAGTACAAGCTGGTAGTTAATTGAGGCAAAAATGTGAAACATTACAACTTCTGAAAAAATTATATTTTTTAGGTAAATATCATGGATTGTGCATTATTTTCTTGAGTAATATAATTTTTCAGCCTTTATTTTTCTTCTGCTGGATATGAGCGAATGAGTCTCTATTTTTCTCGATCATCTGACTTACTCGTGCTATAACGTTTGTTTACTTAACAGTAAGTCATATTGTCCATGTTATGCAGTTTGTTCTCAATTTTTTTTTTATATTTATCTAGCTGACCTTGCGAGCTTCCTCTCGCCTTAGAATTAATACATGTAGTATTACTTTATAATACCTGAATTAAATTAACTTTTTTACTAAACATTAAGGAATACTACATTAAAATGGTTTGATTAGAAATGGTATTGTGTGCAAAATGATAATGCATACAACAACACCCACCGGAACCAGCATAAATCTAAAAAGCCGTTCCATACAAAATGTATGAAATTTAAAAATAATAAAAACTCACAACCTATAGCAGGGGTCGTCAATATTTTTATGTCTAGCGCCCACTTTTGCCTATTTTTCATAGTAAAATTTCTCTACCGCTCACCAACCTCGCTATATTTCAATTCAGTATATGGGTGGAAAAAAAATCTAGAAGGAATGTAGGAGATTTGAAAATCTACAAAAATTGCCCACCGCCCACCACGGAAGCCCATATCGCCCACTAGTGGGCGATATGGGCGAAAGTACGGACCAGGTTGACGACCCATGACCTATAGCATGGTAACCAAGTGCTTACTTCAGAGCCATACTAAGTGATAGAAATAATATAATACTAAAAAAAAATAACATGATCCCTGACTATTTACCTTAATAAATTATGATTATTAAAATAAGGGCTTGTGGCGAAATTCTGTTTTATCAATTGTACCAATCTCACTATCTATGCCTGTCTAATAATTTAACATTATATATTCCATAGATATCGATAGAATCGCCGTCACCAAAGGTCGTTTCACGTACTATTGGGATAAAATAGGATCTCGTTAATCATTCAATTCCATCTAATGAAATATTCTGTAACTTTTCACCTTTAAAACTGCTTAAATAATAAGCTTACTTAGTGACATTAAATTCTCCGTGACATTATACCGTGCTCTTATTTCTTTTCTTTCTTGTTCGGAATGTTGGAGTATTTCCAGTGATGCCTTCCTAACACACATAACAATTCCTTCTCAGCAATCCACAGATCACAACGCTTCCACCAAACACTCACATCCCGATACATATATCAATTATTTAGCTATATACTTAGGTATCATGCTGTATTTTTGCTTTTTTTCTTGCACCCTCTCGTATAAATAAAAATATAATATATGGAAAGAGGTATTTTGGAAAGGCAAATAATAAACTGTAAGCATTTTTGAAATTGAAATGTATTTATTTATATAACTGTAAATAACATTTTAAGATATCATCAGACATACTCGTATTACATAACTTAAATATTTCATCGTTTAAGAATATACTTTTTAATTCATTTTTTTTCTCTATCACCTTACAAATAGTCTCTAAACAAACTGGAAGAATAACGTTTATTTGTACAAAAACATATATTTTATTTATTACGACCAAAAACAGTATTTTAGGTAACAATTTCAATCAAAGGCCAACAAAAAAAAATCATACAATTCCTGGCAACACCTACCAGCGATTTTTAAAATGAAAAAAAGAACATTAAATTTTATTCTAACAATAGACAAATGAAATTATAACAAACAGTTATAAATAAGTTATCGAAAAATACAATGGAAGGAAATTCTATGTGGAAAAATTCAATATAATTTGTTATTTTTGGGTTTTAAATTTGTAAGGAGTGGTTCACCAACGACCTTGGCATGTTGAAACTGTATTTCTAGGATGGATCAACCCAATCAACGACACGCATAAATCAATAGACGGTGACCCATCCATGTTTAGATCTGTATCTAATGTTTTTTTTATCTTTTCTTATCAAACAAGAACCGCACTTTACTGCGTGTTATTGTCGTAGGTCTTTAAATTACATTCCATACAGTTTAAGAACCCGAAAATAATTAAATTTGGCTTTCGTAACCTACAAATTTATACAAATGGGGAAAAATGGATGATACCATAATATTAACAATACTTTTCTTACCTAGTATTTAGAAGAGAATTTTTGGGTAACACTTTACTGTAGTGTATCAAGCTTACAAATGTTTTATAAAATCAACGCATATCTTTTAAAACCAAATCTTTTATGTGATCGCTTGCAGGATAGCACAGCCGGTCAAGACCAGTGCACTCTATGACGCTCAGCCAGGGGGGCTGGACGCTGCATGCGGGAAAAATACAAGACAGCATTGATTTTATAAAGCTTGATAAGCCACAGTAAATTATTACCTACGTTTGTATAATATAGTATAGTCAAGAAAATTTAGCATCGTCCCTGAATGTTTAATTAAATAATATATATATATATTTACCAGATACGGCTTTATATAAAAGTGAAAATACTCAAAATCACTGAGACTATGTACAAGCTATTATTTATTTGGGGCAAACGTGTGAAACATTAAAAATTCTAATAAATATCAATTTATTTTTAATTTTTAAGTAAACACATACAGGAGAATACCGACGTAATTCTGAAGTCTTATCTGTGGAATTCTACGACGCTTACGTGGTGCGTATGGCTAAGCGATGCTTTTGAGATTCACGCATCATCCTTATTATTACAGGAATTTACTATGAATGGGTGGTCTTCACGGGACGACTTCCGTCAACCACCAAATTTAATTAATAGGCTATGACTGTCATTTTACGGGTGAAGGGTCAGATTCACAACGACCGGGAGTATTTTAGAGCTCAGAAATCGATAAAAAAAAAAAAATTAAGCTCCGTCGGGTATCGAACCCACGACTTTTTGCTTGCAAAGCAAACGGTTTGACTATTGAGCTACACCCCCAGCATATACATTTGAGACGGTTTTTTGTACTCGAATGTGAGCAGGAAAATTCTGTCAAACAAGCTCTATGACCATCAATATCTCTATAAATATAATAAATACAAGGTTAAGATTTTAGGTATTCCTCCGTCGGGGATTGAACCTATGACTTTTGGCTTGCAAAGCAAACGATTTGACCATTAAGCTATACCCGCCGGCAACGTAATTAATCAGGACCATGCTATATTTTCTCGAGTACAGGGTTAACATTACAGTTTAATATTTTTAATTTACATAATACGCTATTAAACTTCATTAACGTATTTTTTAAGACACGGATTTGTTTTTATTTATTACATATAAATACAGATAGAGACAACACGACTGCCCTATAACATTGTAAAGGTTTCATTTTATGCAAAAAAAAAACTAAATTTTACAATTTGAAAACAAACCATTTTTTTTAAAACATTTGTTTCCATTATTATGAAAGTGGTGCAAGTCATGTTTCATTCGTTCTGAGATACTTAAAGGTTTGTGTTTTGATGTTGGTTGAAAAAAATGAAAGTTTTTTTTATTTTTATGTTAACACATACAGGATATATCGACAGATAGTAATTCCGAAGTCTCATCTGTGGAATTCTGTGATGCTTAACATAGTGCATATGGCTAAGTGCTGCATGTGGATTGTTGATCCACCAATGCCATAGACTACAGCCCGAGATTCACGCATCATCCTTAATTATTACAGGAATTTACTATGAACGGGTGGTCTTCACGGGACGACTTTCGTCTACCGTCAATTTTGATTAATAGGCTATGACTGGCTAAAATCTACACTACTTTCAAAATTATGGACAAAAATGTATGCACATAAAGGAGAATACCGATAGACAGTGATGAACAAATCTCACTGTGGATTATAATATGTTCGTACTTTAGGCGTTGCATAAAGAGTGTTAATCCGCCAACGTCATCGTCGCCAGTAGCCCGGTATTGACGCATTATCAATTTTTACGCTCACTATGTATGAGCAGTTTTCACGGTACAAATTTTTATGACTGCCATTTTTACGTGTGAGGAATCAAATTTACACTATCCGTATACATCATAGAAATTGATTAAAAATCATTTTTATTTCGTTCTTCGTCGGGTATCGAAGCCTTTAGTATGGTAAGTAAACGTTCCAACTCTTAGGACATACCCGTTGGTAATTTCAGAGCAATGACAATAATATTATACAAATGATTATTTTAACCTCCCAGTGGGTGCGTAGACTAGTTTCCCTTGAGTTTGTCGTAAATTTTGCATCACCAAGTTTTCTTCATGTAAATGGTGTTTTCTTCATACAAATGTTAAGGAATTGCTGTAAGGTTATGAAAAATGATGAACGAAAGTACTTCACAAAACAAAAAATGACTTTCTTAAGCAAAAAACGAAATAACACTTCTTTAAAATAATAAATCGTTAGCCTCGCCATTTCCCATCATCTGGGGTCGGGTCTCCTTGTGCACATTCGCCATGTCTACCTGTCCCGCGCTGCATTCTCGGTCAAGCCCAGAGTTTTCATATCCTTGTCTACAGTTGCAGTCCAGGTTGCCTGCGGTCTTCCAGGTCTTCTCCTCAGCGTGGGTATGTTGCGGGCTCTCTTCACCATGTGGTCCTCATCTCTCCGTGTCACATGCCCATACCATCCTAGGCAGTTTTTCCTTATCTTTTTAGGTATCGTTTCGTCACAGGAGCGATTTTTCTGTAAACCACATGTGTCAATGCCACCACATTTATGGAGTTATATAATGAACGTTTGTTAAATATTATAGTTTATTATGCATCATCTGATAGCTAAAGGATACAAGAACCAATGTAATATATGAAAATAGGTCAGATAAGTACATTTATGCTTCAAATACTAGTTTTAAGCAAAAAAAATGGTTTGAAAATTTCACGCCGCTGGAAAGTTAAATTGAAATTTAAAAAAAAAAACATTAAAAAGCCTTATAGTAGTTGCTAATACAAACTTTATCCCTTACTCTGGGTACAATATATGAAAATAAATGCCACTTTTGTAATATTATTATTTTTTGTTATTACTAATTAATACTATATAAATTTACTATATATAATCGTGTCGGAAACAACAGGGTCAGATCATGTCTGCCCAGAAGTGGGCGACGTCGACGGCGCTACTCCCGGCCATCATCAGGTCCTCCTGGGTGCAGATATTCGGACACAGCGCACACTCCAGAAGGTGCGACAGGGTCTGCTCCACGCCGCAGTCACATTCAGTCGGTCCGCTGTAAAACTGCCAGGCTTTCGTTTGTGTCCTCGTCTTGCATACTCCGGTCCGAAGTCTGTTAAGGGACCTCCGTATATTCCACCCCATGTCGTGTCCAGAGGCTAGGTCCTCTTTCGGGGCAATCCAAATATAAATTTACTTACATGTGGTTAAGGTAATAGGGCGTATCTACTAGCAATATTGCATCAGTTGTCTATGCCGATTGACTGATTAGAGTTTTTTTTTATGTAATCGCATGCAGGAGAGCACAGCCGGTCAAGACCAGTACACTCTAAGACGCTCAGCCAGGGAAGCTGGACGCTGCATCTGGGTAATGTATGTTGTGTTCGTGTTTGTATGTGGGTTGGGGATTGCAAGTGTATATTTATCTGTTTATAAAGAGATCCAGATTGTAAGAAGGAGGAAACACACACGTTGGAAGAGCATTCCAAAGCTTACCGGTGGCATTAATGAACGAACTTTGGAAACTGCCAGTTCTTGGTCCACACACATTGATGGATGTTCGACAAGTGTAAGACGAGTTTGTCAGTTGTGGTTGGGTGCAGGAGGAATTAGTTCTTTAAGTTCCGAAGAGCAGCGACCGTGGTAATAACGGTATAAAATACTAAGTGAACCAATCTTACGCCTGTGTTCCATTGATTGCAGGTTAGACGTAAGAGTGTCATTGTTTGCCAAACGAATTGCTCTTCTTTGAACTGAGTCAATTAAGTTTAGAAGGTATTTTGGGGCTCCAATCCAAAGGTGACTGCCGTATTCAAGGATAGGTCGGATTTGTCCTTTATATAGAAGAAGTTGTTTATCGTTGAAATACCTCAGTGATCTGAAGCTCTAAGAACACGATAAAACAGACAACACGAATCACTCGATGTATATGAAATATTAAAACAGTAAACATATTTTTTTAAATTATAGAGGGAGCGGCAAAAAAAGCTGACGTTTTTCGTCAAGCATGTAAATAAATATCGCAATTTTTCTGTAAGCAACATGTGTCAATGCCACCACATGCATGGAGTTACATAATGAACGTTTGTTAAATATAATATTTTTTATGCATCATCTGATAGGTAAAGGATACAAGAACCAATGTGATTTATGAAAATAGGTCAGATAAGTACATTTATGCTTCAAATACTAGTTTTAAGCAGAAAAAATGGTTTGAAAAATTCACGTATTTACAGTATAATTTGTATTCCACCAAGCCGTAACGAAAGGGTTAAAACCGTCGGCTTTTTTTGCCGCTCCCTGTACATAAAATATAATTAATTAAATATAAATTTAATGTATAGTAATAGTTTGCCATTTTTTTTATCGTTAAATAATTGTAGCACACAATTCTTCAATGGCCTTTTCTCAATAGGCCTTTACAATAATCGAATCCATGAAAGTCAATACATTTTAAAACATAATTTTCATAACAATTCTTCTACGAGGGTTATCCGTAAAATAAGGTTCCCAGTGAATTCTCACTGTGTAAAACATGTTTAATTCCATGAATGCGTACATTTTTGGAAAGTTCAGACTTTTACCTATTTTCCTACATAGTCGTCACTGAGGTCAATGCATTTTTGCATGCGGTATACAAGCTTTTGAATGCCTGAGTCAAAAAAATCTGCCATGGAAGCCTTATTTTACGGATAACCCTCGTACCGCTATAGACATCATACGCAGTGAATAGAGTCAGCTGTGTAATCACTAGAGAGGCATAAGGTCTGCACGGTATTGTGGCTTTTGAGTTTAGCCATGTGTGGCGTCTCATTCCAATATTTCGACCACCGCTTTTTAATTTTTTTAACACATAGAGGAGAATACCGACAGATTTGATGCTGAAGTCTCATCCGTGGATTCTACGACGCTTGATCCGCCAACGTCATAGACTACAGCCCGACATTCTCGCATCATCCTTATTATTACAGGAATTTCCTATGAATTAGTGGACTTTACCGAACGACTTTCGTCTACCACCAATTTTAATTGATAGGCTATGACTGGCGTTTTACGGGCGAGGGATCAAATATGATCGAAGGACCAACAAAACACCAGAGTGCTTCAAATTTAACATAAAATTGCATGCAATATACCTTGGAGACCTTATTTTTCATATGCCACTCGTATT
The DNA here is from genome assembly GCA_022606575.1 of Glossosoma conforme. Taxonomy (NCBI): domain Eukaryota; kingdom Metazoa; phylum Arthropoda; class Insecta; order Trichoptera; family Glossosomatidae; genus Glossosoma; species Glossosoma conforme. The sequence goes on from JAGTXR010000337.1 coordinate 49,219, forward strand.
TTCAATCAAACTGATTAAATTTAAAAAAAAACTTTATATTGACTCATAATAGGAGAATATGGACACTATAAGCAGTCAAAAATACTAAATTAAAAGTATTTGAATTTTAGGTATTTATAAGGGTTATGCTTTTTAAACAATGGTCCAAAACAACGGTTCATAAACATGAATGGCCAACGAAAGGGGTGCCTCAACTTTGGCATGTCGTTCTTTAGTACCTAGCCTAAATTAATTTTCAAACACGGCAACACCACAACATTCGACACGACTACACACGAGAAAAAATCACGATCCCTGACTATTTCATTGAATGAATTGTATTTAGTAGAACTCGGGCTTGCATAAAAGAAAAAACACTTTAAATCACTGTGAGTTAGTACAAGCCATTAGTTAGTTGGAGCAAACATTTGAAACATTTAGGTAAATACTTGGAAATCATGATATTTTTTAACCGTATGGATGCCATGAGCCCAAATATGGGTCCGCTGCGGGAAGCCCGCCAGTGCCGTGACCACACCGGTGTGTATATTAAAATAAAACTGTATATTTTCGGTTAATGTTATAGCTTGGGTCTATAGCGACATTTATCTCTGCCCAAGAAAAAAAAAGGTTGAAATTGGACACCGTTTAGGGGTTAAAATCTTCGATAATCTACGAGGCGTTGTATGGGGTCAGGGTATCCAAAAGGTTAAGTACAGTGGTACCTCGACATACGAGTTTAATTCGTTCCGCAACCTTGCTTGTATTACAAATTACTCGTATCTGAAAGCAAATTTCTCCAATGACATTAATAGAGAGCACAATGTATCAAAGATGCTTTGACAGCGAGAGCACACTGATAACTGATTCTGACTGTGGCCGGGAAATTCACGTGGGAAAGCGTGACACCCGGTTCGTGTGCAACCGGCCGACCCGCTAAGCCGATTGCTCGTATCTCAAATTTTGCTCGTTTTTTTTTTTTTTTATATAAACACATACAGGAGAATACCGACAGATGGTGATAGTAATTCTGAAGTCTCATCTGTGGAATCCTATGACGCTTACCATGGTGTATATGGCTAAACGCTGCATGTGGAGTATTGATCCGCCAACATCATAGACTACAGCCCGAGATTCATGCATCATCCTTTATTATTATATGAATTTACTATGAATGGGTTGTCTTCACGGGACGGCTTTTGTCTACCACCAATTTTAATTAATAGGCTATGACTGACATTTTACGGGTGATGGATCAAATTCACACCAACCGGGGGTATTTTAGAGATCAGAAATCGATTAAAAATACTTGGGGATTGAACCCACGACCTTTGGCTTGCAAAACAAACGCTTTGACCATTGCGCTATGTCCGCGTATTTCAAAGCAAAAAATCGCTGGCTCGGTCTCAAAAAACTTGTATGTTAACGCGCTCGTGTGTCAAGGTACCGCTGTGTATTATTGTATAATATTGGAAGAAAATAATTCGCCACACGGCTAAACCCAAAAGTCACAATAACTAGTCGAGGATCGTGCTATTTTTTTTTAGCATAGTCGACCAATATTGCATGCATCCACTGCATACCGATACAAAAATATTAAATCTTGCTTGATTTATCAACAGAAATAATAATTTCCACAGTAATATTGATGTAGACAAGTTACATCATAATAATTTTAAATGGACATATTTTTTTTTAAATGACTCGTCATTATTTAGAAGCCATTACAAAATGGTGTCACTATAATTAAAAACTTAAATTTAACCATTAAAATACAGTGTGAATGACTTCATTTAAAAGTATTGTTCGATGGGGGGTAGGGGGAGGTGCACTCTTCAACAAAGCGGCAGCACTTTCTGAAAACAAAAAGAATAAGAATAATTTAAAAAATAAACCCTTTTTTTTCAATGTTTTTAGCATTCACTTTGAGATCCATTATGAATTATAAATATTTATTTATTTACCTTGTTTTTAGATGAATCACGTAAGATAAGTTCTCTATTAGGAGACTGCAGTTATCTCTTAACAAGAGAACGATTGAGAAAGGCTACGAGTTAGTCGAAACTGCAGTCTCCTAATGGAGAACTTATCTTACGTGATCCACGTAAAAACAAGGTAAATAAATACATATTTATAAATATAACCATAGTTACATAAAGAAATGCAAATGTATTTTTTTAACAGCCGTTTCAAGTGATAATTTTTTCAATTTTTCAATTTTATTTATTTTTCCCCTTACAGAAACATTACAAATTTGAACAACTCAATTCATTTCTGAAGTACAATAAGAATTAATCCCAAAATAAAAAATACAATATATACAAATGTAGGTACTTATGATGAAGTACAGTGGAACCTCTCATAAGGAGTAATTCGCATAACGAGCAAAAAAAAAGTGAAAAAATTGCTCCCTTAACGAGCGACATTTCGCATAACGGGTGACCCAAAAAGGGGAAGTCACATAACGTATGACACACTTGTGAGCCGGGACTCCCGCGCCATTGCGTCAGTATGTGTTTAGCACTCGTACTGTCAGCACGTTGGTGTCACATGTGATCACACATTTTTCTAGAGTTATGTTCAGACGTTGTTTTTAATTATTTTTATTTTGGAGAGTTTGGAGAAATAGGAAGTAGCAGAGTGACAATCTTCTGTCGCAATAAGAGAAATGCTGAAAGCGTGTGAAACTGTTTCATCGTACATTGAGACGAATCATACTAATAAGGAGGTGGCTATACGTGCTATAAACTTATTCAATGATAACGGCGTGTCGCATGTTCAGCAAATTATAAAGAGTCGGCCGAAACAAATGTCTCTAGACAGCTTTCTGGTAAAAAATAACTTATTATTTATCATAAATTTATAAATAATAAGCTAGTTTCGATTTTTTTTAATTTTTTCATCCAGGTTGTTACGATCTTTAACAATTTATACGTATGTAATTTTATTTGAATAAACGTTAAAAAAAAAATCGAATGGCTTAATCTGCTCCTAATCCTACCATCACTTGAATGAATAATAACCTTTTGAAAGAGAGGAGGATGTTAGTGCTTACGTGTGTTAGTGTGATGGACTCTCTGCCGTGTCTTCAGAGCCGTGGGCTGCTAAGGATTGCTGCAGCGCCACCGGGGTTAACCACTCTCTGGAAATAAATCATTTATATATTAAATCTGATGATTTTATTTTGTGAGGAATGACGAGGTGAGGGGAGCAGACAAGGCAGTCTGTAAACACCTGTATAATATAATGCAATGATATATTTTTTGTGTAAACATATACAAGAGAATACCGACAGACGGTGACAGTGATACTGAAGTCTCGTCCTTGGATTTTATGGCCCTTACCATGATGCATAAGGCTAAGCGCTGCATGTGAAGTGTGTTGATCTGCCAACGTCATAGACTACAGCCCGATATTCAGTCATCATCCATTTATAACAAGAATTCAGTATGAATAGGTGGTGTTGACAAGACGACTTTTGTGTATCACTAATTTTAATTAATAGCCTATGACTGGCATTTTACGGATGATGGATAAATTATAGAGTTTAGAAATATATTTAAAAATATATATATATTTTGATCTCAGTCAGGGATTGAACCCATGACATTCTAAAGAACTAATTCCTCCTGCACCCACTCACAGCCGACAAACTCGTCTTACACTTGCCGAACATCCATACACGGTTAATATATGTCGACCAAGAACTGGCAGCTTCCAAAGTTCCTTCCTTAATGCCACCGGTAAGCTATGGAATGCTCTTCCAGCGTCTGTGTTTCCTCCTTCCTACAATCTGGATCTCTTCAAGAAACAGATAAATATACACTTGCAATCTCCCCAACCCACACACAAACACGAACACAACACACGTTTCCCGCATGCAGCGTCCAGCCTCCCTGGCTGAGCGTCATAGAGTGCATTGGTCTTGACCGGTTGTGCTCTCCTGCGTGCGTTTACATAAAAAAAAAAAAACTGTTTGGTAAAGAAACGCTTTCATTACTAAGCTATATCTGCCGGCCATATTTCCAGTATAAAATTTTATTACAATAAATATTAACCTTTAAACGCCCAGTGGTCCATAAGGCAGGGCTCCGCAACCTTTTCTCATCTACGGCACACCAAAGTACTTCTTTGGATTTTACGGCACACCAAAGTTCTCACCTTGAATACCGCGGCACACCAAAAGCCAAAAATAGATATTAATTTGATCAATTTCCCTTTTTTTTAAATTTAATTTAGAACTTAATAAAGCAAGTACCTCGTTGTATGTCTACATAAATAGGCGATAGGCGCTGGGAGCTTGAGGACAGTTGTAAAATTATTTATTTATAATATTGCTTTATTTGATCGCGGCACACCTGTATCGGCTTACGGCACACCAGTGTGTCGCGACACACCGGTTGCGGAGCACTGCCGTACGGGACCGCTAATTTGCGTCATTCAATGCCCTAGCAGGCCAATGTTTGTAATGTTTCGTCGCACAATAGATTCTTCCATGAACTTACTTTAATACTATTATTACAAATTAATGTAATCCGATTGTGAAATGAACCATAAGCACTCCTGTATGGGACCGTAGGGCATTGAACGACGCAAATCTGCGGTCCCGTAAGGAAACCACTGGGCGTTTAAAGGTTAACACATTTACAATGCAAACAATTAACACATTGTTTGCGGGAAAACGAGTAAACTTGTCATTTCGCTCTTTATATCAAAGCGCGGGAGAAGAGTTTTCTCGTTATGTTCTGCTAAACTGTGGGGTGCAGGAAACTAGTGAACAAGGGCACCAAACGAATGACTGACTACGCATTATTGCATTAGCAGTACCCTGTACGTCTACCTGCCAATACAATCAATTTGGGATCGAACAAAAATGCATGAAATTTTTTTTTTTTTTATGTAAACGCATGCAGGAGAGCACAGCCGGTCAAGCCAGGGAGGCTGGACGCTGCATGCGGGAAACGTGTGTTGTGTTCGTGTTTGTGTGTGGGTTGGGGAGATTGCAAGTGTGCCCGCTTTCAAAGTGTTAAGCTTTTCGCCGAGGATCGAACCCATGTTCTTTGGTACGGTTAGCAAGCGCTTTACCTGAGAAGCCACCCCGGGCTATTGTATTTACCTTGGAAGGCACCGCTGTAAGAATGGCACACAGGAACTGAAGTAAGCCAATCGATTCACCCACGGAGGTATGTCAGTGCTGCACAGCAACTGTAAACACACAATCAATTATTTTAAAATAAATCCTACAGCCCAAGATTCACGCAACATCCTTTATTATTACAGGAATTCACTACGAACGGGTGGTATTTATGGAACGACTTTCGTCTACAACCAATTTTGATTAATAGGCTATGACTGGCATTTTACAAGTGAGGGATCAAGTTCACACCAACCGGAGGTAATTTTAGAGCTCAGAAATCGAATATTTTAATTTTTTTTTATCTCCGTCGGGGATCGAACCCACAACCTTTGGCTTTGAAAGCAAACGGTTTGACCATTGAGCTATACCCGCCAAATGGATTATACTCAGTGGAGTTCAGTGTAAATGTGAACTGAGACAAAGCGACAATTACAAGAAATCAATAAAAGAACTTTAAAGCCATATGCTCTAATTAGGGAGCAGATGGAAGAAAATGGATCAGAAGAGCTATCTCACCTGACACAGCGCCCCTGTGAAGTGGTTGCAATTGTTATTCATTAAGTGGTATCTGAAACAAGAACAATATCATGTTAATCATCATCATCAGACTGTATCCGTCCACTGTTGAACGTAAGCCTCCCGCATGGGTCATCATCCTCTTCGATCCTCCGCCTTCCGCATCCAGGTCACTCGCTCTATTCGTCTTATGTCGTCAGTCCATCGTGCAGAGGGTCGGCCAATGCTTCGTTTGCCAGTTCTTGGGCACCACTCTAATACTTTTCTTCCCCATCGACCGTCGTTTCTTCTACAGATATGCCCATTGCCAGTTGAGTGTGCCTATTCGTTGTGTACCCTCCACTACTTGAGTTCTTCTGCATATATCCTCGTTTCGGATTCTATCTTTTAGCGACACTCCTCTCATGGATCTCTCCATAGCACGCTGGGTGACCTTTATTTTATGTGTAAGACTTGCTGTCAGATTCCACGTCTCTGCGCCATAAGTTAATACAGGGAGGATGCATTGGTTAAACGCCTTAGTTTTAAGACATTGCGGGATTTTCGCTTTAAAGTACATTTTTAAAGCTAGATGTCATGCACGGTAACTGATAAAGAAACCTCACCTGTCTCCCTTGAACTGTTTCCCAAGTTCTGCGACTGCAGAATGCACCTCATCAGCTGTGAAGTTGGTCCAACCAATCTGGAGACTTTGTCTGTAACATGGTAAACAACAATCAACATATATTCAATATTTCCTACTGATATCAGCTTGGAAGAGCCCCTTTAGGCTGATGCCGTAAAGCCTCGAAAAACGATATTTTGTCTATTATTTTGTTCGCTCGCCTGATATGCACATCTAATGTTTGTAATTGTAGAGTGTTAAACGGCGTTTGCATACGCCAAAATATTTGTTATGACAGTTGGCCCATTTCCTGTTGGTATCACTGTCATCTTGAATTCGCTTTTTTCTGAAGCGACAGTTGGCACCGCCGAGATGTCAGGGCGCACCATTAGTTAACAGTGGAAGTTTGACTCGCGACCGTTATAGCGTGCGCGCCTAGGGCGTTCGCTATAACGGGTGACGTTTTTGACAAATAAACGCGTATAGTGAAACAAAAATAAGTTCTTTTTATTTTATGAACCTGATCCTGCATCCTTCATCCAGTTAATAGATATCTAAATAAGAGAGGAGGATATAAGTATCTTAAAACAAATGAATAAAAATAATAAATAAACAATATTTTTCGAGTAAAAACATTATTCAAGAGTAAGTGAGAATCTCACCTGAACCGGAATTGTTCTCCGAGCTCTCCGGAGTCTCTCGGCGAGATCTGGAAGATTCCCGTGAAGGAGAACGGGTGCCCCCCGTAGACGTACTCCACGCCGTGCACCTCCACGCCGCTGTGGAACACGCCCAGCCCCAGCCCGGCCGTGTAGCTGTTGACCCAGTACATGTCATACACGTTGAGGAGCACGGGCTCGCGGCCGAGCGGGCCCGGGCCGCGCCGCGCCGCGCCCAGGCTGGGCAGGCACGAGCCCAACATCAGGCCCTGCAATCATAAACACTCCATTACAGCGATTCACTCCATAAGAATATGGGACACCAGTAAGGGGTCAATCAGCCCATTGTAATCAAGTGGATACTGCCCTGAATGATGCATGCAGTCGTCACAGGCTGCCTCAAACCAACACCCATTTCAAAAGTATACCCCTTGGCTGGTATCGCACCACCAAACATAAGACGCAAAGTCATATGCGCCCAAGAAATGCGTAAGGCAATCAACCAACTGTCCCACTGCTTGTATAATCAGATACCCCCAACACCCAGACTGAAGTCGCGAAGCAGCTTTCTGAGATCCACACAACCTCTCACATCCGGCCCTGAAACTGAGAGACTCCAGCTCTGGCGACAAGTCGCATCAGAGGATTTCATTACTCCAAAGGAAAGCCTCCTAAATGGCAAGAACCTTGAATGGCGGACCTGGATATCCCTGAACAGATTAAGAACCGGAGTTGGTAGAACAAAGGACAACCTCGAGCGGTGGGGAATGCTTCGGCAGGGAGAGTCACTATTGTGCGACTGTGGACACCTGCAGACCCCTCACACCAAGATCCTGCTTCATGTGCCGAACAAGCTACACACCTCATGACCTAATGCTAGGCAACACATGGGCTATCGATGTTGCCAGATACTGGGCAAATATAATTTGACACCGCTGACACGAAGAAGAAGAAGATCTGCCTCTGAAGGATGCATCCGTTTTCTGCCCTCTTATACTTCCTGGCAGCTAGTTCCAGGCTGTTGGTGCCACGAAACTAAAAGCACAATTGCTAAAGACCGTGCTAGGACTACCTCTCGACAGCTTTTTTTAATATCTTTTTTATAATAAAAAAAATCAGTGCCAAGCTTATGACTACTATAGAAGTCATACACGGTGAAAGGGTTAGGGATTATTCTGATTTAAAACGACTAAAACACCATTTTTTATTGCTTAAAACAATGCATAAATTATTTAATAATTAATTAGATTTTTTTAAATTAAACATATTTTCTTAAAGTGAGACAATATTATTAAGCAAGTTGACTAAATTTTAATACGCAGTGTTGTTGAGACACCTCAGCAAGCGACACATTGCATTCCTAATGCGTGTTTATAAATAAAATCTATTTCCGTCTGTTTACATACAAGCACCAAAAAAGCGTGCAGAAAAACAATGAAAAAAAAACATAGGTTATAAATAACATCGCGTAATAATAACGTGAACCAATCGAACAATGCAATAAATCACGGAGATAATTACGTTAAGAGTGCGATTGATACACTTCAAATAAAATCAGAATTAATCCTGGAAAATGCGAGATTGCTGCGATGACTAATAAGATGTTGAGATCGCTGCAAGGAGGGGGCGCATGCAACTGTGTACCTCAGAGAACCAAGTCAGAGTTTAGCTCTCCTGCGGTGTTTCTCGTCTTCATAGTACGCTGGGGCGGCGGCCGCGTTCATGGGCTGCAGTTCTGCGCGATTTTCGCGTAGATCCGTCGAAATTTGAGCTTCCAAGCAACGTTATTGTGAACGGTTCCGTACAGCGGTATGACAGATGGAGACAATGGGTATTTTGTATGGCAAAAAATGTTCTCGGCCGTTTTGTGAAAAAGTGCAACGCCTGAAAGGCGAACACGTTTTTCATTCGTATTATTGTTAATGTTATTATTATCAATGTGTTAACTTACAATCTTAATAAAACTGCATTATTATAATTTCTTTTTATTGAAAATATATTTATCTTACATATATTTAATGATTGTATTTCATATCCCTAAAGAGCCGTTGACTATTGTATTTAAAATGTGTGCCATTGAATATATTTGAAATAAATCTATTTTTCGAATAAATTTGAATTTGTTTACGATTATTTAAATATTTTTGCGTTATGTATATTAAAAAATGAGTTTGGTTAACATTTTTCCGTGGAAGGTTTCGTAAATGTAAATTCAATTGAAAAGGATTTTGATATAAGCAAACCAATCCTAAATTTAGGCATAAAACTTGCCTCAACTTGTTTTTATCGTATTCCTTGCAAACAAAATAAAACTGAAAATTTATTTAATAATTTGTTACTTAAATTTTTTAAGTCATCTTTTGCGTACAAATTCATGTCAGCAGACTACAAGCTGAAGACCGGTTCATTAATTAACTATTAAATTTACCGTATATATACATAAGAGAATAATGGTAAATAATATGGAACAGAATTACAGCTGTGGATCTTGGAATCTCACCATAAGCCAATGTAGTAAAATTATGTGTCTTGAAAACAGGTGTCTGCGTAGAATACTGGGATTGTAATGGTTTGACTTCGTGAGGAATGACGAGATGAAAGAGCGGACAAGGCAGCTTTGCAAACTACAGCATGTCCAGAGACAAAGGTGGAGCTGGCTGGGACATGTCCTGCGAATGCCGCTGGAGAGCATTAACTACGGCTGCCTTTTCTTTAAGCCCCTGTGCTTTCACCTAAGCTGCAACAAACCTAAATTGAAATATCCAGAAAACCTGTAAGGTTAACGCACTATCGCATATCCGTGAATCTTATCAAAGTTTGAACGAGTGCCAATGAGAAACTATTGGAACATTGACTATCAAATATAATATAACACAAAATAACCGATATATTACGCAACAATGCAACAGCTTCTCATACACAATTGAATAATTTTTGATACACAATCGAACGCGCCTTTACTTATAATTCCAAAGATTAAGATTAAAACCATGCATCTTTCAGATATATAAATGTTTTTTATTTATACCGTGGTCGGTTTAGTCATCCAACACCATTAAAATAAATTACGTCCATAGCAGTATCGGTAACATGAAATATGTTGCCTCATTCCTAGCGATCATAATTACTGTTCAACCCTATCGCCTTGACATATTCCACGCGAGGTAAGCCCAGTTCAGACACAAACTCCACAAAATTTGTTAGTAGAAGTAATATGTGTGAATCCTTTGTTTAATTTACATAAATAATTTTGTATTACTTCTCCATAAATGATTTAAAATGCAGTTTAAACGACAAAATATAATTACGATAATGTATTATATAAAATTTTAATATATATGTTTTGGTTTTCATGAGCATTTTTTTTCGCTGACGCCCCCAAATGCTGCATGCTAAATAACTTATCAAGAACACGGTTAAAAACGCAATAAAATCTTAGAATATAATATGTTTTAACTTCGTAAGAGTCCTTCAGTTTTACAGTCATATATATTTTAATGCATTGGCCAAAGGCCCGCGACTTGTTTTTCTTATACTTAAATCTAGTCGTAAAACATGAACAGCGATATGACAATTATGATTTAAACACAACACCGAATGTTTTATGGCTTATTTCCTAGTTTTTACGACATCCTAAAACCATATTAATATAAAAAACATTGTTTATTCAGTTCGCCAACTAACAGACATGCTAATTATATGTTTAGCATTCACTTTGAGATCCATTACAAATTTTAAATAAATAATTATTTTTAACATTATTTAAAAATGGATCACGTTAAGAAATGATTGTTTACATACGTGAAGACATCAGATTTTCTTTCAATAAAAGCTTCCTATGTTTTTTACTTGTATAAGAGTTCATTTGTATTTATTTAAGTAATAGTCATTCAAGCTCAGAAGAAAGTATAAATATTATATTCCAGGATTTATTTTTTTAGTATGTATTAAAAATAGAGGTTACATATAAAATTAATGACAATTATGAAGTTGAATTTTTGTTTTCAAATCTTCTTCTTTGTTGTTCTTTATAATACAAGTAATAATATCCGTAAGCCGTCAATAATTGTTATTGCCTAAATTTACTCCTAAGCCACATATTAAATATTATTATTTATTTATTTTGTTATATATTGTGCACGGATTATAAACCCTTTTTTGTTTATTATTACCACTGCCGTGAAATGTTTAATACTTAACGAAAATTATATAACAAATATAGGATTATTTTAACAAATATAGATGTGCATTAAATAGAAATACATCTAATGTTAATTTCCTCGTTTTATGAGTATCTATCAATAAATAAAGTAGTCACGAATTATCGTATTTTTGTTCTGTATGAGAACAAAATATTTCACATATAGGTATTAAGTCGATGTTTCGATTTAGGTATAAATTTTCAATGTCAAGTTTCTTATTAGAATGATTTTTGCATGTTGCAACACTACGTCCCATCTGTCAGTTTCATTGATGTTGGACATGCTTGGTACCATAAAAGCTTATCTTGTACACAACTGTAATCAATTTACGTTCTTATATTATTGAGCGTGCGACAGTATCAACAAGGCGAACCACTATTATTATTTCGCATACCTATTACCTAAAGTAGTAGCAATTGATACTCAAACATGTGAAGTATTATTAAAATCCTATGACTCTTGGCAATTCCGATGACTGTTTAGGAAACAAACCCATTAAATGTCCATTAGATCCGATATGCGTACGCTCGTTTAATTTATTCTAAGAAATACCCAAAATATCTCTTTCGGAAACAAAGATTTGCCTTATAATTCGCAGCTTGTTTGCCAGTTGCGATTTACGTACCGTCGCGAACGCTTCGTTATGGTTTTTGGTTATCTCTACTTTTGTTAGTCACCCGCCTTATCGAGGAAAATATTCTTAAATATTGAGAAATAATAAGAAATAATATATTAAAGCTACTTATACTCATCATTTAATACAAAAATCTATTGAAATATTATTGTGAGTTGCCTTAATTGCTGTAATAAAAAAGAAAGTGTTGTCCTTTTTGGGATTTTTGAAAGTTTTGTTTTTTAATTGTTTTGTGGCTGTTTGCGTTATTAGAGGTCAGTATACTTTACCTACCTAATTATTGTATTGATTGGTTATTCTTTATATTTAAAAAATACACTATATATTTACACACTTAAGCAGCCTCCGGCATTGTGCATTTTGCTGAAGTGCTTTGTTTTGATTCGAAATTTTTCCGATCGGAATAAATATTTTTTTGATCAGAAAAAATATATACACATCGTTTTACGTATTCTACATAGATAAATTAATTCAACTCAAGCTAACCAGAAGGTTAGTTAACTTTATTAAGCATGTCTTAAATATAAAATAAAAAAGACCAAGAGTTGATTTAAATTCTAACCAGAAACTTATTTTATTTTCTTTTATAAAATTACGATATTTCGGAAACAACAGGGTCAGATCCTGTCTGTCCAGAAGTAGACGACGTCGATGGCGGTACTCCCGGCCATTATCAGGTCCTCCTGGATGCAGCTACTCGGACGCAGCGCACACTCCAGAAAGTGGGACAGGGTCTGCTCCACGCCGCAGTCACATTCAGTCGGTCCGCTTTAAAACTGCCAGGCTTTCATTTGTGTCCTTGTCTTGCATACTTCGGTCCGAAGTCTGTTAAGGGACCTCCATATATTCCACCCCTGGTCGTGTCCAAGGGTTAGGTCCTCTTTCGGGGCAATCCAAGTATTCCCCTCAGTTGCGCGTCGATAATTTTAAATAATATTACGATGACCATATGCTTATGTAGGGAAAGGCATTTGCTTCATTAAACCATGGATGGATGTTCTTTAGCTGGATCATATTGTCGTCACAAACTGTCGCCATAAAATGCCTCATACGTCAGCTCTGCCTCCCGGATCTCCACCAAATACATTATATATATTAAATATATAGTTTCGAAAGATAGAAGAGGCACCTATATTTTATACTCTGCCGCGACATCCGAAAAACGTGTCCTAACCAGATCCACGTTTAGTTTCTTGACCTCGCGTAGGACGTAAAATTACCATATCCGCACTGTCGCCTCGTCATAATTTACAAACTCAAACTATCGTAGCCTCAATAATGTGCAAAGGAACTTCTTCTCGAATATCTATATGTGGCTGCATTAACTTTCTCTCATTGAAAGCGAAACCGCGGTATTCCAGCACACGCATAAACATTGCTCACCGCGATCCAAATAAACGCATCGTAAAAAGTTCTTATCAATTTAATGTATGACTCTCGTTGTTCTCGTGAAATATGATACTTTTATCAGGAAACCGGCATATTTTATTGTGTAAACAATGACAAATAATCTGCACGGGGTCCGATAACAGTTTTTCAAATATTTAACCGTTTGAGCGACAATCAATTGTGTAATTTTCATGTTCTAAGTCCATGTGCGTCTTGCTTTACAGATTACTTGACTAATAACTAAGAAAAATATAGTCGGCATAATCTTATACTTATTAACATCCTCCTCTCTTTAAAATGGTTGTTATTCAGTCGCGTGGATGTCAGGATGAGGAGCAGGTTAGCAAAACAAAGACTTTTCTGAAGCACATTGACATATATATATTTCAGATATGAACAAAAGATTTGTAAAATTTATTCCACAATATATTTTTTTGACGAAATGTTTCAGCCATGTCGAATGGCCATTTTCAAGCGCCATTCGACCTGGCTGAAACATGTCGTCAAAAAAATATATTCTGGAATAAATTCTAAACATCATTTATTTATATCTGATATTATGGAATTCCACCAAGAAATATCGATCGAAAAAATCGAAATAATTTATATTTCGATAACTTTACAAACTTATGGCCCGACTTAGTCGCAGCATTCAGACCGGGCCTCAATACAATATGACCTCGCCGACGTCGGCACACGACTGACCCGTGCGGCGCCGTAGTCGGTCACCAGCGCCGCAAGTGGCAATCTATATAACTAACGTCACACCCGTCCCCGGACTTGTCCAAAATGCCAATATGGCGACACATACATGTACGTCAAGCGATCAAAAATAAGAGACGAAAGATTGTATATCGAGGTTTTCGGTTCTAGTCACCAAGGGCTGTATCATGCTGATGTCATCATATATGGTGTCACGACCTATCGCTCCCAGACAATTCGTTCAACGACTTATCGGTAACGACGTGGGGCGCACTGGACGTCTAGTGCATGGGACATTTGGTGCACCCGACCACTGGTGCACAGGATGTCTCGCCAACATAACTTAACCTAACCTAAGTATCGTCCAGTGATCATAGAGTTCAGAGTTCCATAGGTCTCGTTAACGAAATAACTTAGGTTAAGTCCCAGAACATCTGCACCCGGAGGTCCACATGGAAACAGATGGTTCCCAGGAGCTTCCATAGCAAGAACCCGCAACCTTGTATAGACTGCGGCTGTAGTACCAGATAAATAGTCGGGTGTTAATTAATCAGTGTTTTTAAGGAGATTGGATGTTCACCCCGACATTCCCGAGGCCGAATTGGTGTGAATTTGTTCCCTCGCCCGTAAAATGCCAGTCATAGCCTATTAATCAAAATTGGTGGTAGACGAAAGTCATCCCGTGAAGACCACCCATTCATAGTAAATTCCTGTAATAATAAGGATGATGCGTGAATCTCGCGCTGTATGTAGTCTATGACGTTGGCGGATCAACACTCCACATGCAGCGTTTAGCCATATGCACTGTGGTAAGCGTCATAGAATTCCACAGATGCGACTTCAGAATTACTACACCATCTGTCGGAATTCTCCTGTATGTGTTTACATAAAAAAGTATTTTATATTCGCCATTTTACGCTTGGAATGACTTGAGTGTTAATATATAAACAAAACAACAGTTTTCAAAAATATTAATATCTGTGTTAAATGCTCGAGGCCATTTTTGAAATGAAATTTCCTAAAAATGAAGGTCTTCGATATAATAGGGTTGTCACTAATAATCGTAGCTTTTTATTTCTATTTTTCTTTTCATATCTGGAACATATGGCTACAACAAATTGCCGTCACTCAGTTCTGTCAGTTTCCAATGCCCATTCCTCGTTCCACGACATCCAAACACCCGAATGCACACAATTTAAGTAGTCAACTAATTGTTCCAAAATACTAGGTGTATTATATGAGTTCACTTTTTTAAGTTCATTTAGAACTTAATAAAGCAAGTACCTCGTTGTATGTCTACATAAATAGGCGAAAGGCGCTGGAAGCTTGATGACCGTTGTAAAATTATTTATTTATAATATTGCCTTATTTGATTAATAGAGCATACATATACAATACACGCATATACAATACAACGCACACATATACAACCTGTAAATATGTGTGTAGGAACTAATTAACTGTCCATGCCTATATGAGCCAATGCCTGTTTTTATTTTTTCATTATTGAAGATGGTCTTCAGGAAGGCCGAAACATGTAATCGTTAAAATAAATTGTGAATCAAAACTAAATATTTTTTATTTATTAATTTTTTAATTAAAATTAATTTTAAAATTATTATATAGATCACTGAGGTATTTCAACGATAAACAACTTCTTCTATATAAAGGACAAATCCGACCTATCGAGTCCCAAAATACCTTCTTAACTTAATTGACTCAGTTCAAAGAAGAGCAATTATTTTGATAAACAATGACACTCTTACTTCTAACCGTTATTACCACGGTCGCTGCTCTTCGGAATTTAAATAACTAATTCCTCCTGCACCCACCCACAACCGACAAACTCGTCTTACAGTTGCCGAACATCCACACACGGTTAATGTGTGTCCACCAAGAACTGTCAATTTCAAAAGTTCCTTCCTTAATGCTACCTGTAAACTTTGGAATACTCTTCCAGCGTCTGTGTTTTCTCCTTCCTACAATCTGGATCTCTCCAAGAAACAGATAAATATACACTTGCAATCTCACACACAAACACGAACACAACATACGTTTCCCGCATGCAGCCTCCAGCCTCCCTGGCTTAGCGTCATAGAATGCACTGGGCATGACCGGCTGTGCTCTCCTACATGCGATTACATAAAAAAGACCGGAGTGTAGTAAATATAATTAATTCAAATAAATAGTCAGAGGTGTCATGCTCCATTTTCTCCTTCCGACGTATTATGTGGTTAACAACGTGTTACCAAAGAAGGCAATTCGAGACTCGCTGTAGTATACTAATTTCGAAGCCCTAGACTGAGGTCTATTTGAGATCTAACTGATGCACCTAGAATCACGGGAAGTCCTCCAACAACTCTGTAACAAGTAGCTTTTTGCGTGCGTCCAATAACGGGTCCCTATCTGGGTCTCCAAAAACAGGACGGGACAGGGAGGGTTTAAGCGAGCTCCATTTTCTCGAGTATGGCAACATTACGGGCGGATATGACGACCGTTATCAAGTATGTATTCTGTTTATTACACTTCAAATATAATAAAAAAATTTTTGCCTCGTCACGGGCGCCTTGATATTATTGGGCATATTTGTTTAAAGATGGCCGCCGGCGTCTCGGCGGTTTGTTTTATTAATAAAGCAGTGAGCAACTCTTCTTTCGCGAATGTTGACTCTGGCAACCGAAGTTTATTTTAAAACGCAGTTAATATAGTTTCCAGAAGACCATTTCTGCGGAGTGTATAGCAAATATACTCGCAGGGTAGCCACACGAAATTAGTAGATATAATTTAAGACGGTTATCCGTAAAATAAGATTATGAATAATGCATGATATAGCCCTTGCTGACTGGTACCGAAAACCTCGATATACAATCTTTCGTCTCTTATTTATGTTCGCTTTTCGTACATGTATGTGTCGTCATATTGGCATTTTGTACGTGTCCTGTCATGGATGTGACGTTCGTTATGTATATGGCTGCTGTAATTGGTGCGCCATTGATTCGGTAGACCGCCGCTTGTGGCGCTGGGCGATAGCCCGTCACGACCGCGCTCATTTGTGTGCCGACCGCGAAAAAGGTCGTATTGTTGTTGGGCCGGCCTGTTGAATGCTGTGACTAGGTCCGGGCCATAAGTTTGTAAAGTTATCGAAATAAATATGTCAATGTGGTTCAGAAAAAGTCTTTGCGTTGTTAATCTGCTCCTCATCCTGCCACCACGTGACTGAATAACAACCTTAAATTAGAGAGGAGGATGTTAGTTCATTTTTGCACATGGTCTATAGTAGCCATGTTTTCGCTTAAAAAATAATTGTAAAATCCTTTCAATGTTGTTGCAATTATCGGTTCATAAATTCAGCTATCGATGCAGTAGACCTCATCGAATATTTTGGAGTTTGCTTGCCAAGAATTCTTCTAAAAATACTTTATCTGGACTATTGATTCAATGGTTTCTGTGAATATTTAAAATTCAGACATTATACATGGATACTTGGAGTTAGTTTTGAGCCGGACCTTAAGACCGAACTCGGTTCAGGCCTCGGAAGTGTCGGATTAATCATCAAATCTCATTAAAAAACGATTTTCAAATCATTCAATACAATATACTAACATATGACATTGACTCCCGTCTTTAAAAAAAGGACAAGTCGCGGGTTCGTCACGTGGCCGCGTGGAGGAAGAATGCAGGAGCAGATCACAAATCATATAACTTGTTTTTGAAGCACAGTTCGCATTTATTTTTAATAAAGACTTGGTTTCCTCGTCCGACCGGTACATGACGTTTCGCCGGCCGGACGAGAGTCAACTGACGACTGCCGGAACACTGTGACATGCAGCGCCGCCAAGATAACCACGGCAAAAAAAAAACAAATTAAAGATGACACAAGGGGTAAATTGACTAAACCCACGGCTTTGAGATTACTCTCAAAATACAGAATAGGACTTGGAACTATGGCATGCGTTAAACTCCTAAAACGGTGCCAGACAATTCATTCACAGACTCATCGGTAAAGATGTGGTGCACACTGGACGTTAGGTGTGAGGGACATTTGGTGCACGGGACAACTGAACACTGGATGTCTAGCTAACCTAACTCAAGTTATTTCGTTAACGAGACCTACGGATCTCTGGACTCTACGATCACTGGAAAAATCCTTAGGTTAGGTTAGATTAGGTTAGCAAGACAGCCAGTGCACCAGTTGTTCTGGGACCAAATGTCCTGTGCTCCAGACGTCCAGTGCGCTCCAAGTCGTTACCGATGAGTCATAGAACGAATTGTCTTGGGACGATAGGACGTGACACCGTTTTAGGATTGACTATGTATTGATAATAAATTAGGAGCTTTTATTTTTTCATATTATTTTGTTGCGGTATGAAATGTTCCATAACTGGGACATGTCACGCGACGAGTTTAAGTATTTTTTTACAAATTAATACTTAATTAATACCAGTGGACTTACAACACTAGTGATGTTTCACAATCGGTTTTTAAATACACTTTTTTAGTATACTTAAGAACATTTTTGTACCATATTTGCGGCATATGGTCACCGCAAACTTCCGTTTCATAGTTCTGCGAGCTCAGTTTGTCCATGCCTCCCAGAACACTTTAACATCCTCCTCTATAAGGTTGTTATTCAGTCGCGTGATGGCAGGATTATGAACAGATCAACAACACACATACTTTTTCAGAAGCACATTGACATATATTTACGATAAACTATACAAACTTATGGCCCGGACCTAGTCACAGTATTCAGACCGGGCCAACAACAATACGCTCTCGCCGCCGTCGGCACACAACTGACTGCCGTGCGGCGCCGTGGTCGGTCACACCAGCGCTGCAAGTGGCGATCTATATAACTAACGTCATACCCGTGACCCGATTTGTCCAAAATGCCAATATGGCGACACATACATGTACGACAAGCGAACAGAAATAAGAGAAGAAAGATTGTCTATCGAGGTTTTCGGTACCAGTCAGCAAGGGCTATATCATGTTGATATCAGAATTTATCTTCTTTGAACTGAGGCAATTAAATCAAGAAGGTATAATATTTTGTGTCTGTAACCCAAAGGTGACTGCCGTATTCAATGATCCAATGCGGATTTGTCCTTTATATGTAAGAAGAAGTTGTTTATCGTTTAAATACCGATGTGATCTATATAATGCACATAGTTTTTTGGATGAGACTTCGGATTTAGACTTAAGTGACTCATATCTAGTATTTTTCAAACTAATTCATAGAATTATATGAAAGTTGAGTTTTTTTACGTATTTTTTGGTTTCATGGTAAACAAACAGTTTGCCGGTGGGTATAGCTCATGCCGGTAGGTATAGCTCAATGGTCAAAGCGTTTGCTTTGCAAGCCGAAGGTCGTGGGTTCGATCCCCGACGGAGATTAAAAAAATATATTTTTAATCGACTTTCTGAGCTCTTCAACAACCCGATTTGTTGTGAATTTGATTCTTCATCCGTAAAATGCCAGTCATAGCCTATTGATCAAAATTGGTAGTAGATGAAAGTCGTCCCGTAAAGACCACCCATTTATAGTAAATTCCTGTAATAATAAGGATGATGCGTGAATCTCGGGCTATGACGTTGGCGGATCAACACTCCACATGCAGCGCTTAGCCATGTGCAGCAGCATAGAATTCCACAGATGAGACTTCTGAATTACTATCTCCATCTGTTGATATTCTCCTGTATGTGTTTACATAAAAAATAAGTTTTTTTATAAAAGTTTAAAAATGCTTGCTCTCTTGCCTGACCACGCCCAGAGGTGACCTCTGCTGCTACAAACTGATGGGTGCGGCCTTCAAACCGCCTGTAAATGCTCTCCACAGTCCTTTTTGTGCAATTTTAATCTACTAATCCACCGGCCAATTTGTTTCTATGTAGCAATAGCGCAAGGGGGAAAACGCGCGAAATTGGAGATTAGAAGTATCTCGAACAAAGCTAGATTGAAGAGTATATTAATCTGCATTATTAAAAATAACTTAATACGCATTATCTGAAACTACACACCGGCAGGTATAGTTCAATGGTCAAAGCATTTGTTTTGAAAGCCAAAGGTCGTGGGTTCGATGCCCGACGGAGATTAAAAAAAAGGATGTTCAATCGATTTTCTGAGCTTTAAAATTACCCCCGGTTGGTGTCAATTTGATCCCTCACCCGTTAAATGCCAGTCATAGCCTATTAATCAAAATTGGTGGTAGACGAAAGTTGTCCCGTAAAAACCACCCATTCATAATAAATTCCTGTAATAATAAAGGATGATGCGTGAATCTCTGGCTGTAGTGTATGACGTTGGCGGATCAACACTCCACATGCAGCGCTTAGCCATATGCACCATGGTAAGCGTCATAGAATTTCACAGATGAGAATTCTGAATTACTATCACCATCTGTGACTAGGTCCGGGCCAGTAGTTTGTAAAGTTATCGAAATATACATCTCAATGTGCTTCAGAAAAAGTATTTGTGTTGTTAATCTGCTTCCTCATCCCGCCACCACGCAATTCAATAACGAGCTTACAGAGGAGGATGTCAGTGTTTACATATAAAAAAAAACTTACAGTGCTAGTACAATGTGCAATTGTCGCTGACTGTTTAGTAAATAAATTACGTTTACTAGAATCCGGGCTTATTTAAAATATGAAATACTTGGAATAGTAAGCAATGAAGGTACAATCTATAAGTTATTGGGGTCAAACATGTGAAACATTACAAAATGTAATACATATCAATTATGTAGGTAAATACATACTAGATTACGCTGTTTTTTCATGACTATAACAGCCAGACTGCACTTGACCCGCATCAATCCTTGATGATGCTCTCATTCAGATTATGATCAGTTATCAACTGATACCATGACCTCGCACAATATGAAATATGGTGACACTTCACTGTAGGGTATCAAGCTTTAAAAAAGTTATACACATTCAACACACGACTTGATAATAAGAAACAACGTTATAAAACAGATGGATCGTGGTATTTATATTAAACTTTCTACTAAGAAAATGTAGAAAGGTCCCTGTGTATCAATCTTCTTCTTCGTAGTATCAATCCGGTCGATTGGTTTGCAGCAACAGAATCTTGCATCTCGATCTGCATTCCTTTCGGTCCTCCGCAACCCTTTTCAGCTCAGCGTAAGCGCTACAATTCATGTCCTCGAACACTTGCTGCAAATACTCCCGTCTAGGGCGCCCTCTACAGTTTCTACCCTCAACCATCCCCTCCAAAATATCGCGAAGAAGACCATCGTGGCGCATGATGTGACCAATCCATCGGGCTCGCCTCTCTGAGATGGTTCTTATTAGGTGCCTATCTTCCTTGATTATCCTGAGAACCTCATTGTTCGTGACGTGGTCTCTCCAGGAAATTACAAGAATTCTTCTGTACGACCACATCTCAAAGGCCTCTTGTCTTTTTTTATCACTTTTCTATCTAATCAATTTATATTTATTATATTTCTAAATGTTTCCAATGTTTGCCCCAAACAACTAATAGCTTAATTTTTCAGTAATTTTAAGTATATTTTTATATTATTATGATTATATCAGTATTTGTATAGCGCTTTTTTATGACCAAATGGTCATTCCGGCAGCGCTTCTTTGCCTCTTGAGTCTGCTTCTGAAGGATGCCTCCGCTTTAAGTTCTCTTATGCTTTCCGGCAGCGAGTCCCAGGCCATCGGTGCCGCGTAGCTGAAAGGACGATTGCCAAATACCGTGCTAGGACTACCTCCACGAGTGTCTCTCCACGCGCGCTGATCTCCTTCTGCTTGATCAGTTCTGTCAAATAACCCGGTGCAGTGCCGTTGAGTGCCTTATTAGCCAAGAGACACAGTTTGTACTGGATTGTAGACGGATCTCTCAACCAATGCAGTCGGTTTAGTATCGGAGTAATGTGACAGAATTTAGGCGCGTTGTACATTAGTTTAAGCTTTTATTTTAGTCTAGATTCTATTATTTTAAATTGATTTAGTTAAATTGTCTGAGATCAGGCTAAAAATTCTCGAGTACAACACTTTTAGGGTATTTTTATGTAACTGGCGTGAGCATCCATAATTCTTTTGTTTTGTTTTTTTTCTTCCGAATTTTCATTAAATTTTTAAATTTTATTTATCAGTATTTACAGTAAGAACACTTTTCTAAATTAACCTCTCATATAATTTTTATACCTACGACTATACTTATTCTTTATGGCAAATAATATCAATGATTATTTTTCTCATTTCTTTGCAGGTATTGGGTTATTCTATTTTGGAAAACGAATTGCCAATAAACTGATAACAATATTATAAAATTATACTTAAAACACCAAAATTAAAGTATTAAATAATTAATAAATAACAATTACTAACACTAAAATAAAAGTCAAAATTTGTGTGCCATTTGATAATACTAATCAAAAAAATTTAACTATAAAAAAACCTAGTATTATTACCATAATATACATTTTAATAAACAATAATACTTATTAAATTAAAAAAAGAATTTTCTCAAAGAAATAACTAAGCCAAAAACATATTAATAATCTAATAAGCATAAAAAATAAAATTAATTGACAAATAGGTACATAATAATACCCACTATTTGAAACGTTCTATTTGGCGAATTATCTTGCAGTGCTGCCATATTAATAATATATATATTTATAGGTATACCTAGCTAATATCTTTCGTGGTTTTAAATAAAAGTGTATTGAACCATTTTTATTGATTTAATTATTCATTTGATTCAATTACGTGCATTGTTTTTATTTTATTTGTGCAGACGCACTTCGTAGCTTTTGTTATTAATTACATTAAAAATATTGTGAGAAACATCAATATCAGCTACATTGTAATTAAAAATTAACTATAAATCTACAAAAACAATAAAAATAAACAACATAATTTTAAATATAATATATTGAAAATAAACTAAATTAATTATATTTTATTTAACATTAAATAAACTACGATCAAAAAGTGCTTGTGAATCAACGTGTGTAGTGTTAAGTAGGTATTAAAACCAAAATTTGAATTATTCTATTTGACGCATAATCGTTGCCGTGCAGTGTTGCTATAAAAATAAAATATATAGGTAAAATCTTACCTATCTTTTATTGTGTTTTTTGTAACCTACAGTGTTTTGTAATATAATTTTTAAAATTTATTTAATACGAATTAAATTTAATTGATTGAAAATGTCCTCGCTGAAGGGGTTACGCTCGTAATTACGGTCAGCATGGCATTGGATGGACTCGTGTGGTGGCTGCTGCCCGTCGCAAGGCCGATGGAGGAGCTGGTAGTTCACTGTACCCTAAACTACCATCTTTCGGGGGTTCTTCTGATGAGGAAGCGTACTCCTCTCTGTATCCCACGCTACCTAGAGAAGACGATGCTGAAGTTGCTGCAGAACAGGTGTTGGCTGGCGAAGTAGTTGAAGAACTTTGTCAAGCTGTCGCCATTGGCAAAGATGAGGTGAGTCAATATTCGTTGTTTTCAACCATGTATATATTTATATTTTTGAATGTAGGTAAACATGTAAAATAATACAGACATTCAGTAATAAATAAATTACATTTTTGAATTAAATGACGCTTGCTATTGTAACTTCTTATACAGGTATATAATATTGATATCTTCCTCTCTTATTTAGACATCGGTTTACTGGAGGAAGGGCTGGAAGGATGCAGGATCAGGTTCACAATACAAACAGTTGTTTTTGTTTCACATATTACGCGTTTATTCGTTAATAACGTCGCCCGTTATAGGGACACCCTTAGGCGCTCCCATAACGGTGGCGGGCGCGTTCCGACTGACAGCGCGCTCTTACATCTCGGCGGTGCCAACTGTCGCTGCCCAAAAAGCGAATTCAAGATGGCAGTGGTACCAACAAGAAATGGGACCACTGTCATAACAAATATTTTTGGCGTATACCAACACCGTGCAACATTATATGATTAATCCGTTGTGAGCCGCATCCAATGTTAATCAAATTGAGAACCGCGCTTACAGTGTGCCATCGTCGCGAGTCAAAAGTTAGCGTAAAAAATCGCACTTGCAGTTTCTGTATTACGAAATGTAAATAACCTCAAGCGTGCTTTATCTATTTCTGTGTAGGTCCGGCACAATTTAGAATATTTTTAAACGCCAAACAAAAAATAAATCTCTGCCAACATAGTTCATTCTTTCATTTTGAAAATAGACAACACGAAAAAACATAAAGAAGCGAAGAAAAAAAAAACGTGTTCCTCTGCCAATTAATCGACATGTGGTTTTATTTTTTACGTAGACTACCACTAAATATATTATTTTTACGTTTCATTTTTGAATTCGAAAACTGCCAGTGGCTTAGAGTCAAGAAGTTTTTTTTTGTATATGTAAACACATACAGGAGAACACCGATAGATGGTGATAGTGATTCTGAAGTCTCATCATCTGTGGGATTCTATGACGCTGGATGGCGGATTATACAGACTATTTTTAAGTTTTTTATCTGTGGATCCTATGACACTTATCACTTTATATATGGATAAGCGCTGCATGTGGAGTGTCGATCCGCCAACGTCATAGACCACAGCCCGAGATTAACGCATCGTACCATGACAGGAATTTACTATGAATGGGTGGTCTCTTCACGGGACGACTTTCGTTTACCATCAAATTTAATTAACAGGCCATGACTGGCATTTTACGGGCGTTGGATCAAATTCACACCAACTGGGGTATTTTAGAGCTCAGAAATCATTTTCTTTACTCTCCGTCGGGGTACCCACGACCTTTGGCTTGCAAAGCAATCGTTTTGACCGTTGAGCTTTACCCGCCAACAAATATATATACTAAATACATAATATTTATTGGGATTTTTAATGTTTTACATGCTTGCTCCAAAAAAACTAATAGCTTGCACCTACTTTCAGTGATTTTAAGTATTGTAATATTGAAATAGGATTCTAGAAAATATAAGTTACCTTTTTTTTACCAAATTATTAATTATTCTATTTTTCTTTTTTTAAATAAGAAGCTATCTGATTATGTTGTTGCACCAACATGAAATGCAACAACTGTCATTGCACACAGCAACTGGCAAACGCCGTGTAATATTATACATTTAAAACTAACGGCTGTGAGACATGGTGCTTATCTGAAAGTGATAAAAAAAGACTAGAGGCCTTTGAGATGTGGTCGTACAGTAGAATTCTCGGAATTTCCTGGATAGACCCCGTCACGAACAATGAGGTTCTCAGAATAATCAAGGAAGATAGGCAACTAATAAGAACCATCTCAGAGAGGCGAGCGCGATGGATTGGTCACATCATGCGCCACGATGGTCTCCTTCACGATATTGTGGAGGGGATGGTTGAGGGTAGAAACTGTAGAGGGGCCCTAGACGGGAGTATTTGCGGTATTCGAGGACATGAATTGTAGCGCTTATGCTGAGCTGAAAAGGGTTGCCGAGGACCGAGAGGAATGGAGATCGAGATGCAAGATTCTGTTGCTGCAAACCAATCCACCGGATTGATACTACGATGAAGAAAACTAAGATTATTAGACGTGCATGTCAGGCGAACGAACAAAAATAAGAGACAAAAGATTAATTTTTCGAGGCTTTACGGCAGTTCGGCAAGCAAGGTGCCGCGGCACACTGTACCGTAACGATACAGGTGTGCCGCGATCAAATAAGGCAATATTATAAATAAATAATTTTACAACGGTCTTCAAGCTCCCAGAAAATATCATTTATTTATGTAGACATACAACGAGGTACTTGCTTTATTAAGTTCTAAATTTGGTTTATGAGTACTATATAAAATTTTTTATAGCTCAATGGTCAAAGCGTTTGCGCGGATGAAACCAACAATGCCCAGGTATTCATGGGTTCGATCCTAGACGACTTAAAAGGTTTTTAATCATTGTTTCATCGGATAGATGTCGCTATAGGGCCAAAGATGAAATTTTTTTTGCTATAGTTTATGCATTATTGCGGCTTCAAAAATATATGCCCAGTCTATTTATTTTAGTGTTCATCGGGTCTCGAACCAAACTGAGACTTGAGACAATATCAAGAAGGTAAAAATTATCCATCAGTAACACAGGTAAATGATTGGTTATGTGCCGAGTCGGAACTATAAGTAGTCGTTTTCATCCATTCAGTCTATAGTTTGGTTCGAGACCCGAGTGGTACTTACTAAAATAAATAGACTGCCGGAAAGTAATAATATTAAGCTTGTGAATAAATGAAGACTGATAGAATAATAATAAAAATATACATACTTTGAATAAATACCGACTTCAGTTTCAACGCAAGTCAGTCTAGGGCATGATGCGGTATGAATACTCATAGTTGTCAAGGTCCGCGGTTCGCATCACGGCCGTTATTTTGTGCTTGGATTGACGCGTTGAAAAAAGAATTTTATGTATGGTATATGTATATTTAAGTAATAATAATATTGTAATATAGTCAATGATCTATAAAAGTAGATTAGAATATTGAAATAATAAAATAATATTCTAATAAAAATTAAAAAATTCATATTCTAAATTTACTTTAAAAAAAGTGAAATTGATCAAATTAATATCTATTTTTGGCTTTTGGTGTGCCGCGATATTCAAGGTGAGAACTTTGGTGTGCCGCAGAATCCAAAGAAGTACTTTGGTGTGCCGTAGATGAGAAAAGGTTGCGGAGCTCTGCTTTACGGCATCAGCCTAAAAGAGCTATATCAAGCTGATATCAGAGTATACCAAGAAGTGTGCATACTATCTACAAGTAATCTCATATTAAAACATATAGTGTGAAACATTAAATTTGTGATAATTTTCATTCACGGTAAATCCATTTTCTTTATATGGACTTGGGAATTATGATATTTTCGGTGACGTCACACAACCGGTTTTTATATCAAAGTGTTTAATCGAGAATATCATTCAACCATATGGTGAGGTCACGAACAGTGAATTCTCGAGTCATTGTAGAGTACAATGTAACATAACCTAGTTATCTTAAAAGTATCTAACCTCGGCTTTGCTTCGCGATTCTCTTGTAAAATATTTAAGGTATGAAGATGTTAACGACATTTCGATATAGTTAAACCCGTATGCAGAATCATTACTTAGCTTAAGGTAATCAACAAAAAACCCGCATACGCGGACATTTCTTAAGGTAACCAACCTATGATAGCTACTTTAGAGTTTAGATTAAGGTGAGGAAGCGTCAGCTCTCGTCTCACGTCAAGTCTTAAGAAATGTCTCTGCAAACGGGCGTTAAGTTAGTCAACTTGTGTCAAGCCTTTTAAGTTTTAACCTAACCTTAGGTTAAGTTAGGTTAGGTTAACCTTTATTTAGAGAAAGACGACTTCACGTCGTCGGGATCATTATTAGGACACTTTATGGACAGACGAGGAGCAGATGAGCAACACAAAGACTTTTGTAGAAGCTCATCGCCCTATATTTTCGATTAACTTGACAAGTCACCTTATGTCAAGCCTTTTAAGGTTTAACCTAACCTAACCTTGGGTTAGGTTAGGTTAGGTTAACCTTTATTAAGAGAATGACGACTTCACGTCGTCGTGATCGTTATTAGGACACTTGGTGGACAGATGAGGAGCAGATGAGCAACACAAAGACTTTTGTAGAAGCTCATCGACACATATTTTCGATTAACTTGACAAAATTTCGGTCCGGGCGGAGCTACATGCTTTCAAGCATCCGACCCATACGCTACTCGTCGCGGTCGGAATTTAACTGCACTGGCCACCGGGCGCCCGTGGCCAGTGCAGTTAAATAGCGACACATGCTGGTCTGACGAGCGATCAAAAATAAGAGACGAAAGATCATATATCGAGACTTTCAGCACCAGGCTGCAAGAGTTATATCAAGCTGATATTAATATACATATTATGATTATTCAATATTAATTGAAAATGCATATTACTCATTTGTCATTGATGTCATAATGTTGCTAAGAATTTGCTCATCACGTATAATAAAACAATATATGCAATACGTCATAAAGTTAATACATTTTCTATTGAACATACGACGTTACGTTCCTCAACTGTCATTACACTACCAAACCATCTCCTAAAATACAAAACGTTGTAAATTTATATTATTTTGTACTACGCTTACAACATTACAGTTCTCAGCTGTACAATAGTAATAATAATACGTTACATTATCATCGTAATTACAGCGTGATGTAAGAGTCGTTCCCTTTGTATTGCACTTAAGACGTTTTGCGTTTCAATTAAGGAAACAGCCGAGGTCAAAATTATCGCACATTGAATACGCGATACATTCTATAGAGCACATACAACGTTTTGTCTTTTGCGAAAAATAATGACGGCATCCAAAAAAATATCATGTTGCAAACTCATACATTTTAAGCGAGACTTATGACGTTTTATATGCGTGTAGAATCTCAATTATCATCTATCTACGCTTGAGATTCCAGTGTGGCATATGATTCATACATTTTGTACAGCACTTAGAACTTTTTGGGTTCTGTGGATGTTCGATGTTCCATTGTAAAGCTTATATTGTGATGGCAATTCGGCGATTACTTACTCATACATTTTATACTACGGTTACGACGTTTTTGATTTTTAAGATTTTGAATTCCCATGGAAAACAATCCTAGAGGATTGTTTATTTCCTTCTCTTACCTTCCAGATGCTTTTCTGCGAGTTAGAACGATGCGGAAATATATGAGAAATTAATCACATCAGAATGGAAAGGTATTTTTAATGCAGGGTGAAGCAAACAGTAAATAAACACTTATGATGTTATTGTGGCTTTTGGGTTTAGCCGTGTGTGGCGAACTTTTTTCAACCAATAATTCGACTGCCATGGAGATATAAATCAATAACGCTTATAAAATATATAATCTGAATAAACCAACTCAAATCTAAATAAATCATCAATCCTGAAGAAGATCCCTGCAATGGCGGTCGAAATATTAGTTGAAGGAAGTTCGCCACACACGGCTAAACCTAAAAGCCAAAATAAATCATGAACGTTTTAATACAGTAAAATTAATAGTAACTAATAATTTACAATTTAAAAAAATATGTTCTATTACAAAACTATATCATCATCATCATCAGCCTGTGTCCGTCCACTGTTGAACGTAGGCCTCCCGCATGAGTCTCCATCCTTTTCGATCCTCCGCCTTCCGCATCCAGGTCACTCCCGCTATTCTTCTTATATCGTCAGTCCATCTTGCAGAAGGTCGGCCAATGCTTCGTTTGCCAGTTCTTGGGCGCCATTCCAGTACTTTTCTTCCCCATCGACCGTCGTCTCTTCGGACAGATATGTCACATTGCCACTTGAGTCTGCCTATTCGTTTGGCAGCATCCACTACTTGAGTTCTTCTGCGTATTTCCTCGTTTCGGATTCTATCTTTTAGCGACACTCCGAGCATGGATCTCTCCATAGCACGCTGGGTGACTTTTATTTTATGGGTAAGAATTGCTGTCAGATTCCACGTCTCTGCGCCATAAGTTAATACAGGGAGGATGCATTGGTTAAACGCCTTAGTTTTAAGACATTGCGGAATTTTCGCTTTAAAAATATACTTAAGTTTTCCGAATGCTGCCCATCCCAGTTGTATGCGCTTGTCGATTTCTTTTGAGAAGTTATATATATTGTAAAATTTACTACAGCTTATTCATTTTAAGTTATATTATCAGATAAATGGTTTACGCGCTAGAGAACGTTCAATTTCTACAAAAAAACTTTTGTACATTGTAAAAAGAAACTATATTGGCTATAATATTCGAGGCATATTTTTGGGTGATATGTTAATCGTATTTTTTTAGAAGATTGGACGATTAGTCCGACACTCCCGAAACCTGGACCATTTGCTCATAAGGATCGGCACAATTCTATTTATTTATCATATCTCATTTATTTTTCATCTCTACTAATTTGTATCTATTAGTTAAATGACAAAAAAGCCTTCCCAAAGTAACTTAAGTGTACGGATACGTTGTAAAGATCTGATACGGACTGATGATGATGATATTGTATTTTATTATCAGTTTTTATTAAAATATTTACGTTTATGAGCATCATAAAAAATATTTAATCCTTTTTATTGTTTATTTATTGTTGACAACTCTTGTGTTGACCCTACGACATGAAGTTCGCGCAGGCTTTTGATAGTTGCCGTTAAACATGGCGGCCCGTTGCCATCGCAGCTGTCATCGCCGGGACAAAATCAATTCACACGCACAGAAAAATCAACGCAAACTCTAAAACAAAGAATTAAATAAACAGTTAAATAGTCATTTTATTATATGGTAAATACATTTGTAAACTAATCCAGTGATTGTGAGTGAAAATTTGATTTAAAATTGTGACTGTAGAAAAGGTGTGTGTCGTTACGGCAGCGGTCTTTGCGTAGTTTTTTTATAAATATACTCCGATGATGTCAGCGCGAGATATTATCCAATTTAGTGAGCGAATACCCTGGCGTCCTTCGAATACAATTTATATTCGTATCGGTCTCGAGTTCACTTGTTTTCGGACGCTTTTTGATCGACGAGTATTCGGTCGCTCGTCCACTTGTTTCAAGAGTGATGTCTCGCTACATTAACGGTGCTTTTGAAGCATAAATTTAGAGCGTGGGCGTAACTTGTATATGGGGAATTGTTAAATGGTATGCGGCGTTGCGTTTCACTCATGGTTCTGGATGATTTGATTGTCCGGAATGGTCTTTTTCGTAATTTTGCGAACGCTTAAAAAAATAACCTAATTTGTCAACTTCAACACTTTGCTGTACTATGTCAAGCTTTAAAACGCTTTATACTGTCAATAATATGAAATAACTAAACACAGTATCATTTATCATTGTTAAATTTACTCTATCACTTGTTAAAATGCCATTTTTAACACTTTTCTTGCTAGTTTTGACAGTAGTACACACAGATGTAAAAATATTTTGAAGTAAACGAATATTTTAAAAAACATTATATTTTTTGAAAAAATAAAATCTTACCTAACTGAAGCACAAAATACTCGTTTCTTATTAGCGAATGCACTACATATTTTTAACGTAATTTAGCTCATAAATAAGTATTTTTTGCTGTCAAATTTCTCGTAAAAAGTAAAAAAATCGTCGTATCCTCATGCTCCCTTAACAGGAGCATATGGTCTTCACAAACTTCTGCAATAAAGCTTTTTCAACCGTCAACGTCCTCGGTATCATGTAATGCCAGATGTGTTAAAAATACAGCATTTTTTTTTAAATGGAACATTCGACTGAGAAATACTCGTAAAGAAAACAATGCTCATAATTTGCAAAATATTTTGATATTATTGATACACAGTAGTGAAGTGTTACCTTTTTCGTTGTGTGAAAATGCCGTCTTCGTAATTTTACGAACGTTTGAAAATTGACCCATTCTTTTGACGTCTATTTTCGTCTCGTGACTTAGCAGTTTAGTAGACTTGTTGAGGAATTCAATGACGATTGGGAAACGAACTTTACACGCTAATTTGCTTACCAAATCAATTATCCAGTATGAAATATGCCTGCTTTATAGTACTTCTTGTGTGATTCCTGAGTATTTACTTAAGCAATTGATATTTATTAGAATTTATAATGTTTCACATATTTGCCCCATACACGTACAGGAGAATACCGACAGATGGTGATAGTGATGCTGAAGTCTCATCTGTGGAATTATATGACGCTTACCATGGTGCATATGGCTAAGCGCTGCATGTGGAGTGTCGATCCGTCAACGTCATAGACTACAGCCCGAGATTCACGCATCATCCTTGTTATTAAAGGAAATTTACTATGAATGGGTGGTCTTCACGGGACGACTTTCGTCTACCACCAATTTTAATTAATAGGCTATGACTGGCATTTTACGGGTCAGGGATCAAAATCACACCAACCGGGTTATTTTAGAGCTCAGAAATCGATTAAAAATCCTTTTTTTTAATCTCCGTCGGGGTTCGAACCCACGACCTTTGGCTTGCAAAGCAAACGCTTTGACCATTGAGCTAACCCGCTTCCGAAATATCATGTTACTGAAAGAAATATGATATTTTAAACACACGTATTGGACAATTCTATGCGGTAAAAAAAACATTAATGGTCTTTTTTGTGCACGAAAGTGTATTTTCTGACGCGCAGCAACGCGCGCCCGGAAACGCTAGTAAAATAATAATTACCTAATCGGCTTGAAACCAGTCAATGGCGCCATACCATTCTATTTTATTATATGCCGGCGGGTACAGTTCAGTAGTTAATGCATTTGACTGGCAAGCCGAAGGTCGTGGGTTCAATCCCCGACGAAGATAAAAAAATATAAAAAAACATTTCTCAACTCTAAAATATCCCCGGTTGGTGTGAATTTGATATCTCGCCCATAAAATGCTAGTGGTAGACGAAAGTCGTCCCGCGAAGACCGCCCATTCATGGTAAATTCCCGTAATATAAAGGATGATGCGTGAACGTCGGGCTGTAGTCTATGACGTTGGTGGATCAACACTCCACACACTTTTATGTGTGGAGTTTTGATCATATGCAGCAGGGTAAGCGTCATTAAATTCCACAGATGAGACTTCCGCATCACTATCACCATCTGTCGGTAATCTCCTGTATGTGCTTACATAAAAAATAAATCTGGAATATAATTTATGTATAATGTGATATATGTTCGTGTTTTTTTTATTTTAATCTGTTACATATCATTTCTCAAACGACCTTCACGATTAGCTCCCTCAAGTTGCCCAGCATGTGATGACCGTCATGGTCATTAATGTTTTTTTGCAGGGTTGGTAAACCTTACAATTAAAAAAACAACAATCGAAAGTATACCTAAAATGTATAAAGTAAATGGTATAAAAAAGTTTTTAAATACTAGTACGTATTGTTTGCAGCGATTTTTCATTTAACGGTCCCTTATGAACTAAATGGTCTTATTGTCAGGAGCATTGGGTAATAATTTGAATTTAATAATACGTTATAGGAGGGATGACTCTACTCAAGAAAACATACAATGATCCCTGAATATATTTTTTTTATGTAAACACTTACAGAAGAATACCGACAGATGGTGATAGAGATGCTGGAGTCCCATCTGTGAATTCTATGACGATTTATATTTTATATATACAAATCGTCATGGATAGGCGCTGCATGTATAGTGTTGATCCGCCAACGTCGTAGACTACAGCCCGACATTGACGCATCATACTTTTTCATTAAAGGAATTTTCTATGAATATGGGTGGTCTTCATGGGACGACTTTCGTTTATCACCAGTTTTGATTAATAGGCTACGACTGGTATTTTACGGGTGACGGATCAAATTCACGCCGACCAAATGGGATTAACATCCTGCTCTCTTAAAAAAAGTGTTTTCAGTCGCGTGGTGGCAAGATTAGGAGCAGATTAATAATACACAGACTTTTTCTGAAGCACATTGAAATGTATATTTCGATAAACTTTACAAACTTATGACCCGGACCTCGTCACAGCATTCAGGCCGGGCCGCAATACGACCTGTTTCGCGGTCGGTAAACGACTGTCGGTCACCAGCGCCGCAAGTGGCAATCTATATATCTAACGTCACACCCGTGACCGGACTAATCCAAAATGCCAATATGGCGACACATACATGTACGACAAGTGAACAGAAATAAGAGACGAAAATTGTAAATCGAGGTTTTTGGTACCAGTCAGTAAAGGCTATATCATGCTGATGTCAGTATTATTAATTTAACCAAAAGCTGATATAAATTCGAACCAGAAATTGATTTTAATACTTACTATTTATTTTGATATCATAATCTATGTTTGACCTCTGTATGTAAAGATCTCTTGGAACTAAGTGTAATGGGATAGGCTAGAGCTGTGTGGCAACATTTTGTGGTGACCCTATGCTCTCTAGATACACAATGAAAAAACATTGTTTTATTACTTGTTTATAGTGTGTTATGTAAAGTGAATAAGCGTAT
The DNA here is from genome assembly GCA_022606575.1 of Glossosoma conforme. Lineage (NCBI taxonomy): Eukaryota > Metazoa > Arthropoda > Insecta > Trichoptera > Glossosomatidae > Glossosoma > Glossosoma conforme. Next base: position 83,008 of record JAGTXR010000337.1, read on the forward strand.
TATCTGTTTTCATGCATTTTGCATTTTTCGTTCTATATATTTATTTTATTATCTGCATAGGAAACTGCGGCTTAATAATTGATGTTAAATAACAATTATTCATTAAAATAATCTACTTTTACATATATTTATTGCCAGGGTATGGATAAGAGGTAAAGCGCTTGCTTACCATACCGAAGGTAAAAATAAAAAAATCTTTTATTTTGACCTTCGGTAAAAAAAAGCATGCACGCTTAACCACGCATATCTACGCCGGTCCTGGTCTCGGTTGCACTACTTGAATAATCAGTTTGACCGTGTGAAATTATGGATGTGTTTGCTCATGGAAGTTCCTGCCGCGGCGGGGATCGGGGTGGATATGCGTGGTTAAGTAGGCATGCTTGTCAGTTCTGAGTTGTTGTGATGGCTCTGGAAGTTTCCGGTAGTTTGTGAAAATAGCAATTCGCCACACACGGCTAAACCCAAAAGCCACAATATCAAAATAAAATGTATCAATAAATTGATACACACATACAAATCTACATAAAAAAATACCATATCCATAATAAACCATATCCGCTCCATATTTGGAAAGTATAGATGCCGCAAATTGCCATTTCACAGTTCTGTAAACTTAGATTGTCTATGTGTTGTCCCAGAACACCTGTATATCCAAAGGTCAACATGAAAACATAAATGGTTCCCAGGAGCCTCCAGGGCAAGAGCCCGCGAACTTGTATAGTCTGCGGCTATAGACCAGAGAAATATTTAGGTGTTCAATAATCACCATTCTTTTAACGAGATAAAATTATGAGTCCTTATGCTCCCGAGGCCATTTTCTCATCGATTCCCACGTATTTCATGGTTAGCAACGTGTTACCAAACAAGGCAATTCTCCACATGCGGTAGCATACAAACTTCGCAGCCTAAGACTGAGGTCTATTTGACATGAAACTGATGCACCTAGAATCAAGGGAAGGCCTTCAGTCACCCTCGTTAGAGAGTAACTTATTTCCTTGTATTGAATTGATTCCCTTAGCGTTTTGCGTGCGTCCAGTAACTGGTCCCCCACCTGGGTCTCCAAAAACAGGACAGGGAGGGTTTTCACCAAGCTTACGTAGACTGTACATTTATTTTTCCGTAAGGGGTGACTCAACTCAATCGGCGGCATGTAAAGAGCTCAGATTTAATTAAATCAATTTTAAAAAATCAAGCTTGGTTGTTTTTGAACCAACGACCTCTGAATGACAAACAACACTTTATAATGTGTATATTATTAATTTCTAGTTAATACAATCATCAAATGGAGAAACTTTAACTTGTGATAGAAAAAATAAATAAATAAAGTGAGTGTTTTTTTTTGTGTTGTGTAAAATCGTGTGACGCTTGCCAAGATGGCTAGCGGAGGTGGAGGGTTTGACTTCGGGGGGATGATGAAGGGCATGCTGAAGCAGGGAGGGGATGCTCTTATTCAGGCAGGAGTGAAAATTGTGAAGGACGCCATTCAGAGGCCCTTTTCGTGAAGAAAGAAGCGCCACCGAGGATACTGCCGAGCATCAGCGCCTACAAAGTGGTAAGTCTATATGGTGGACATATGCGCCATCTTTTTTTTATATACAGAAGCAGATTAAAATGGGTGTTACGACCAATCGTTCACAGATAATTTTTCAAAGAGTCGTCGTTAATGATGTGGGGCGCTGGCTGTCTCACTAACCTAACCTTTCGACTCGGTGGTAGTGACAGTCACTGCGCCGGACACTCTTAGCGGCCATCTGGCGAACTATGCCGCTCCACATGACGGGTAGCGACAGTCAAAATAAACAAAACGGCGCATGCAAACCCCACGTCTTATAACTACTTAAATATAAAACTTAGACTTATATTTTATATATGCGTGTCAGACTAGTGAACAAAACTATGAGACGAAATATCGTATATTGAGGCTTTTCGACACCAGCCAGAAAGGGCGGTATCGAGTTGATAGGTCTCCAGGGAGGCCGAAACATGTAATCGTTTTAAATAAATGTGAATCAAAACTAAATATTTTTAATTTATTAATTTTATAATTAAAATTATTTTAAAATTATAATGGATACCTAACAAAATGTATACTTCGCCCATGAATATATGGGTCAAATTGTTTCATGAAAACTAGGTCATAGAAATGTTACATTGTTCTATGGCAAACCAATACTTCTATATACAGAGTGATTCGAAATTAGTTTTTTAACTACTTGAGTTTACTCAGAAAAATATCACTTAATTCCTGAGTATTTACTTAAACAATCGATATTTATTACAATTGTTAATGTTTCACATGTTTGCATTTTTTCAAATATATAACTAATAGCTTGACATCAGCTCGATATAGCAAGAGTTTATGAATGAACTGGTCATCACGGGACGACTTTCGTCTACCACCAATTTTAATTAATAGGTTATGACTGGCATTTTACGGGTGAGGGATTAAATTCACACCAACCGGGGGTATTTTAGAGCTCAGATATCAATTAAAAATCCTTTTTTATTTAATCTCCTTCGGAGATCGAACCCACGATTTTTGGGTTGCAAAGCAAACGCCTTGACCATTGAGCTATACCCGCCGGCATATGTAAAAATGTTAGTAACATAAGAAAATGCGTTGCGTCGCCATTTGGCTTGCTGTGACAGTAGGTGATTCGTCAAAGGGCATGTGGAATGCTGATCCGGCAATGTCATAGAGTACAGTTCAACATTCACGCATCATCCATTCATTACGGGAATTCAATAAGAACGGGTGGTGCAAAATTGGTGGCCGATTTTCGTCTACCACCAAACGCTTTCACCACTAAGGCATACCCGCTGGCATAACAAACCTTGTGGTTTAATTATTTTAAATGAAAATAATAAACTTTAAAAATGTTTTTAGGTCTTTTGTCGGTGAGCATTTTGTCCGTGTCCGCTTTGTCGTTACACGGGTTCCTAATGACTCACTATAAGGGGGATGTGCTAAGTGCTTTTTTAGACTAGATTGTGTCGCGACTGTCGGGCGCCACAGTAATGTTATATTGCGGTCATTGAGTACAAGATTTTCTATACAAAATAAATTATTTAATTAAGTTAAATTCAATAACTTAGGTTTTCACGGCCAGATTTGATGTTGTGGCTTTTGGGTTAAGCCGTGTGTGGTGAACTTTTTTCAACCAATATTTCGACCGCCATTGCAGGGGTCTTATTCAGGATTAATTAATTATTAAGACCCCTGCAATGGCGGTCGAAATATTGGTTGAAAAAAGTTCACCACACACGGCTCAACCCAAAAGCCACAACATCAAGTTAAATTCATTTTAAATTTTAAAAGACATAAATAATTTAATATTTCGTTTTTAAAACAATAAAAAATGTACAAGTTTTTTTTTTTCAATAGAAAAGAAAAAATAATAACATCCCTGTTACGTAAAGAGAAAACGACTCTACGTCGCCGGGATAGTTAACAGGACGCGTGGTGGAGGGATGAGGAGCAGATGAGCAAAACAAAGACTTTTCCAGAAGCACATTGTGATATATTTTCGACGAAGATTGACAAACTTTCGGTCCGAGGCGGAGCGTATGCTCTCAGGCCCCGGCCAGATCACAAATCGATACTCGTCGCGGTCGGGGCACAACTGACGACTGGGCACTCGTCAGTTGTTAACTGATCATAATCTGAATGAGCGCATCATCAAGAAGACCTAACTGTCCTCCGGTGTGAGGCGGGTAACATATTTTTTGTTGTTGTTTTTCATATTAATTCGCGAAAAATATTAAAAATACACGGACATTATCCACCCTCTTATGTACCTACTCTTTACACACTTGTTGCTATATATAAATGATAGATCGAGGAAAATGATAAATCGGGGAACAGTTTATACGGGTTGTTTAACATTGTTTCTTATGGGTTTTTGTAGGGACCATTAAAAATTAACGAATTATGTGGAAAACGAAAAAAGCGATAATGAAATAACAGGGTTCCACTGTACATATATGTGGCCGGGGGGTGGTTATATACGAAGAATACTACGATATTATTACTTTGTGAGGAATTACGAGGTAAGAATGCGATCAAGGCAGCTTTCCATACTGCAGTCGATCAAGTGACGAAGGTGGACCTGTCTGGGATATGTCTTATGAATGCCCCAGGAGAGCATAAACATAAGCTGCCGTTTCTTTAAGCCCCTGGGTTCGCGCCGTCCTGCAAGTCCGTCGGGAACTATATATATACGCAGACTTGGTGACGAGGCGAAGATTATGGCAGCCGACAGAGCTTTGTAGCAACAGTTTGTAAATGCCCTCCCGCTTCTATTGGGGATTGGCCCCTCTTGATCTAGAGGTGCAGCGACGGGCTGCTTAATACAACCTACGTCGCGGTTGTGCGTCTAAGATCGGAGTATCATACTACAGCCCAGCGCTTCTCCCAAACCCATAAAGCTTTGTGCTGATGCTCTTACGGCTGCATGGCAAAAACTTTGGTTATCTTCCACCAAAGGTAGAACTACCTTTCTGTTCTTCCCAGACATTTACTTCAGAGTAACTGCTAAATGGATAAGCCCTGATTTCAATTTTTTTTTTTCAATTTCATTTTTTTTCTTTTTTTTCTTTTAGAAACATTACAAATAACTGTAATATTTAATTCATTTCTAAATCAGGATACAGGATAAATAACACAATAATAATACAATCATTTAAAAAGTCCCGGAGCACGCTAAACAGAAGACTCCACGAAATTACTTTGATAAATAAATTCGTGGAGCTCATGTCGAAACTGGGCTTCTCTCAAGTGGAATACATCAATATTCGAGGTGATATCGTTGAACAGTCTGATCACTCTCCCAAAAGGCATAGTCCCTGGCAGGTTGATCACTGGTATACCCAACTAATGACTGGGCACGACGTTTTTAATATCAGATTATACTCATTTAATTTAGTTACAAACCCTAGTTGCCCCTGTGGCGCCCCCTTCCAGACCTCAGAGCACATTCTCTGGGACTGTCAGTTCCTCTCGTAAGAAAGAGGAGTCCTTTTCGATGCAGTTCGAGGGAATCGCCTCGGCCCTATCGGACATGCAGACTTTGTGGCCACTAAAAAAAATTCCACGCATTTACAATTTTCGCACGTATTTTCGGTGAGAGAATCTATCTTCCATCTCCATCTCTTTCACGGGTTCTTTCTTATAGCTCTTCTGTACAGTGGCCACAATTGTTCAGAGTGAACTCCCACTGGACTTATCAGTTGCTAACTGATCATAGTCTGTATGAGCGCATCATCGAGGATACTTAACTGTCTTCCGTCGTGATGCGGGTGTGAGGCGGGTAAAGTCCAGTCCAGTTTCTAAATGCCATATGCTCTAGTTAGGCAGCGGACATGGTATGATGATACGACGAGGATGTTTATTTAATTTTGATAATTCGCTTAGTATCTAATGTAAAGAAAATGCCAGTGCAAATTTTACGCTTGTATACTTGCCTTTGTTTGAAGAGAGAGGGATGGACAATCGATTTTCCATAAAGAGCGAAGGGGTGCGATGTACATGGGCGAAAAATGGGTAGGGCAAATTTCTCGCCCACTCTCAAATGTCCTCAACAAGTTATAAAAAACGTAAATTCGAATCACCCGTCTTTAAAAAGACGACAAGTCGCGGGTTCGTCACGTGGCCGCGTGGAGGAAGGATGCAGGAGCAGATTAACAACGCAAAGAATTGTTTTTGAAGCACAATTCGCATTTATTTTTATTAAAAGACTTGATTTTTCGTCCGACCGGTATGGCGTTCGCCGACCGGAAGAAAAGTTAACGGACAACTGCCGGAACAGTGTGACATCCAGCGCCGCCAAGACGATCACGACAAAAAACCAAATCAAAGATAACAGTTGCACCAACATTAAATGGAGCAACTGTCATAACAAATAAAATGGCGTATGCAAACGCCGTGTAATATTGTATAATCGCAAAGTCATATGCGCCGAAGAAATGCGTAAGGCAATCAACCAACCGTCCCACTGCTTGTTTAATCAGATACCCCCAACACCAAGATTGAAGTCTCGAAGCAGCTTTCTGAAATCCACACAACCTCTCACATCCGGCCCTGAAAATGAGAGACTCCAACTCTGGCAACAAATCGCATCAGAGGATTTCATTACTCCAAAGGAAGGCCTCCCAACTGGCAAGAGCCTTGACTGGCTGACCTGGAAATCCCTAAACAGATTAAGAACCGGAGTTGGTAGAAAAAAGGACAACCTCGAGCGGTGGGGAATGCTTCGGCAGTGAGAGACACTATTGTGCGACTGTGGAGACCTGCAGACCGCCTCACACCTACGATGCTGCTCCATGTGCCCAACAAGTTGCACATCTCAGGACCTAATGCTGGGCAACACACGAGCTATCGATGTTGCCAGATATTGCGAAAAAATAATTTGACGTCGCTGACACGAAGAAGAAGAAGATATTGTATAATTAAAACTAACATTATTGATGTGCATGTCAGGCGAGCGAACAAAAATAAGAGACAAAAGATCGTTTTTCGAGGCTTTACGGCATCAGCCTGAAAGAGCTACATCAAGCTGATATCAGAACAAATTCGGATAAACTCAAATATTATGAGTCAATTAATTCTAAAGCTGGTCAAAAAAACACTAGGTGTATAGATCACGTCGGAATTTCAACGACAAACTACTTCTTCTTCTATATAAAGGACAAATCCGACCTATCCTTGAATACGGCAGTCACCTTTGTGTGAGAGCCCCAAAATACCTTCTAAACATAATTGACTCAGTTCAAAGAAGAGCAATTCGTTTGATAAACAATGACACTCTTGCGTCTGTTTTTTATGTAAACACATACAGAAGAATACCGGCAGTGATAGTAATCTGAAGTCACATCTGTGGAATTCTATGACGCTTACCATGGTGCATTTGGCTAAGCGCTGCATGTGTAGTGTTGATCCGTCAACGTCATAGACTACAGCCTGAAATTCGCGTATAATTCTTATTATTATAGGAATTTACTATGAATGGGTGGTCTTCACGAGACGACTTTTGTCTGCCACCAATTTCGATTAACAGGCTAAGACTGTCAATTTACTTCCAAGGGATCAAATTCACACCAACCGGCGTTATTTTAGAACTCAGAAATCGTTATTTTTATTTTTTTAAATCGCCGTTGGGGATCGAACCCACGACCAGCGTCTTGCCAAGCGAACGCTTTAACCGCTGAGCGATATCCGCTGGAGTATTACTTAAAAATTATCATATAAACAATAAATTGATAACGAAAAAAAAAGTTTATTTTTCTTCTTCATACATTTTCGCACAAAGAAAAAATACTTTGAGAATTCCTATGGCGATGACACACTCCGTACATCTATAAAGATTACCATTCGTTCCGTTTTTAACGGGACTGTACCGTTTTTAGGTGTTGTTTCCCCTTTTTTCTTGTAAATTTGGACCACGCATTTAATACTTGAGAAATCATAGCATGATCTCTGAAGATAACAGAACTGGTGATACCTGAGGCCACCCTGCGGCTGGACACGTGGAGAAGCGTAACTGAGGGGAATACTTGGATTGCCCCGAAAGAGGTGGAATATATGGAGGTCCCTTAACAGACTTGGGACCGAAGTATGCAAGACGAGGACACAAATGGAAAGCCTGGCAGTTTTACAGCGGGCCGACTGAACGTGACTGCGGCGTGAAGCAGACCCTGTCACACCTTCTGGAGTGTGCGCTGTGTCCGAGTAGCTGCACCCAGGAGGACCTGATGACGGCCGGGAGAAACGCCATCGCCATTGCTCACTTCTGGGCAGACAGGATCTGACCCTGATGTTTCCGACACGATTTTATATATATATATGACGATATACGAAAAATTTATTCCATTGCCTTATGTACGTTACCCGATCTTCTCATTCTTCGTGTCAGCGACGTCAAATTATTTCTGCCCAGTATCTGGCAACATCGATACCCCGTGTGTTGCCTAGCATTTGGTCTTGAGATGTGCAGCTTGTTGAGCACACGGAGCAGGATCTTAGGTGTGAAGCAGTCTATATTCTTACCTGATGTGTTCTTACAGAAGAATTCTCGGAATTTCCTTGAGAGACCACGTCATGGACAATGAGGTTCTCAGCATAATCAAGGAAGATAGGCATCTAATAAGAACCATCTCAGAGAGGCGATCGGTCACATCATGCGCCTCGATGGTATTCTTCACGACACGAAGGGATGGTTCAGGATAAAAACTGCAGAGGTCGCCCTGGACGGGAGTATTTGCAGCAAGTGTTTGAGGACATGAGTTGCAGCTCTTATGTTATGAGCTAAAGAGGGTACTACAGCCGCAGTCTATGCATGTTCGCGGGTTCTTGCCCCGGAGGCTGCCGGAAAACCATCTATGTTCCCATGTGCACCTCCGAGTATACAGCTGTTCTGGGATAAGGTATAGACAAACTGAGCTTACAGGGCTGTAAAAACGGCTCCTAAAAATGCTCCAAATATGGATATAGTAAAAAAAACGTACCGTCGTAAGCTTCATAAATGATGGTCACTTTGATGTTGTATTATACACCTATTATGTGTGGCTAGGAATTGATAAAGACCCACCTATATCTCTTTCAGTTTCAGTCGACCATCGTAGTCCTATGTAGCCGGTCGTGGATTCTAACACGTTCAAGAGCTTTCGCGAAATGTGAAGTGTGTGTGAGTGTTTGTGGTACAATGTGAATTAAAATTTAAAAAAAAAAGTGTTTTTTTTGTATTTTTTAATAATATATATTTAGTGAATTTTAAGACGTTTTGTTAGCTACCGTATTTTTTTTTATGTAAACACATGCAGGAGAATACCGACAGATGGTGACAGTAATTCTGAAGTCTCATCTGTGGAATTCGATGACGCTTACGAGATTCGCGGTTCATCCTTACTATATTACAGGAATTTACTACTTAATGGGTGGTTTTCGCGGGACGACTTTCGTCTACCACCAATTTTAATTAATAGGCTATGACTGGTATTTACGGGTGAGAGATCAAATTCACGCCAACCGCGGGTAATTTTAGAGCTCAGAAATAAAAAAATCAAAATAATTAATCTCCGTCGGGGATCGAACCGACGACCTTTGGCTTGCAAAGCAAACGCTTTGACTATTGAGCTATACCCGTCGGCAATTTGTTCAATAACTTTGAGTTAATTTTTCTTTAAAAAAAACTATACTAAATGACTTTTTGGCATGATTTTGAATTATTTAAATAACTACATAAATCATATTTACTTGACTTTTTTCCGGCGGGTATAGCTCAGTGGTTAAAGCGTTTGCTTGGCAAGCTGAATGTCGTGGATTCTATCCCCGACGGACATTAAAAAAATATTTTTCAATCGATTTCTGAGCTCTAAAATAAAGTGCCCCGCTTGGTGTGAATTTGATCGGGGCACGGGACATTTGGCGCACGGGACAACTGGTGCACTGGATGTCTCGCTAACCTAACTAAAATTATTATTATAATTAATTTAACAATTGGTGGTAGACGACTTTCGTTTACCGTCAATTTTAATTAATAGGCTTTGACTGGCATTTTACGCGTGAGGGATCAAATTCACACTATCTGCGGGTATATATTATAAGAGTTTAGAAATGGATTAAAAAACATTTTGTATTTCAATATCCGTCGGGAATTAAACCCACGAACTATGGTATGGTAAGCAAACGCTTTTACCACTAAGCATTACTCATGAGATAATCTTGCGATATTGTATCTATTGTGATCTTTACTTATAGAATTAATGATTAGATTACGACTAATGAGCATGTTGAATCATCTTTTTGTGCTAAGTCACTGAAGTTAAGCAACGTCGGACGTAAACCGTGTTTGGATGGTCACCGCCACTCCATTTAGTCAATAAGATGTGACCGCTGGAGTTTCGCCGATTACATTAAACATTCAGTCGGTCCGCTGTAAAACTGCCATGCTTTCATTTGTGTCCTCGTATTGCATACTCATGCCCAAAGTCTGTTAAGGGACCTCCATATATTCCACCCCTGGTCGTGTCCAGGGGCTGGGTCCTCTTTCGGGTCAATCCAAGCATTCCCCTCAGTCGCGCTTCTCCATATGTTCAGCTGCAGGGTGACCTCAGGTATCACCAGTTCCGTTGTCGACTGCAGGAAACTTCTTTTTGATTTGAGCCTTTTTATTATTTCAACTTTCCTGAGGCGTGTATCATTTGGTATTAAGGGGCATGTCAAACGCGACCAACGGTATGTGGTGACCTATTCAAGTTTTGGTCTTTGCAAAATGTTGCTTAAGTCGGGCGATCCGACGGGAATTTCGCTTTCTTCAGTGTGTTGTTGCACACTAATCCATGACTGGACACTTATTTATTTGTTTAATATAAGGTTTTTTTTTTTTAAGACGTGATTTTAAGAATACGTAATAACGTTAAGATAAGCAAAATTTTGAATAAAAAGAATTATTTAAAAAAAAAACAAGTATTATTGTTTTGACGAATGACAATAGCCCATTGTAAGATAGATTGCTTTTCATCCCCCCCCTTACCGCTCTTTCCCACGGACGTCCAGTTTTGCAGAATCGGTTTTTTACTGGATACCGCAATAATCATACCTGTGTTCACACACAGAAGTTTGCATCCTGTTTTTTACGGGATAGTCGGAGAAGAAAATTCAGACGCAATGGACGTGAATACTCTTCTGATATTAAACTGGTACTATCGCCGCCAAAAGTAATGCAAAAAAAGAATATTTTCGGTTCACCCGATCCTAAAACTGCGATCGAGATTAGGCACATTTCGTAACCTCATGGATGGTATGGATGATTAACAGGATGCTAGTGAGAACACTTCCATTAAACCATGAACGTAACTAAACTGGATACCGTTTTTTATTGGATCCATTCGTCCAGTTGGTAGTAACAAAACCGTACAGCACATTTCGAATGGATCGAATTTTTGCGGTGTCCTGCAAACCGAATGCTCATGTGAATGTTACCACAGTAGCACGTATACTACTAAACGTGATCCTGCAAAGCTGGTGATATCAGCTTGATATAGCTCCTTAAGGCCGATGCCGTAAAGCCTCAACAAGCGATCTTTTGTCTATTATTTTGGTTCGCTTGCGTGACATCTACATCGAATGTTTGCATACGCCAAAAATAATTGTTATGACAGTTGGCCTATTGCTGGTTGGTAGGACTGTCATATTGGCAGTTGGTACCGTGGAGATGTGAGATCGCGCCGTGGGCTGGCAGTTGAAGTTTGACACGCGCCCGTCACAGTGCGTGCGTCCTGTGCGTTCGCTGTGGCGGGCGACGTTTGTGACAATAAACATGTATCGTGAAACAGAAACAAATTGTTTATAATGTGAACCTGATCCTGCATCCTTCATCCAGTTAATTGATGTCGTAAATGGAAGAGGAGGATATCACTGGATATCCGTGGGGAAGGGCCCTTAGTGTGCTAAAACATCTGAGAGCTCCGATGATATGTATTTTCTACACCATATGAAAGTGTCATTTAAAAACTGGAAAAATGTGAATATTTCTAAATATTGCTTTGATTGACCATGGTTGAAGTTTAAATATAATAATTTTTGTAATGTTAGTATCTGAAAAGAGATAATAACATCTCGATTAGTCTCTAGTTTCAAAGGTTTTAGCCACGTGTAACAAGCGTCATAGAATCCACAGATGACAGAACTTCGTCATAATTTTTCAAGGATAGGATGACCTACGACAATGGCACGTTGTAATCGCGGCTCTCGTTTGATCACCGAAGTTAAGCAACATTGGACGCGTACCAAAGCTCGGAAAGGTTACCGCCCGTTGTTTTGAGTATGCCTCGGACACTATTTTCAAAGTCGTTCGGAAAGTAATTTCGTTTTTAACAACAACAAAAAATTAGCCTGTGTGTTTCAAATGATCACGAACGCGTGTGGAGTGTTGATACACCAACGTCATTGACTTTCAGCACGAAATTCGTGCAACATCTATTAATTACAGGAATTCACTATGAATGGGTTGTTTTCACAGAACGGCTTGTCTACAGTTTTACTACAATTTTAATTAATAGACTATGACTGTCATTTTACGGTCGAACCGGGTGTATTTTTTTATTCCCGTATCCGTTCCATATCGAGAACATATGGCCACCACAAATTGCCGCCACTTAGTTCTGTCTGCTGCATCTGCCCGTTACTCGTTCTATGACATATATGCACGTGACTTGGGAACATATATGGTTCCCGACAACCTCCAGAACAGCAGTCCGAGTATTTGAAAAGGAGGCCGCTGTAGTATCCGAGACATATTCTTGGGTGATTTGGTAATCGGATTTTTAAAGAATACGGGTAATAAGCCCGACGCTTCCGAGGCTTGGAACATTTTGTCCCAAGGGGCGGCTCAACCCGACGTATTTATAGAGATTAGAAATCGTTTTTGTTATAATTTTAAAATCCGTCGGGGATTGAACCCACGACCTTCGGTTTGGTAAGCAATCGTTTTTACCGCTAAGCCATAACCGCCGGCGAATCTGTTAGGAAATATATATTCCTATATACTTTATCATATCTGTAAGCTCAGATTGTCTATGCCTTGTCCCAGAACACCTGTACACGCGGAGGTCCACATGGGAACATAGATGGTTCTTGGGAGCCTTCAGGGCGAAAATCCCGTGAACATGCATAGACTGCGGCTGTAGAACTAGAGAAATATTTTGGTGTTCAATAATTAGCGTTTTTAAGATGATCAGCCTGATGCTCCCTAGACCTGGAAAATTTTGTTTTGTCCTTATGGGGCGGCTCAATTCTACGAGGGGCGTGTAAAGAGATTAAACACGATTGAATAAATTAATAAAAAAAATCAAGCTTGGTCAGAATTTGAAGCGACGTATAAATGACAAACAGACACCAACTAATCACTAAGTCATTAACCCTGAAGAAGACCCCCGCAATAGCGGTCGAAATATTGGAAAATAGTAATTCGCCACACACGATTAAACCCAAAAGCCGCAATATCATTATATGTCTCTTCCCTGCCAGGGGCATGTATAGAGTTTAGATTTGATTAAAATTTTTTTTAAAAATCAAAAGCTTGGTCTTGATTTGAAAAGCTTGGTCTGCGTTGTATGCCGCCGGGAAATAATAACGAAATTGATTTCCGAACAACCTAATTTGGTTGTATGCCCATCTTGATTTTGTGCCCTTTTGGCTTACCATCAAAGTAAACACACATTTCGTATCTCTTCATTCAACAGAATGTTTTTATTTTTTCGAATCTATTTCTGTTTTTTTATTTTTATGTCCCACAAACGTAATTATTCTCGGATTCGTTTCTTTCTTCAGTCTTGCCTGTAACGCCGACGAGGTTGCGACCATCCCTACACGGTTGACGTTTATCAAATACCCTATCCCTTTTTTACGCGATTTCGTTTTTACGCGATTTCCTCGTTTTTACGCGATCTTTGACAAAAGTAACAGCAGTGAATAATTTCTATAAGTGAATATAATTGCGTATGCAATACACAAGACTCTGTTTCCCATTGTACAGAGGTACCTTAACATGCAAGATTTTTTTTTCTGTTCTTTTTATACATTCATTTGAAACTCACTGCTAACTACTCCCTGATCACTGGTCTACCCAGCTAATGACTGGGCACAGTTCTTTTAATTACAGATTATACTCATTAATTTAAGTTTCTGCCCCTAGTTGCCCTTGTAGCCCTATTACAGACCTCAGAGCACATTCTCTGGGACTGTCAGTTAAAAGAGTTTTTTTTATGTAAACACATACAAGAGAATATCGACAGACTGAGATAGTAATTATGAAGTCTCATCTGTGGAATTCTATGACGCTTACCACGTTGCATATGGATAAGCGCTGCATGTGGAGTGTTGATCCGCCAACGTCATAGGCTACAGCTTGAGATTCACGCATCATCCTCATTATTACAGGAATTTACTATGAATGGGTGGTCTTCACGGGACGACTTTCGTCTACCACCAATTTTAACAAACAGGCTATGACTGGCATTTTACGGGTGAGGCATCAAATTCACACCGATTTATTTTAGAGCTCAGAAATCGTTTTTTTTAATCTCCGTCGGGGATCGAACCCACGACCTTTAGCTTGCAAAGCAAACGCTTTGACCGTTGAGCTATACCCGCCGGCAAGTTTACCCCAACATACGAGTTTTTTGAGATACCAGCCGTCGAGCGAGAGATTTTTTGCTTTGAAATACGAGAAAAATTTGAGATACGAGTAATCAACTTAGCGGGTCGGCGGGTTGCACACGAACCGCGCGTCACGTTTTCCCGCGCGAATCCCCCGGCCACGCTCAGAATCAGTTATCAGTGTGCTCTCGCTGTCAAAGCATATTTCATAAGTTCTGCTCGCGTTTTTAAAATTTGCTTTCAGATACGAGTAATCTTCAAATACGAGGATGGTTGCGGAATGAATTAAACTCGTATGTCGAGGAACCACTGCATTCTTATAATTATTAAACAAAAGATCATTTATAGGTTTTTTTATACGTTTTTGGTAGTTTTTTACGGTTTATTTTGATTTTTGGAACCGATTTTTTTTACGTAATTTTTTTTATGTGATTTCGCAATTTTTTACGGGATAGTTTCCGGAACCAATGTACATATCGCGTAAACAAATGATAAGGTGTTTTGGGATCGAACCCACGACCTTTCGCTTGCAAAGCAAACGCTATGACCATTGAGCTGTACCCGCCGGTTGAATGTGTTTACTGTATGTGTTTACATAAAAAAATGTAATTATCTAAGTCTACTTCCTCTTGCATTTGATTAGATATATTTTTTCGTTATAGCATTCAGTTATATAATAATATAATAATATTAATTAACAAAGTTTTGCGGTCAGCCATTGTGTGATAAAGAGTTATAAAAAAAAACTAAAAATGTTCAGTAAAAAGAAGCCAGTCGCCGAAGAGCCGTTCCTGAGAATAGTCCTGGAGCCAGCAACCAAGAAAAACAACCGGAACAATCAAGCAGAAGCCATGAAAGAACATCAGAAATGTTGTAGAAGATCAAAGATCAGAAGGGACGAAAAACGCTGCAGGAAAATCTGTTCAAATTTCCACTTTGACTACAGTATACAGCGGAGATAATGTCAAAGTTAAGAATGTTCTCAGCATCGAAGAGTTGGCTGATGTGCCTAAAAAGCCAGCCATAAGCAACGTGTACACTTCGAATTTCGTGCCGAGACTAGTTGGAAAGCAATGCGACAAAGATGTAGTGAAACGACCAGGATTCTATCAACCTTTCTGGAAAAAAAATAGTGTCGATAAAGGAGACGAAGCAAAGAAAGCAGTCGTCGAGGAGAGAAAGAGGATAGATGATGTTTTGAAAGGCGTGGAAGGCAAAAAAAAAATGATGAAAAACAATCAAATTTTTGCCGATTCGAATAACGAAGTGCAACGCGGTTTCGTTAGTAATGATTTGGTTGATCGTAAATTGAAAAAAAAAAGTTTTTTTGATGGATTTGGATACAGAAATAAATGTCACGATCAAATCAATGAAAGATATAATGCAATTGGATACAATAGTGTCATAGATTCAGTTTTGAAATGTGATAAAAAAAGCGTTGGTGGCGTATTTGAAGGTGTCGGTTTGAGCATCGGCGTTGGGAACGGGATTTACAAAGGAAGGAATATCGGTTTTATGGATGATGATGCTGCGAAGATGGATAAGGTCGTTGCTAAGGTTGTCAAGAAGAAGAATACGGGTATTCCGATGTACGCTAAAGGCATTGCGGTGGCTAATAAGTTCAAGGATGTTACGGGCGGCGCGGGAAAAGACGGAAGGTTACAGGCCATCTATAGAGAGGACGGGCAGAGAGTTTTTAGGGTTTGTTATTTTTTTGATCATTTTTTTAGTGGATTTGTTTATTAGTAATTAAATACACACATACAATTATACATCAATTATTTTTTATTTTATTTACGCATCAATTCATTCGAAAAATATCGGCAGACGCGGGATTCGAACCACGAGCCTTGCACCTTTGCTCCGTTCTACACCGCGCTATCCACACGACTATTCTCCGCCTGAGCAGATACGCGAATACCATTGTTAACATCATATAACGACAGATATCTCTGTATTTTATATTCAGAGTATGTATATTATTATTTTTTATGATTCAATCAGTCAACATTTATTCACAAAAGCTTTTTATATTATTAGTTAGTTAAGGACAGTCAGTCTATTTATTTAGTAAGTACCACTCGGGTTTGTTTATTTGTTTATTATATATGAAGGAAATAACAGGGTCAGATCCTGTCTGCCCAGAAGTGGGCGACGTCGATGGCATTACTCCCGGCCATCGTCAGGTCTTCCTAAGAGCAGCTTTTCGGACACAGCGCACACTCCAGAAGGTGTGACAGGGTCTGTCCCACGCCGCAGTCACATTCAGTCGGTCCGCTGTAAAACTGCCAGGCTTTCATTTGTGCCCTCGTCTTCCATACTCCGGTCCGAAGTCTGTTAAGGGACCTCCATATATTCCACCCCTGGTCGTGTCCAGGGGCTAGATCCTCTTCGGGAGCAATCCAAACATTCCCCTCAGTCAATAAGTAATAATCACTATTATCAGTTAGTACACGTGCGGTTTAATGATGAATCACAAAACATATGGAAAATTGTTACATAAAAATTATCATAATTTTAAATTGCGATAAGTTGACCTAGTTTGGGAGTGCCATCAAATGTAATTGTTAATGTTTGACAAATTATTGTTAATTAACTCTAGAAAATCATGTGTTTTGAGTATTTAACCCTTTCATTATGGCTCGGTTTGAATACAAATTATACTGTCAATTATAAAACTAGTTTTTGAAGCATAAATGTACTTATCTGGTCTATTTTCATATATCACATTGGTTCTTGTATCCTTTAGCTATCAGATGATGCATAAAAAACTATTCTAAGAAAGTAGAAAAACGATATATCACGGCTAACGATGTCAACGGTCGGGGAATCATATGACGGCATATTGCGACAACCGATGCGAAAGGGTTGTTAATGTTTGACAAATTACAGAAATTATTTTTAATTAACTCAAGAAAATCACGAGTTTTGAGTGTTTAACTAAATAATAATATTTATTAGAATTTTTAATGTTTCACATGTCTGCCCCAAATAACTAATAGCTCCGGTATTGTGGCTTTTGGGTTTAGCCGCTTGTGGCGAAATGTTTCGATCCAATATTTCGACCGCTATGGGGTCTTCTTCAGGGTTGATGGCTTTGTAATACATGTTTAATTCCATGAATGCGTACATTTTTGGAAATTTCAGTCGCCACTGAGGTCAATGCATTTTTGCATGCGGTATACGAGCTTTTGAATGCCCGAGTCAAAAAAATCTGCCGCCAAGCCACGCATATACCTGAGAACCGCCTCTTCCAGCTCTTCTCTATCGCCGAAATGCGTTCCACCCAGGTGTTTCTTCATGTCAGGGAAGAGATGGTAGTCCCTTGGGGCTAAGTCCGGGCTGTAAGGTGGGTGTTTGACAATACCCCATCCAAATTTTGCGATGATCTCGTTGGTCAACATTTTTGGCACCCACCTTGCGCAAACCTTAGCATACCCTAGATCAGTGTTTCTCAACCTCTTTTATGCCATGCCCCACCGAATTCTATTTAAAAATGATATGCCCCACCGAATTCTTATTTAATAAAACAGCAAGTTAATTTTCAAAACATGAATCATATTTGTAATATATAATCCTTGTTTATTTATTAATTTTTTTATTCATAGTTATATCGCATGTATAATAATATAATTTTTCAGACAAAACTGTAATTATTACAGAAACAAATTGAAAATGTAATGAAGAGAAATGGAATAAAAAATAAACCAATAATAAAACACATGTGACAATATAAAATTACATACAAAAAATTCTCACATCTCGACACCTAATCCATTCTAAATTTTTTTATTAACCCTTGCTGTCTGGATTTAACTTAGTTAATTTCAATCTTAGGACCCCTCTGTTAGTTATATCCATTCTATTTATTTTTTTACTGAGTAAATCGCTTATGGCGCTAAAACCACATTCCACCAAATAAGATGATGGAAAGGGTGATAATAAATTTCTGGCATGCAAAGTAATATTAGGATACTTTGTGTTCGTTTCTTCGCACAGCCACACCATCATTCCCTTTAAATTAAATAAATTTGTAATTGAATCATCATTTTGCATTTCGGAAAGTTCTTCTTGATACATTTTTTCCTTTGAAATATCTACCAACAATGGCTGTGTCAACCAAGCTGGAAAATTTATTTCTTTTATATCAGCAAATCTTTCTTCGAAATCAGTTAATAATGTTTTCAGATTGTCAAAAATAACAAGTTTAGCATTATCAGTGACTTCACATTTTTTGGAGCCAGTAAAATTTTCCGAAATTGTGGTTACAAATATTTTTTTTTGATAATTCAATAAAAGTAGTAAATGCAAATATCTTTGCTTTTGCTTCGATAAGTGTTTTTTTTTATCCTTGTAGTTGGCTATTTAAAATATTTAACTTTTCGAATATATCAGTTAAATAGCTTACAAATGCTTTACCGTCGACCGTCATCAAAAACTTCATATCAGGTCGGTCGCTTAAAAAATCACTAAGGATATCGAATAATTCTATAAATCTTTTCGAGGAATTTCCTTTTGAAAGCAATCTTACTTCAGTGTGAAGTAACAATCTAATGTGGTCCGCATTTTGTTCTTCACAAAATAACTTGAAGAGACGCTCACATTTGGCATTAGTTTTAATTGTATTAATACACTTTATAACAGAATTTAGTACTTCATTTAGTACAGGTGAAATGTGTTTAGCCACCAAGTTTTCCCTGTGAATAACACAATGCACTACAGTCATTTCTGAATTCTCATCTTTCATTAATTTTAAGCAGCCATTTTTCTTGCCCATCATATTGGGGGCACCATCTGCAGCACAAGATATTATGTTTTTCATCGGTGTATTTTTAGCATCTAAATATCCTTTTAGCTTACTAAAAATATCTTTGGAGGTAGTGGTGCTTTCTAATGTTTTGCAGAATAACATTTCTTCGGCAAATTCTCCTTCATCAATATATCTTACATAAGCTAGCAACACGGCTTCACTGTCTCTCAAAGTTGATTCATCCATTTGTAGTGAAAAATTTCTTGTTTTTAGCTTTTCAACAAGTTGTATTTCAACGTTTTCACTTAATTGATCTATTCTTCTGCAAACAGTAGTGTTAATAAGTGGCTTAGCCTTTACTAGTTTATCATCTTGTTGTAGAACTGTTTTAAGAAATGCTGATATTGATGGCTTGATCAGATCCTCTCCTATAGTATGGTTTTTTCCACATTTAGCGATAAGCAATGAAATTTGGTAACTAGCCTCAAGATTACGATCGACCATTGCAGCTTGTACAGAAAATAAATTTGTTAATGTGGTTCGTTTTCCGAATTTTTCCTTGAGATTTCGAAAAAAATATACATTGGAATTAATTAAACTATGATGTTTCACCTTCAAATGTGCTTCAAGCCGACCTAGTTTCATTGTTTCATTGGTAAAGGATTTCTCACACAGAAGACAAAAAGGTAGGCATTCGTCGTGTGCAGAAAGTGTAAATCCAAATTTTAAAAATTCCTCCGAGTACTGACGCTTTTTTATTTTCGATTTCCGTTGATCACTCATTTTGCTATGCGCTAAAAGAGATAAATAATAAGATAATGGTGATTTATTAATTGTCAAAAATTTTAATATGTAAAAATAAAACAAATATATTACATTAGAGACGTCAAGTGTATGTGTTTCGCGATAGGATGCAAAGCTCGGTCATACGTCTAATCAATTGAAGTAACTGTCAATCTACGATCAATACTACCAGTATGCAAAAACATCAATATTGCCAGTATGCAAAATTGAAACTGCGGCTATATTTAAGTCGTAATTTTGCATTTTTTCATACATTTATGATTTAATAGTTGATATTTTCCGACGTGCCCTATCTCTAAAGCGTGGTGCCCTATCTCTAAAGCGTGATGCCCCACCGGTAGGGCGTACGCCCCACCGTGGGAAACACTGCCCTAGATGCTCTGTCAAAATCTTGTCAATAGAGGTTTTGCTGACATCAGGGATCATTTCGGAGAGCTTACAAATAACAAACGACTTTAATTGGGAAAGCGCGAAAATTTTCGTATTAGAAATTAATGATATGTAATTGATGCCCTTCTGTATGTATATTCTGGTCTTGATGGTTAAAGGGATGGTTTAATTTTTAAATAACAATTTTTTTACAAACATGCAAAAAAAAAATATACGACATCAAACAAAGCAATTAATAAAAATCATAGGCACAGTGCAATGAGCGTTGACTACCACGATGAAAGACATTGCTTCTTTTAACCTTTTTTGTTTTGATTTATTCCAGTTGGGCGAGCGGGGCTCTGGTTATGGTGGCTCCAAGGCCAACGTGCAAGACTTTCAGTCTCTGCGCGCGCAGTGTCTTGCCGAGGGGAGGCTGTTTGAGGATCCTGACTTCTTGCCAGCCGACAGCAGCCTGTACTTCAGCCAGCGCCCGGACAGGCGCTTCGAGTGGCTGCGGCCATCGGTGAGTCAGCAATGTTAGGTCAGGTTGTGTAAGAGGACGAAGAGTGAAGACTCAAGAGGACCCTTAAAGCCAAACCGCTCCAATGCTTCCCCTGCTGCAGTAATTCACTCTATAGCGAACGCCGGCAGGGGAAGGGGAGAACAAAAGGAGTAGAGCTTAGTCGGTAAGAATCTGACACTACTTTTTGAATGCTGATTATAGGAAGGAGGAAACACAGACGCTGTAAGAGCATTCCAAAGCTTACCGGTGGCATTAACCTTTAAACGCCCAGTGGTCTCATACGGGACTGCAAATTTGCGTCGTTCAATGCCCCAGCAGGCCAATGTTTGTAATGTTTCGTCGCACAATAGATTCTTCCATGAACTTATTTTAATACTATTATTACAAATTAATGTAATCGCATTGTAGGGCATTGAACGACGCAAGTCTGCGGTCCCGTAAGAAAACCACTGGGCGGTTAAAGGTTAGGACGGAGCTTTTGAAACTGCCAGTTCTTGATCGACACACATTAACCATGTATGGATGTTCGGCAAGTGTAAGACGAGTTTGTCAGTTGTGGGTGGGTGCAGTAGGAATTAGTTATTTAAGTACCGAAGAGTCGCTGGTAATAACTGTAGAAAAGACTAAGTAAACCAATCTTACGCCTGTGTTCCATTGATTGCAGGTTAGACGTAAGAGTGTTATTGTTTATCAAACAAATTGCTCTTCTGTAAACTGAGTCAATCAAGCTTAGAAGTTATTTTGGGGCTCCAATCCAAAGGTGACTGCCGTATTCAAGGATAGGTCGGATTTGTTCTTTATATAGAAGAAGACGATGTTTATCGTTGAAATACCTCAGTGATCTATATAATACACCAAGTTTTTTGGAAGCGAGACCGGCTTTATACTTAATTGACTCATAATATTTGACATTATTCGAGATTGATACTCCAAGGATGTTGATGGAGCTTGCTTTTGGAAGAGAACCGCTGAAAGATACAGGATCCACAGCAGTTTTCTTGGTAGAGAAAGTGCATGATTGAGTTTTGGAAATGTTGAAACTGACGAGGTTGAGGTCACCCCATCGTGAAACCTTTTCAAGAGACATGTTCATCTTCCCCACCAGAGATTCTCTAGCAACAGATAGTTCCGAATGTTTCGGAGGTTTTTGACTGTTTGCATGTTTCTTTCTTTGCAGGAAATCGCATCTGATCCTCAACTATTCGTGGAAGGTTTCAGTCGCTTCGATGTCCAGCAAGGAGAGCTGGGAGATTGCTGGCTCCTGGCTGCTGTTGCCAACTTGACCCTACATCGCAAGTGAGTTATCGTAATTCATAATTTTAAATTATTTTTTATTAAAAAAATAATAAATCTAAAATATTTCGTTTTTTGATTCACATTTATTTTAAATGATTAAATGTTTCGGCCTCCCTGGAAACCGTCTTCAATAATCTTTAATTATCACCATCATCTTTTTAATTTTTTAAATTAAAATTAATTTAAAATTATAATTATGCAGTTTCACCAAGTGTTGTCAGTTGATAACCTTAATTATTTTTAATACTACTTTATATTTGTGATATCGTATTGGTAATTTTAAACAATTAACGCATTTTACAATTCTTGCGTTAACTCTGTTGCGATCAAAGTTGAATATGTAACATTTAAGGATTTATTTGGTTTGATTAACAAATTTAATTTATCGATTATTTTAAGTTAAATAAATAAATAAATTGTGATTTTTCTTCTAGATTGTTCTTCCAAATCGTTCCTGATGATCAGAGCTTCGAAGAAGAGTACGCAGGTATCTTCCACTTTAGGTGAGTTAACGCCACTATAACGGTTCCGCCGCATTTTGTCCCTAGACAATTCGTTCAACTACTCTTCGGTTACGACATGGGGCGCACTGACGTCTGGTGCACGGAACAAATATCCCGTGCACCAGATGTCCAGTGCAACCCACGTTGTTACCGATAAGCAGTTGAACGAATTGTCTGGGGACAATAGGTCGTAACACCCACTCTAACGTCTAGCCTCCAATCTGTAAAACTCAAAATTTCAGTAGGCTTACTGAGCATATTCATATCACTAAGAAACTCGACTGATTGGGTGGTGTTTACACAATGACTTTTGATTGATAGGCTACGACTGGCATTTTACGGGTGAGTAATCAAATTCATACTGACAGGCAGAATTTATAGAGCTTAGAAATTTATTCAAAATATATTTATGTTTTGATCTTCGTTGGATATTGAACCTATGATCTTGAGTGTCAGCTTAGGTTAGGTAGGTATATTGAAATCCCTCGTCTTTAAAAAGACAGGGGATGTCATATATATATAAACCCATAACTTTCGATTTGGCAAGCTTTAACCACTTAGCTATGCCCGCCGGCATATTGTATTATAACGTCGTAAACTACATTCACGCATCATCTAATTATTACAGGAATTCAGTATGAATGATGTCAACATATATAATATTTCTTACCTATAAATGTTGCAGGTTCTGGCAGTATGGGCGCTGGGTGGACGTAGTAGTGGACGACCGTCTTCCCACACACAGAGGTCGCTTGGTTTTCCTTCACTCGTCTGAGCAAAATGAGTTCTGGAGCGCACTGCTTGAAAAAGCATATGCAAAGTAAGTCTGTTTATCTATATATATAAATCAATGTGTGTGTATGTGTGTTCGTTTATTTTTTATACATTCCTACACCATTCATCCGATTCCCATAAATCTTTGTCAAATTCTTGCTTAGGCTTAAATTCCACTCATAGGATACTCAAAATTTACAAAATATACATATATATTTGTTCATATTGTAATACAGAACAGCCATTCTGAAAATTTTCAAATATTTGAATTTTATTAATATATTCTTTTTGCTATATGTTCCGGAACCGAGGTCACGGTCCCGAAATTACAGCATCAGCTAAATGGTGATGCCGGAATACAAAGTCCGGAGATGAGTTAATACTAATTTATTTAATACGATTCCCCATTTTTTACCCTAATTTACAACATGAGTAAGCTGTTAAAAGTAATATTAATACATTTGAATGTCATACACTGCACATTTCTTGATACGGTTTTTGGACCTTGATCCCTTCAATCCACATGGAGTGGCAGATTATTGAGATGCTCCATGCTCCATATCGATGCGTAAGCATTCCATATTACTATTAATATTATTAATACATAGACTGGTCCACCACAAATTCCTCGATACTTGTTGCTTTGAACCTTGATACCTTTCTGTATGAATTGACAGATTCCATCTAAGATGAGAGTTAATTATAACAATTACTTTGGAGGCTTAATACAAATAGTTAAGCTTAAAATAATGTTTTGAATTTGAAATTTAAAAAAAATATAACTACTGGTTTGTATGGGGTAGAAGAGATCACAAGGGTTTGTACTTGGACCGTTATTTTGACTCGTATTCTTGCTGTTGCAGACTCCACGGATCGTACGAAGCTCTGAAGGGAGGCTCAACGTGCGAGGCTATGGAGGACTTTACAGGTGGTGTCACTGAGATGTACGAGATGAGCGAGGTGCCTTCCAACCTGTTCACCATCCTCCAGCACGGCTACCAGAGGAGCTCTCTTATGGGGTGCAGCATCGAGGTGAGTGGCAAGCATCATATAAACACAACAAACTATGTATATCTCTATTAGTATACGCTTGTATCCATATAATTCAGTCAACTCCTTACATTATCGCACTCTCTTTCTTCTAGAGTTGCTTTCCTTTAATTCGTTTTTTAGTACAGTGGTACCTTGACATGCGAGTGCCCCAACATACCAGTTTTTTGATCGAGCCGTCGAGAGTATCACAGTTTGTGGTGACATTCTCCATTTTTAAAAAAAAGGTGACAAGTCGCGGGATCCCGTGGAGGAAAGATGCGGGAGCAGATCACAAAGCAAAATAACTTGTTTTTGAAGCACAATTAACAACAACAAAACACAAAAAAGTAGCGATCAAAAATAAAAGACAAAAAATCGTTTTTCGAGGCTTTTCGGCATCAGCCTAAAAGAGCATCAAGCTGATATCAGTGGAAAAGAAACACCCAGAAAAAGTCGCGCTTAATGACACTTGCCTAACTCATTTCCGGAACATTCTGAAAGGGAGGAAGAAGCAGACCTCCTTGGACATGTTTACAGGTGAAAGTGAGAAAATCATGGCAAGGACCAGTGAAGAGAAAAGCAGTGGCGAAAATGAAGCGAAAGTAACACTATAAATGAAGTTTATTTCTTTACAATCTCTTTTATTATGTTTTTGTACAATATTAGTCATTTATAAATTAAAAAAAAAACATTCTTCTTATTCAAAAACACTTTACAAAAATAACTGGGGTGACATTTTGGGAGCTAGAACGAATTAACCCTTTCGTTACGGCTCGGTGGAATACAAATTATACTGTCAATACGGCGTGAATTTTTTAAAACATTTTTTTTTGCTTAAAATTAGTATTTGAAGCATACATGTACTTATTTGACCTATTTTCATATATCACATTGGTTCTTGTATCCTTTACCTATCACATGATGTATAAAAAACCAATAAAATTTAACAAAAGTTCATTATGTAACTCCATACATGTGGTGACATTGACACATGTGGTTAACAGAAAATCGCTCCTGTGACTAACCTAACGATATTAATTTACATGCTGTAGAAATTCCTGTAAAGAATACATTTAGGTTGATAAAGGGAATGACTGCACTTCCACTTTCCTACCATAGATGTCACAATGAGCACTGAAAGTAGCAAAACGATATATCACAACAACCAATGTCAATAGTGAATCTTTCGGGGAATCTTTGACGGCATATGCCAACAACCGAAAGGGTTAATGGCAGTTCAATTAATTTCAATGTGGAAATTAGCTTTGAGATACGAGTAATTTGAAATAAGAGCAAGGTTGCGTAAGGAATTCAGGAATCACATATGTCGAGGTACCACTGCATTTATTTATTGTTTTTTATTTATTTTCAGCCCGATCCGAACGTTTTGGAAGCAGAAACAGGAGAGGGTCTGATTAGAGGTCACGCTTACAGCATCACGCGTGTGACGTTCGTAGACATTGAAACTCCCGGCCGCAGAGGGAAGATTCCTCTGCTCAGGTTGAGAAACCCGTGGGGCAACGAGGCCGAGTGGAACGGACCGTGGAGCGACAAGTAAGCCATCTTGGAATTATTTATTCTCTTCACTGGATGTGAAAGATGAGAGGATGGAAGAGGATTGAGACTCACACGGAAGGCCTACGTTCATCGGTGCACGGACATAGGCTGATTTCAATTTTATTTATTTCTTTTAGAAACAACAAATTTTATTTAATTACGATCCTGAAATAAGATAATACAAAAGTAACAATGTATAAATATAGGTACTTATGATTAAATACTATGAAAAAGAAAATTATAAAGACGAGCAACGGAAAGTCCCAATGCTCATTAAACAGACGACTCTAACAAATTACTCCTACAAACAAATTCGTGAAGTTTGTGTCTGAACTGGGCCTCCCTTGCGTGAAATATATCAACAATGATAATAATGATGATATACGTTGTAGTGCAGAGATAATGGCACAGCCGACGGATGATGAAAGTGTTTGCTTATCAATCCGACGGTTGTGGGTTTGATCCCCGATTGAAAATAATATTCTTCATCAATTTCAAAGCTCTATAAATCATCCCTCACCTGTAAACGGTCTATGGGAAGAAAAGTATTGGAGTGGCGCCCATGAACTAGCAACCGAAGCATTGATTATATAACTTCTTAAATCATGTATAAATTTATTAATATGTTTTATGTTTTAATTTCAGATCTCCCGAATGGAGGTTCATTCCGGAATCCGAGAAGGAAGAAATCGGCCTGACGTTTGATGACGATGGCGAATTTTGGATGTCTTACACCGACTTTGTCAAACACTTCACACGGTACGTCACTACATTTCACTTATTCTGGCTTTCACCTTTCGATTGGATAAGTCGGATTCGATTAAAAGCAATTTCTTGAATTTAGTGGTTTTTTTTTTTATTTTCAGTATTGAGATCTGCAATTTGAATCCCGACTCTCTGGACCCCAACGAGACACCCGAGGGATGTGGAAAGAAATGGGAGATGAGCGTGTTTGAAGGGGAATGGGTTAGAGGTGGGAAAAATGATATATTTTATAAAATTATGGTATTAATAGGTTTTGTTATCCCGAGGCCACCCGCGGCTGAACATGTAGAGAAGCGCAACTGAGGGGAATACTTGGATTACCAAGGGCGGAAAATATGGAGTTATAGACTTGGGACCGGAGTATGCAAGACGAGGACACAAATGAAAGTCTGACAGTTTTACAGCGGGCCGACTGAATGTGACTGCGGCGTGGAGCAGACCCTGTCACACCTTCTAGAGTGTGCGCTGTGTCCGAGCAGCGGCACCCAGGAAGACCTGATGATGGCCGGGAGTAACGCCATCGACGTCGCCCACTTCTGGGCAGACTGGATCTGACCCTGATGTTTCCGACACGATTGTATGTATATATTGATTGGACCTAATACTAGTGTTAAATACTGGTTGTGTTGTTTCCAGGTGTCACTGCCGGAGGTTGCAGAAACTACTTGGACACTTTCTGGCAAAATCCTCAGTACACATTGACACTGACGGATCCTGACGAGGATGACGATCAGAACCTCTGCACGGTGAGAGATTGACATATTTTAACCCTTTCATTACGACTCGGTTTGAATACAAATTATACTGTCAATTATAAAACTAATATTTGAAGCATAAATGTACTTATCTGGTCTATTTTCATATATGACATTGTTTCTTGTATCCCTTAGCTATCAGATGATGCATAAAAAACTATTCTAAGAAAGTAACAAAACGATATATCACGGCTACCGATGTCAACGGTCGGGGAATCTTATGACGGCATATGCCGACAACCGATGCGAAAGGGTTAAATGCCTGTATCTCTTTGTTCAGTAACTGATTTAAGGTTTTGGCATTAAGTTAAATTATTCGGCAATAGACTAAATAATTTTTCAGTATTCACCATGTCAGTATGAATGTGGTTAGTTATAAAATTAAAAAGACATTCATATATTCAATAATTGTAAAAAATATTGTAAATTTAATGAATTATTAACCCATAAAATAGATGGTTGAGGGGAGAAACTTCAGAGGGCGCCCTAGATGGGAGTATTTGCAGCAAGTGTTTGAGGACATCAGTCGCAGCTCTTATGCTGAGCTATATTATGACCATTTGGTCATAATAAAGGGCTATACAAATACTGATATAATAATAATAAGTGTTCGAGGACATGAGGTGCTCTTGTGCTGAGCTAAAGAGGGTTGCAGAAGATCGAGAAGAGTGTAGATCGAGATGCAAGATTTTGTTGCTGCAAACCAATCCACCGGATTGATACTACGAAGCATGAAATAGTGTTCATTAATTATGGAATGAAATTAGAATTTTAATATTTCCAATACTCAATAACAAATTGTTAAGGATTTAAGACTTATTGTGATTGTTGTGATTCAGGTTATCGTGGCGCTCATGCAGAAGAACCGGCGTTCCCAGCGATCGGCAGGACTCGATTGCTTGACCATCGGTTTCGCCATCTACAAGCAACCGGGCCAAGGAGGTCGACCTCTACAATTGGACTTCTTCAAATACAATGCTTCAGTTGGCCGCAGTCCGTCATTCATCAACCTCAGGGAAGTCAGCTGTCGGTAAGTCAGAACTAACAGATGTGGTGTGTGATAAGGCTGCGTACTAGCACCGTTGCTTTTCAATGTACCTTTGTAATTAATTATCTATGAGTAGAGAAGAAATGAGGCTTCCACTGGTGTGCGACAAGGCTGCATACTATTACCGTTTTTCTACAATTTACCTTTGTAATTAATTGTCTAAAAGTAAAGAAGAAATGAGGTTTCCATTGGTTTTACAAGGCTGCATACTAGCACCGTTTCTTTTCAATTTACCTTCATAATTAATTGTCTATGAGTAGAGAAGGAATGAGGCTTCCACTGGTGTGCGACAAGGTTGCATACTATTACCGCTTTTCTTCAATTTACCTTTGTAATTAATTGTCTATGAGTAAAGAAGAAATGAGGTTTCCACTGGTGTGCGACAAGGCTGCATACTAGCACCGTTTCTTTTCAATTTACCTTTATTATTAATTGTCTATGAGTAAAGAAGAAATGAGGTTTCCACTGGTGTGCGACAAGGCTGCATACTAGCACCGTTTCTTTTCAATTTACCTTTATTATTAATTGTCTATGAGTAGAGAAGAAATGAGGTTTCCACTGGTGTGCGACAAGGCTGCATACTAGCACCGTTTCTTTTCAATTTACCTTTATTATTAATTGTCTATGAGTAGAGAAGAAATGAGGCTTCCACTGGTGTGCGACAAGGCTGCATACTAGCACCGTTTCTTTTCAATTTACCTTTATTATTAATTGTCTATAAGTAGAGAAGAAATGAGGCTTCCACTGGTGTGCGACAAGGCTGCATACTAGCACCGTTTCTTTTCAATTTACCTTTATTATTAATTGTCTATAAGTAGAGAAGAAATGAGGCTTCCACTGGTGTGCGACAAGGCTGCATACTATTACCGTTTTTCTTCAATTTACCTTTGTTATTAATTGTCAATATATATTTATTATATTTATAGAGATATTAATGGTTATTAGAAGCAATGTGTAGAAGATACACATCACAGAAAAGGAAAGGTTAGGAAATCGACTGTTTCTTGAACTTTTAATTTAACGAGTCTTATGGATGTATTTGTATTATTTCAGTTTCAAATTGCCTCCCGGTACATACTGCATCGTTCCCAGTACATTTGAGCCCAAGGAGGAGGGAGAGTTCCTGCTGAGAGTGTTCACTGAGAAGTGCAGTACTGTAGAGTAAGTTTTATTCTTTACATTATACTTCTTCGTAGTATCAATCCGATGGATTGGTTTGCAGCAACAAAATCTTGCATCTCGATCTCCACTCTTCTCGATCTCCACTCTTCTCGATCTCCACTCTTCTCGATCTTATGCAACCCTCTTTAGCTCAGCATAAGAGCTGCTGCAAATACTCACGTCTAGGGCGCCCTCTGCAGTTTCTCCCTTCAACCATTCCTTCCACAATGTCGTGAAGAAAATGAGACTTCAGCATTACATATAAAGAAAAAAAGACAATGTTACTTAAGATTTTTATTATTTGTGAAAACCATTTAATGTCATTTTTAAACTAAATATATAAATGTTATAAGATAAACATAAATAAACTAATACATCTATTTATTTATTTTAGAGAGAACGATGAAGAGATCGGCATGGGAGACATCGACGACAGGGTGAGTTTGAAAAATGATCAAATCTATACTTAACCCGTTGACTGCCATAATATTTTGCTTATCTGCAACCTACAAGCCAATAGCACAATCATTTTATAAATAAGCATAGATTTAAAAAAAAACGAAAACAACAGTAATATTTCTTACTTCACCTAACACACCACACTGCACAGAATCGTTCAATGTAAACGCCGACGCAAGACTCTCCATACAAAATGTACACAATCGACAACCCCGACCGGGGTTCGGGGCGCTTCGTTTGAGTAGCTGAAGAACCCCCATCGGGGTTCGTGGCAGTCAACAAGTTAAACTACGGCTGCCTTTTCTTCAGGCAACAGGGCTTTTGCCATCACGGAAGCTCTTTGAAAACTATTCTTTGAGTGTACTGCAGCATTATTTAACTTTATTTTAATGATTTTCAAAAACACATATAAGCATCACACAATTCATATCCACCTTTTCACTCACTCTTTGCTTTATATAGAGCCAACACACATTTTACTAATTGACTTGAAAATGGCCACCCGACCTGGCTGAAACATGTCATCAAAAAAATATATTGTGGAATAAATTCTAAAAAATCTTTTATTTATATCTGATGTTATATGGATGTTCTCATTATTAGAGTCCAGTTGTAGGAAATACGTATCATCTGAAATCAAGGGTTAATATCAATTATTTCGGATCTTGGTTAATTTAAGAAAAACCCTTGGTGTGTCTGCTTTAAAACACACGTTTAAAATACTTTTTTCGTTGTTTTTAGGTTAGGGACGTGATCCCGGCCGTTCCGGTTGAACCCGAAGATCCGGTGAGGCAGTTCTTCCTGCGCTTGGCCGGACCCGACGAGGAGGTCGACTGGCTGGAGCTGAAGGAGATCCTGGACTACGCCATGCGAAACGGTAACCATCCAAACCGCTTAACGACCGTAACAATTCTTAACCTCAACTAATGCCACGACTCGCATAAAATGTCTTGTGTGGCAATACTTGCAGAGATGGTATTGCCGCATTGCTTATATTTCTGTATTAAATAAATACTTCTTATTATTTGAATCGCACTGAGCACTGTTTGTTTGATTCACTGGTTTTGCCTTCAATGAAAGCTTCATCAGTTCCCAATGTACATTAAACATATTGATTTGTATCATATTAACTTGAAAATTCACTTTTTTTTTTACTGTTTTTAACACTTTTACTGTATAGAGTTTATATGTGGTGAGTGATATGGACACCACAAATTTCCGTTTTACAGTTCTGTTAGCTCAGATTGTCTATGCCTTGTCCCAGAATACCTGTATACCCAGAGGTCCACATAGGAACATAGATGGTTCCCGTGAGCCTCCAGGGCAGGAAGCCACGAACTTGCATAAACTGCGGCTGTAGTACCAGAGAAATTTGGGTGTGTTAAATAATTAGCATTATTTCAAAGAGATTGGATGATAAGCCCGATGCTCTCGAGACATTTTTTTTTTATCCTTAACCTTTAAACCAACAAAACAATACGACCTTTTTCGCGGTCGGCACACAACTAAGCGCGCTCATGATGGGCTGTCGCTCAGCGCCGCAAGTGGCGATCCATGTAACTAACGTCACACCCGTGATCGGACTTGTCCAAAATGCCAATATGGTGACACATACATGTACAACAAGCGAACAGAAATAAGAGACGAAAGATTGCATATCGAGGTTTTCGTTACCAGTCATCAAGGGCTATATCATGCTGATGTCTCTTTAATTCATATATTTTTTATTTTTTTTAAAAACCTTTATTATACTTTATCCATCAGTATGTTTATACGCATTGAGAACTGATGTAGCTTTCATTGGAGGCAAAACCGCGGTATTCCAGCATGTGTATAAACAGTGCTCAGTGTGATCCATGTTGAAACAAGGTACGAAGTATGTATCTATTTAATATATGAAATGGATATAAAAAAGCGAATAGAAATAACATTATAATTTATTTAAGTATATTGCTTTGATCATTTTTAAATTGGATTATTTTGCTTCTATATCATCACGCTTTTACAGCCTAAAAATTCTCGTAACAATCATTGTGATTATTTTTCACGGCCAGATTTGGTATCGTGGCTTTTCGGTTTAGCCGTGTGTGGCGAATTGTTTCGATCCAATATTTCCTGCAATGTGCGGCGGTCAAAATATTGGATCGAAACAATTCGCCACACACGGCTAAACCTAAAAGCCACAATACCAACAGTCACTGTGGTTGTGATTTTCAATAGTCAATTTGCTTCAATCTGTATATAATTTTTTTTTTTTTTAAAGCAGAAAAATGTAGGAAGTTATTTTAGATTAAATTTAATAATTAAAAAATCACATAAATGCGTATTTTTTATTTAATGGTTTTATTAATATATATATATATTAATTTTCAACGTTTTTATGGCTATCGAATCAAATATGTAGCAATACCATTTCTCGTATTTTCCGGTAGGTAAATACAGTGGTACCTTGACATACGAGTGCCCCAACATATGAGTGTTTTGAGATACGAGCCGATTTTTTGCTTTGAAATACGAGTAAAATTTGAGATACAAGCAATCGGCTTAGCGGGTCGGCCGGTTGCACACTTTCCCGCGTGAATCCACACTCAGAGAATCAGTTATCAGTGTGCTCTCGCTGTCAAAGCAACTTTGATAAGTTGTGCTCGCGTTTTGTGACTTTTGGAAAATTTGCTTTGAGATACGAGTAATTTGAAATACGAGCAAGGTTGTGGAACAAATTAAACTCGTATGTGAGGTACCACTGTATACGTATTTTTATTTTTTATTCTCATATCCATTCCGTAAGTGAAACATATGGTCACTACAAATTGCCGCCACTCATTTTCGTCAGTTTCCATTTTCCATGCCTTGTATGTAGACATCTATGGGAATCGAAGAGATGGCTGCTGTAGTATCCGAAGCATATTTTTAATCAGCATTTTTAAAAGAGATTTGAAGATTCAGATACATAATTTTGCCCTCAAGAGGCTGCTTAACCCAACCAGCATTCACCATCCAAGCTCGTTTCACGCCCAATGCTGCTTAACTTCAGTGATCGAACTAAAAACTATCTTACAACATGCTTTGGTCGCTGGTCAAACGTTATATATAACAGCATTTGTTAAAAGTAAATAAATAGATTTTTTCATTGCCGGTAGACGTTTATGTAGAAATCTGACCTGTGGATTCTATGAGTCCTGCCATTTTTAAGTACGCCGCATGCGGAATGTTGATCCACCAACTTTATTAGACTACAGCTAATTCACGCATCTTTCATTTTTACGGGCACTAGCTACGCATGGGACTATTTTCATCTATTATCAATTTTGATGAATAGGTTAAGCAGTTTGAGGGAATCGCCTTGGCCCTATCGGGCATACAGACTTTGTGGCCACTAAAAAAAAATTCCACGCATTTACCATTTTTGCTCGTATTTTTGGCGAGAGAATCAATCTTCCATCTCTTTACAACCCGTGAATGCCATTCTTATCACTTTCACGGGTTCTTTATTTTTAGCACTTGTGTGCAGTGTCCACAATTGCTTAGAGGGGACTCCCACTGGACTTTATCAGTTGCTCATAATCTGAATGAGCGCATCATCAAGGAGACTTAAATGTCCTCCGGTGTGATGCGGGTGTGAGGCGAGTAAAGTCCAGAATAGGTTATGACTGACGTTTTGCGGGCGACAGATCGAATTCACACCAGCTAATTAAGCTCCGAAAGAATTACGCTGCTTTTGAGCGCTTCTGCGCGTCCGTCTGCAAGAGTGCAGACGCAAGTAATGACTCATAACTGATGTCTGCCATTCTGCAGAATCCATTTCCCAATCTTACCATTTCCTTATCCATTCCCACGTATTTAGTGGTTGGCAACGTGTTACCAAAGAAGGCAATTCGAGACTCGCTGTAGTATACTAACTTCGCAGCCTTAGACTGATGTCTATTTGACATCAAACTGATGCACCTAGAATCACGGGATGGCCTTCAGCCACTCTCTAACAAGTAGCTTTTTGCGAGCGGCCAGTAACGGGTCCCCTTCTGGGTCTACATAAACAGGACAGGGAGGGTTTTCACCAAGCGGGTATGGGGAAGGACCATGGCGGCTGATAGAACTTTGTGGCGGCAGTCTGTGACAACCATATGCTCCGAATGATAGTTATTGTAAATGAAAAAAATGCATGCAAAAGTCTAAAATATATGAACGCATTTATTTGATTATGTTGCTTGAAGCTTATTGCTCTAAAATAATTTTATTTATCATTTCCTAAACTATGTATTGTGTCTATTGTATTGTTTTAAATATTTTTTAAAAAATACAATAATATTAATATCAAGAAAATATTTTTTTAAAGTCTGCTTGGGAAGGTCCAAAAAAAGAGTTTTTTTTTCATATATTAAATCGATTCAGTGTTTCCATACGAAAATATACTTAATAATCAAGATAATGTTTTTTTTTAATTTTCAACGTTTTTATGGCTATTGAATTTAAATATGTAGCAATACCATGTCTCGTATTTTGCAGTAGGTAAATACCTTGACATTCAAGTGCCCCAACATTTTTTGCTTTGAAATACAAGCAAAATTTGAGATACGAGCAATCGGCTTAGCGGGTCGGCCGGTTGCACACGAATCGCGCGTCACGCTTTCACGCGTGAATCCCCCGGCCACAGTCAGAGAATCAGTTATCAGTGTGCTTTCGATGTCAAAGCATCTTTGATAAGTTTTGCTCGCGTTTCGTGACTTGGGAAAGTTTACTTTGAGATACGAGCAAGGTTGTGGAACAAATTAAACTAGTATGTTGAGGTACCACTGTATATATATATATATAAAGGATATTCTTGAATAATTTTTCTATCGATTTAAGCAAAAAAAAAAAAAAAAACATTTTTAGGACCTTTTTAATGCGGATTTTTTTTAAATTGAAGAACAAAAAAAAATATGTCTTGTTTGTTTCTGTAATCATTTTCTTAATGTTTTTTTTTCTTATAAATAAGGGGATTGAAGCTCTATGACATTTATTGAAAAACAAATCAAAATAGTGTGCTGTTGAGAACGAGAGGCAAGGGCTGTTGTGCTAACACGTTCATAGTTGTCGTTGCTCTAACATTTAGGCACTTAACCCATTAACCGCGTATGACGTCTATAGCGGTCGTGAGCTTGACATTTTTAAGATTTTCCAGCCTCAAGTTACGGCTTTATTATACTGTTATAATGATATTGTGGCTTTCGGGTTCAGCCGTGTGTGGCGAATTACTAATTTCTAATATTTCGACCGCCATTGCAGGGGTCTTCTTCAGGGTTGATGACTTAGTGAACCTGAAGAAGCCCCTGCAATGGCAGTCGAAATATTCTAAATTAGTAATTCGTCACACACGGCTAAACCCAAAAGCCACAATATCAAATCAAAGAAGTTATTTACTGTTGTAATGTTCAAAATTACCTGAATATATTACTGAATTACTTATTGTGGCTTTTGGGTTTAACCGTGTGTGGTGAATTATTTCCTTCCAATATTTCGACGGCCATTGCAGGGGTGTTCTTTAGGGTGGTGACGTTGCCACACACGGCTAAACCCAAAAGCCATAATACCATATTACTGAATATTAAATCTATTGGAAACAAGTCAAAAACTATTTATAATTTTTTTTTTTTCTATCCATGATGAAATTTCATAGTACGTAATTAAAATAAAAGATTATTTAGAAATTGTTCCACATTTTTTTTAATTATTGCACCTCATGTTTTGGCTATGTCGGGTAGCTATATTATTTTGACAATTGATATGCTTAGCAATTGATACTGACATCTTCCTCTCTAAAAAGGTAGTTATTCAGTCGCGTGGTGGCAAGATGAGGAGCAGACTAACAACACAAAGACTTTTTCTGAAGCACATTGACATATACATTTCGATAACTTTACAAACTTCTGGCCCGGACCTACTCACAGCATTCAGGCTGGGCCAACAACAAATGCAATCTTGCCGCCGTGATCGGTGACACCCAGTGCTGCCTGTGGCAATCTATATAAGTAGTACTCCTAACGGCATTACAAAATGACAACACATGCGTGTTCGATGAGCGAACGAGAATAAGAGACGAAAGATTGTTTATCGAGGTTTTCGGTACCAGTCAGCAAGGGCTACATCATGCTGATGTCAATACGCACATACAACAAACTCACAGCAAATTTATTATTATACATTATCTTATGTGACATTTCTCTCGTCAATAAATCAGAGAAATATAAATGGCAGATGCTGGGATTTGAACTGTAATAATAGAGCAAGAAAATCACATTGCACAGATTGTGAATTCAATCAAACGATTTTGAAGCATACCTGTATATAAAAATACAGTAAGGCCCCGCTTAACGCGGGGGATATGTTCCATCAAAGTAGAGCGTAATGCGAAACAGCGCTAAACGAGGCTATCTTAACATTGAAATAATGGGGTTAGGGGAAGATGGATAGAAAATTGCTTAGCTATTAAATTTAATAATTATGTTTTTCTTAATAAAAATAAAACCAAATATTTATTTCTTACAAAAATAAAAACAATATAAACGAATATACTTATAAAAACAAATAAAATTCTAAGGCAGTCAGATCATTCAGTCTATTCTGTGTTTCCAATTTTCTGCCTTTTTGTCAGGAAGGCATCTAATGTAGTTTGCGTTTTCCTTTTGCGTTCTGTTAGAAGTTGTTGATAAGTGGATAAAGCATCTATAACACCCCGTCTTGCTTTTAAACTCCTGTAGAAATTTGGATCATTTTCAACAAATTGGTCCATAATTTCAGTTATAGTGGTCAAACTCCTTTTACAAACGCCATCGAAAGTTCTTTTTGCTCTTCTTCGAAATCACTAATATCAATATTTTTGTGTTCTTCTTGCTCAGTTAATTCCTTGAGCTCATCATTAGAAAGACTAGCTGCTGTTTCTAGAACTATTTCTTCGACGTCTTCCACATTTACCACATCTAAACCGGTTTGTTTCGCTAACTACACTATTTCTTCCATTATTTCATCCATATCGACAGTGTCCAATGTCTTCGCTCTTACTTAAATCTGGTGCTGCGCACAATTTCGGGGATTCCCCGGGTTGAAATAAAAGAGCGCAAAACCAACACAGCGCTAAACGAAACAGCGTTAAGCGGGGTCTCACTGTTTTTAAAAATAGTAAAAGCATTTACGTTGGGTGAGTTTCCTTACTAAATTAATTATTTTTGATAAAAACATTTATTAAAAATTCACAGATGGAAGCGGCAAATATTAATAATTAAAATTAATAATGCTTCTTTGCTCTTACATTTGTGCGCGTCCCTTTCTCTCCGATAGTCTCCGCGTCCCCATGTACATTTTCTTTAAAAGTATTCAGTTTAAAAAAAAGAATTAATTGCAGAAACTCAACATGATGCAGTAATCAATTATCGGCAATATTGCACATGCACCTGCTCCTTTTACACTACATTTTTAATTTGTATGTACATACATCACATTATGTAAATATTTTACTTATACTTCACTACCACTAGACAATAGATTTGTTTGAAGCATCATGATGTACGGCTGTGAGACATGGTGCTTATCTGAAAGTGATAAAAAAAGACTAGAGGCCTTTGAGATGTGGTCTTACAGAAGAATTGTCGGAATTTCCTGGAGAGACCACGTCACGAACAATGAGGTTCTCAGCATAATCAAGGAAGATAGGCACCTAGTAAGAATCATCTCAGAGAGGCGATCGGTCACATTATGCGCCACGATGGTCTTCTTCACGACACTGTGGAAGGGATGGTTGAGGGTAGAAACTGCAGAGGGCGCCCTAGATGGGAATATTGGC
Source organism: Glossosoma conforme (assembly GCA_022606575.1). Lineage (NCBI taxonomy): Eukaryota > Metazoa > Arthropoda > Insecta > Trichoptera > Glossosomatidae > Glossosoma > Glossosoma conforme. The sequence goes on from JAGTXR010000337.1 coordinate 120,778, forward strand.
AGCAAGTGTTCGAGGACATGAGTTGTAGCTCTTATGCTGAGCTAATAAAGAAGATTGCAGAGGATCGAGAAGAGTGTAGAGAATAAATAATAAATATTTATTTAAGTACCTTGTTTTAACATGGATCACGCTAGATATGGCTTCTGTTTAGGAGACTGCAGTTTTCGACTTACCTCAATTCATCACTGTCAAGAGACAACTTTGCTGCATAATACTTCGTAAGTGGTCCAACCCATTTATGTTGGAGAGGGGGTAGGGTGTGTGTCTATGAGGGAATGATAAGAGAGTGAAAGATAGGGTTGCAAGGATCTAGGGATGTAAGCATTTATTGAAGGCGAAACTGCAGTCTTCCAGGAAGTGACGAAATGTTGATGTATTTAGTATTGAAATGGATCTTAAAGTGAATGCTCATTAAATAAATAACAATATTAAACTCCAACTAACAATAAAATAGATTTTTCATATAAGTTAGTTGTGTATTGGTGTTGTAGAAGAGTAGATTAATATTTTAATAAACCTTCCAGTGCCCGCGTTGTCTAGTTTCCCTTATCGTAAATTTTACATCAAGTTTTCTCCGTGTAAATGGTGTTTTCCTTATATAAATGTCAAGGAATTGCTGTAAAGTTATGAAAAATTATGAAAGACAAACCTTTAAAAAACCAAAAAATACTTTCTTAAATAAAAAACGAAACAAAACTCAAAATATTGCAAAACAAAATATTTTATCGACCTGTTAATCACAATGAATATTCGCCTTTCGTTTCGTTGTAGTCCAGTATAACCTTAATATAACGCAGTGACCCATCCATGTTTTAGTCTGCAACCGATGCTACTTTACTGCAGTGATCTGACGAGAAAAACTATTACAATTTGCCATTGTCGTTGGTTTTTATTAATTCAATATTATATAATGTTAATACTAACATCCTCCTCTCTTTAAAAGGTAGTTATTCAGTCGCGTGGTGGCAGGATGAGGAGTAGATTAACAACACAAGACTTTTTCTGAAGCACATTGACATATATATTTCAATAACTTTACAAACTTCTGGCCCCGACCATAGCATTCAGGCCGGGCCACAATACGACCTGTTTTGCGGTCAATCCATGACTGAGCGCTTTCGTCATGGGCTGTCGCCCAGCGTCCAAGTGACGATCTATATAACTAACGTCATACCTGTGACCGGACTTGTCCAACATGCCAATATGGTGACACATACATGTACAACCTGTTTCACGGTCGGTCCACGACTGAGCACGCTCGTCATGGGCTGTCGCCCAGGGTCCAAGTGACGATCTATATAACTAACGTCACACCTGTGACTGGACTTGTCCAACATGCCAATATGGTGACACATACATGTACGAAAAGCGAACAGAAATAAGAGACGAAAGAATGTATATCGAGGTTTTCGGTACCAATCAGCAAGGGCTGTATCTTGCTGAATAAGTTTTTTTTAAATTATTTTTTAAATTTTGAGTTTGTGGGTTTTAGTTGGTTGTGATATTTCGGCCGCATTGCGTGAAGCATCACCGACACGTCAATATATAAATGGAAGATGGGTAAAACTGTATTATGCTGTATATTTCCTTTTTATATAACGATAAAAGTAAGGATATCAGTTTTTCTGTCTATTATATAAAACAGGGCTTCCCAAATTGGGGGCCGAAGAAAATAAACAAAAGTGAGCGGTAGGCGTAGGTGCGGGCCGCGAATTATTTTATTTCAGATTTAACCTTTTAGATGCCATGATCCTGAATACCTCTAAATGGTATCAAATTTTAACCATTTTTTTTCATGGGCAGACGATAGATGTCGCTATAGAACCAAGCTATAACATTGACCGAAAATATACAGTTCTTTAACACACCGGTGTGCTCACGGCACCAGCGGACCCATATTTGGGCTCATGGCACCCATACGGTTAAGGGGCCGCGACATGAAAGTAATTGGGAAGCACTGATATAGAGTGTAGTAATGGATATAGTTGTTATGTAATTATTACCATGTCTAGAACGTGTGGTCACCACAAATTGCCGTCTCTCAGTTTTATCAGTTGTCACTATGCATGTCTTGTCCTAAAATGTCTCTGCACCTGGAGATTCACCTGGGACCTTATATAGTTGCCGACTTAACTTCAACGCTAAAGGACATTTGAACAGAAGGCTGCTGTAGTGTCCGAGGCATATTTGTGAGTGATTTGTCCATATGAATTTTTAAAGCGATCACACGATAAGCTTATGCTCCCGACTCATGGACAGTTGTTTCTTAAAGTAGTTGCTTAACCACTTCATGATCGGGTTTTTTTTAGGAAAAATTGAATATTTTTTTTTATTGAATTTTAACACTATCCAGTCCGCGCGGAACGCGGTTAAACTTACGCTGGAGGCCGACTGTGTTTTTAAAGAATTGCTTACAAAAAAATTGGCATATATTTATTTGTTTATATATATTCATCCCCCATCATCGTCGCTGTCTTGGATCTCCTCGGCGTCTGAGGGAATATCGGACAAAGCATCAATGTATATAAGGAGACTAAGAATAACCAAAAATATATTGCATTGCAAGATAAAATAAATTTTAAAATAACCGTTTATATTTTGGGAAATACTTATTTTGTTAACAAACATATAAAATTTAAATGCATACAATCGAAATATTGATCTATAAAAACGATCAACGTTTTCCCAATTTAATAATAATAATTATAACAAGCGAGATAAAGTCTAAAGCGTTGGCGGAACGATCGCACACAAGTTGTGTGACCCCCCTTTAACGTTCGGCCTGGCGATTACACACATATAGTGTAATCAGACTGGATAGTGTTAATAATCCACTTTTATTTTTTTTTGTATATGCGTAAACATCGAACATATGCGAGAGCCGGCAAAACGGAAAGTGAACGCTCAGACCGGTGCGAGCGCAAGCATAACGACCTGAATAGTTTCCCGCACCGGTACGAGCGCGAGCATGAAGAGGTTTACTTAATCAGCGACGCGCATTAAGCAATACGCTGTAACCCATCCAAATTTTGGTCGTTTTCATTGCTGCTTAACTTGTGCTGTCGTGTGATAACCGCGTGTGCGGTAAATTTGATGTCTTTGGTGTTTTTTTCAACGTGGCAAATATTTTGGATAGAATCTCATAATAAGTATCTACTAAATAAATAATAAAAATATTTTCATCAAATAATTGAACACATCACCCGAAAAAAACGTTTTTCGTGTTTTCGTCGTATTTTTATGTTTTTTTTTATTTATTTATTTTGTCGGTTTTTCCCAGCGTTTGCCTCTCTAATGGTTTGGTTCATCGGTCATAAAGCTTCAAGGTTTCCCCCAACAGATGTCTTTTTATTTTAAATATTTTGTACAAGACATTATTTTTTTTTCTCTTACTTCGTTTGAACGTATTGAAGCTGTTTCACTCATGATAGTCATTTTTCTCTATTCCCTTCCTTCACGACCATCACACCTTCTTTATACACTCCTAAAACCATCACATTACAAACAAATATGTAACATTCATGTACTGTATAATTTACGTCACGCAACACTCAACATATCAATCATGTACTGTATCATCGACCTCATGTAATACTCAACAATTCATTTATGTACTAACTATCGATCCTCTACTATTATCTTCACGAAACACTCAACACATAAATCATCCACTACTGACCTCATTTAAAATTCAACACAACAATCATCCACTATCACTTTTTTTTCACAATCAACACATCGTCCGTCACTACGAAATCAACATCTTAAAACACTCAACACATCAATCATCCCCTTTTATGCAATATTCAACATATCACTCTTCATCTATCTCATGCAACACTCAACACATTAATCATCCAACATTATTAAAAACTCAACATATCAATCATCTAATTTTATACAACACTCAACACATCAATCATCTTCTTTTATGCAACACTCAACACATCAATCATCTCCTTTTATGCAATATTCAACATATCACTCGTCATCTATCTCATGCAACACTCAACAAATTAATCATCCAATATCATTAAAAACTCATCATATCAATCATCTCCTTTTATGCAACACTCAACACGTCAATCATCTACTATGTAATCTACCTTAAATAACACTAAACACATAATCATCCTTTTAATCATTTTATTCATGCAACACGCAACACATCACACTCAACACATCAATCATCCATCTCCTGTCTCCGATCCTTCCCGATCATTCACAACAGACCTGGGTCCGGAGCGCGGCGGTGACGGGGCCGCGGCTGCCAACGGTGGCCCCCAAGGAGGCTCCGGACAACCGCCAGAGAGGAGCTTCCTGGAGCAGGTGGCCTGCGCGCTGTGCACCCCCATCTGCAAGGAGCTGGGCGTCAACCTGGAGGAGATGGCAGGCGGGGGCGCGGGCGCGGGGCCCCCGCCAGAGGCCGTGCACCTCAACCAGCCAGGTAGACAGAGGGGACTGATCCCACACAAGCCCGCAGCAGCTGGATACGTAGCCCTCACCTATATACATATATATATATACAGAGGCCAACGCAATATACGCGAATATTATCCACGAAGAAGTCTTTAAATTTTTTATTTTTTTTTATTGTTTTTTACACCGACGTTTGGTTTTGCTCATTGAAGCACGATACTCTTATAATTTGATACTTTTATATATCATGGTTCGGAAAACTGCGGACCGCAAAATATTCGGCGTATATATAGAATTGGGTGTGAGCGGAATCCCAAGAAAAGCTTAAATTTAAATTGTCACTCAATAATCAACAAAACACCTAAAAAATTACGACAGACAAAAGCGAATCAGCTGTTTATGCTGACATCTTCCTCTCTTAGTTGGTTATTGAATTGCGTGGTGGCAGGACGAGGAGCAGATTAACAACACGAAGACTTTTTCCAAAGCACATTGACATGTATATTTCGATAACTCTACAAACTTCTGGCCCGGACCTACTCACAGCATTACAATACGACCTTTTTCACGGTCGGTACACGACTGAGCGCCCTCGTGATGGGCTGTCGCACAGCGCCGCGAGTGGTGATCTACGTTACTAGTCCAAAATGCCAATAAGGCATGCACGACAAGCGAACAGAAATAAGAGACGAAATATTGTATAGCGAGGTTTTCGGTACCAGTCAGTAAGGGCTTATGTCATGCTGATATCAAAGCATGTACAGGTCACTGAGAGAGGTGGCCTACAGAAGAAGCTCGCTTCCCGTCTTGAGAACGAGTGTCTTTTAATTCCGTGCGCAATATCTGGGACTTGCAGCTTTACTCGGTCAAAACAAAATGTCGACTATTATTTTTTACGGCTGGGAAACTTTCCAACTTTCTGTCACTCTCTAACAAGTAACTTTTTGCGTGCGTCCAGTAACGGGTCCCCATCTAGATCTCCAAAAACAGGACGGGACAGGGAGGGTTTTCACGAAGCGGGCTGGGACACTTGGGATCTTACTAAATGTGTATGCCGCCGAATAATGGGTTTTGAAAGCAGATACCTGCGTAGAATATTACTGAAGATATGATGGTTTGTTTTGTGAGGAATGTTAAGGTGAGAGAGCGTACAAGGCAGCCTTAGATACTGCAGTTGTATAAGAGACAATAGTAGATTTGGTTGGGACGTATGCTTCGAATGCCGCAGGGGAGCATTAAATACAGTTGCCTTTTTTTCAAGGGAATAATAAATACAATGAACTATAAATGAGTGATGTTTTAGGTTAGTTTAGATTTTTCGTCTCCTGCTAATTTCAATTAACAAACTATGACTGGCATTTTACGGGTGATGGTTCAAATTCATACCGCCACGGCCTTGTGGCTTTTGGGGTTAGCCGTGTGTGGCGAATTATTTTATTCCAACATTTCGACCGCCATTGTATTGGTTTTCTTCAGGGTTGATGACACAAACTCATCAATTCTGAAAAAGACCCCTGCAATGGCGGTGGAAATATTGGATGAAAATAATTCGCCACACACGGCTAAACCCAAAAGCCACGATACCAAATCTGGCCGTGAAAGCTTCAGAAGTTATTCAAGTGAAATCTATATTTATGGATCTTGGATTTAAAAAAAAAAACATCTTCGACAGGGATCGAACCCGTGATCTTTGGTACAGTAAGCAAATGCTTTACCTCAATAACTACCCTCTAGCAAAATATATTATTTTTGTGATTTTTTTCTTCTTTTCGCATCTGGATTTTTTTGTATTCTTTTGATATACCATCAAAATAATTGTATTAGGAGGCAGGATGCTAAAGGCGGAGGATCGAGAGGAATGGAGACTCGTTTGGAGTGCTTCGATGAAGAGTAGAGGAATTAATGTAAAAGCTTTTTGATTGCGGTGCCTTTTTGCTGCAAAATCAATTTTTTTACAATGAATTTAGATTTTAATATATCTTACAGTAAAAATAAATACATCAGTTTATATAGTTTTTGACTGAAATCCTTTATACTTCATATTCAGGTAATTTTGAACATTACAACAGTAGAACACAGCTGTAATATGAGGCTTCTACCCGCATCACACCCGCATCACACCGCATCACACCGGAGGACAGTTAAGTCTCCTTGATGACGCGCTCAGATTATGATCAGTTAGCAACTGATAAGTCCAGTGGGAGTCCCCGTCTGAACAATTGTGGCCACTGCACACAAGTGCTAAAAGAAAGAACCCGTGAAAGAGATTAGAATCGCATTCACGGGTTGTAAAGAGATGGAGATGGATTCTCTCACCGAAAATACAAGCAAAGATTTTAAATGCGTTGAATTTTTTTTTAAGTGGCCACAAAGTCTGCATGCCCGACAGTGCCGAGGCGATTCCCTCGAACTGCATCCTTCTAACGAGAGGAACTGACAGTCCCAGAGAATGTGCTCTGAGGCATGGAAGGGGGCGCCACATGGGCAACTAGGGTTTGAAACTAAATTAAATGAGTATAATCTGTCATTAAAAGCGCCGTGTCATTAGTTGGGTAGTCCAGTAATCAGGGCTTATGTAATATGAGGCTATAAAATCTGGTGTAACGACCTATCGTCGTGGTTAGCGAGACATCCAGTGCACCAGTTGTCCCGTGCACCAAATTTCTCGTGCACCAGACATCCAGTGTGCCCCACGTCGTTACCGATGAGTTGTTGAACGAATTGTTTGGGGACGGAACCGTAAAATCTGTGTAAAGCTCATGACCGCAATAGACGTCATGTGCGACGATTATATATGTTTTAAATCAAAGCAACAACAAAAACTGTCAACTTTTTTTGCCGCTCCCTGTATTACGTTGCTAAACCTGAATATTTTATAATATTCTTCAATATATTATAAAATATGTATATTTATTAAAAATGTATTAATAATTTCAAAATGTTTATTTTTAATGCAATTATTTATTTGTGTGTTTTGCCCCCTGATAGGTTTTTTTTTTAATCCACAAGTTTATTTGAGATCCCCTTATATGCATAAAATTCAGCATGATACCTGAGTATTGAACTAAATAAATTGTATTTCCTAGAATCCGGACTTACATAAAAGTTAAAATACTTGAAATCACTGAAATTTGGTACAAGCTATGAGTTATTTTAGGCAAACCAGTTTACTAGGAACAGTGCCGGTTTTACGGGGTGGCGAAGTGGGTCGGTGCCCCAGGACGTGGCATAAGCCAAGGGCGCCAATGGCAACCAATCTTGCTTAGTTTTTTTTTATATAAACAAAAAATGTCCTAGGGCGTCGTAGGATTCTAAAACCAGTACTGACTATGAAAAATTCTAATAAATATCAATTATTTAAGTAAATACTCAGGGATCATGCTATATTTTCTTCAGTTATAGCTTCTTTACAATAAATATGTTATATATATATAAGTTTGCATGTTATAACACCACTAAAAACATATAAATGTTTTTTCTTTAAAAAAAAAACACATTTTTTATGATTTATTTCATTTATTCTTCATTTTAATTTATTTACAAATAAGAAAAGCAATAAATCCGTGAAAATATTTTTTTATTAACCTTTTAGATGCGGTGTGCCTATATATCGGCATGTCACTTTATGTCGCTAGAGTGTGGCGTGGCGATATATAGGCAAAACCATAGAATTTTATTAAAAATATATATATAGTTTGTTTTAATTGATGGTTAATTAATTAATAAGGTTAAAAAATTAAAAATTAAATGTAAATAGGTGTGTATTGCATATTAATTCGTCATAAAAATAAAAAATATTATTATTTTACTTTTCCATTTATTATCGACACTTCTTGTGAATTAATGATAACAGCAATAGCCGCACCTAAAGGGTTAATTAATAATTGTTTTTTGTTTCTTATTTGTACAATATTTTAAGAATATTGTTTTTAAATTTTAAATTTACGGAATTTAAAAACAATATTTTCCATTTTTCAATGTTTTTTGTTTCATTAACAAAACCCAAAAAAAAACAAAAATCATTGAAAATAAATTAATTATGTGTTGTTTTTGTAAATATGTTATTTTTAAGTATTTTAAGTTTATTTTTAAGATAGCAAAAAAATAAACATTTTGAAATTATTGATTACTTACATTTTTTTTTCAATTTTTCTAATGCATTACATTTTGAATATACAAATACTAATTCGCAAAAAAAATAAGTAGAAATTTATATATATTTGTCACAATTGATAATTCTAAGTAATTTTTTTACTATATACAGAGGTACCTCGACATATGAGTTTAATTCGTTCATTATAATCAAATTAATTTTAATTAAAAAATTAATAAATTAAAAATATTTAGTTTTGATTCACATTTACTTTAATGAAGATATTTATTGAAGATGGTCTCCAAGGAGGCCGAAACATGTAATCATTCAAAATAAATATGAATCAAAACCAAATATTTTTAATTTATTAATTTTTTGATTAAAATTAATTTAAAATTATAATTATGCAGTTTCACCAAGCATTGTCAGTTGATAACCTTAATGTTATTTAGTTCGTTCCGCAACCTTGCTCGTATTTCAAAGTAAATTTCCTCATTGAAATTAATTGAACCGCCATTAATCATGACAGCAAGAGCACACTGATAACTGATTCTCTGCCCGTGGCCAGGGGATTCACACGGGAAAGGGTGACGCGTGGTTCGTGTGCAACCGGCCGACCCGCTAAGCCGATTGCTCGTATTTCAAAGCAAAATATCGCTTATTATTAATTTTGATGTCTATAACATTTTTTTCTCAAATCATGTATTTGTAAACGTTCAAAATGTAATTAATTTTTTATCTTTATGGTGTTTTGTCTGTGATACACGTTTTAATGTTGTTTTGTGTGTTTTCTTCGTACAGAAACCCGTGGTCAAGGTTTCTCCAAGGACGTGTGTCGTTCCATGGTGGCTATGTTGGATAACGATGGATCGGGAAAACTGGGATTCGACGAGTTCAAGACACTCTGGATGGACATCAGGCAATGGAGGGTGAGAGTCTTATTACTTTTTCCTTTTTGTAAACACTGATATCCTCCTCTCAAAGTTTGATATCGATTGACTGGATGACAGGATGCAGGATCAGGTTAACAATATAATGAACTTGTTTTTGTTTCACAATTCGCGTTTATTTGTCAAACACTTGCTTTTTGTCACCCGTTATGGCGAACGCCCTTAAGCGTGCGCCATAACGAATGAGCGAGCGACAATTGACGGCGCGCTCTGACTTGTGGCGCCGCCAATAGTCGCGGCAGACAAGCGAATTAAAGATGACAGTGGCCAACATGAAATGGACCAACTGTCATAACAAATAAAATGGCACACGCAAACGCCGTGCAACATTATACAATTAAAACTAATATTAGATGTGCATGTCAGATGAGCGAACAAAAATAAGAGACAAAAAATCGTTTTTCGAGGCCTAACGGCATCAGCCTAAAAGTGCTATATCAAGCTGATATCAACACATACAGGAAAATACTAACTAGATGGTGGTAGAGAAATCTCATCTGAGTATACTGTGACGTATATATATGAGGTCGCCATAACACAGACTCTGTATCAATTGGACTTAAGAAATGAAAAGCTACTGGGAGCGCTGTCCCTATCTTGAGCGTCGTGCATTCATTGGCTGTCATGTTTTGTACCGGATCACTGGTCTACCCAGCTAATGACTGGGCACGGCGCTTTTAATGACAGATTATACTCATTTAATTTAGTTTCAAGCTCTAGTTGTCTCTGGCGCCCCCATTCTAGACCTCAAAACATATTTTCTGGGACTGTCAGTTACGAGAGTCAGAAAGAAGGGTTCTTTTCAATGCAATTTGAAGAAAATGACTCGGCCCTATCGGGCATGCAGACTTTGTGGCTACTAAAAAAAAAATCCATGGATTTATAATTTTTGGTGAGAGAATCCATCCCTTTCAACCTGTGAATGCGATACTAATCTCATTCGCAGGTTATTTCTCTTAAGCACTTGTGTGCAGTGGCTACAATTGTTCAGAGAGGACACCCAATAGACTTGTCAGTTGCTAACTGATCATAATCTGAATGTCTATTAAGAAATGGACTGTAGCACTTAGAACTGCTATCAATATATGTATATTACATTAAATATAACTATACATAAATATTATGTATATACAGGGAGAGGAAAAAAAAGCTGACGGTTTTAAATCAAAGTAATGGAAAACCGTCACCTTTTGTTGCTGCTCCATATTTTTTTTAAATCTGACTTAAAAATTCTTAACTATCATATTATGAGACATGAACATAACCTCAAATAAATGTGTTTTTTTTCCAGGCCGTGTTCAGGCTGTACGATCCCAACGGCACGGGTAAGATACCTGCATCACACCTGAGGGACGCACTTCACTCGGCTGGCTACACCCTCAACAACCACATTCTCAACATCCTCGCACACAGGTGAGAACACAACAAAAGGTCACGTGCCCATAACGTTTGACATGGTGCTCCGTCGACCATAAGTCGATGGGTATGGCTTAGGGGTAAAGCCATACTTGAAATCTGATGTATGAAAATTCTGAGGTTTCTTCACATGAGGATGTATGGATATTATCCGTGGCTGTACCCATTTTTTTTTTATTTAAACACATATGAACCCACGACCTTCGGTTTGGTAAGCAAATGCTTTAACTTTTTTCGTAAACATATACAGGAGAATACCGACAGATGGTGATAGTGATTCTGAAGTTTTTCATCTGTGGATTCTATGAAGCTTACCATATTACATATGGTCAAGCGCTGCACGTGGAATGTTGATCCGCCAACGATCCGGTGGCCAGTAAGGAGTGGTGCGCTGACCGCGATGAGTAGCATGTTATGATCCGGCTGGGGTCTGAAACCATATACTCTGCCCCGAACCGAAAATTTGTCAAGTTACCGAAATATACATGTCAAGGTGCTTCTAGAAAAGACTGTGTGTTGTTCATCTGCTCCTCATCTGTCCACCACGTGTCCTGATAACGATCCCGGCGACGCAAAGTCGTCTTTCCTAAGTAAAGGGATGTTAATATATTGTTTTTTTTTTAGATATGGTTCCCGAGATGGATTTGTCGCATTCGACGATTTCCTTATGTGCGCCGTTCGCCTCAAAACTATGATAGGTTAGTACAGAACATCAGTAACATTACTATTAAACGTTATCTATATCTGCTGTCAAACCAACTACAATAGCACAAAGTAAGCACATTTCCCATTCAATTGCCGAAGGTAAACAACATTGGACGCTGAACAAAACTTGGATGGGTCGCCGCGCCTGTTACTTACATGTTGAGCCGAAAATTGTCAAGACTTTGACAGCATCCGGCTAATCATCAGATTTCTTTAAGAATATTGATAAATATAAATATTTATAAATACGCTTCGAATGCAGCTGTCGTCTTTTTGGAGTTCGTCGGGAACCTTATATGTTCCTAGTTGGACCTCTGGGTGCAGGGATGTCTTGGTAAAACTCACTGGCAGCTAAAAGAATTGTGTGGCAGCGATTAGTGGTAGCCATATGCAATATTGTTTTTCGCCGTGGCTTATTCCAAACCACTGGACTAGTCAATTCATGACTGGGCACGGAAATTTTATCAGAAGTCAGGACCGGTTGGATATATCGATCTCATATCTACGGAGCCCAACTACCATGCATTTTCTGTATTCGCGGCGACCTTCGGCGAAGAAGTCTAAAAGTCCACATTTTAACGTCTGAACTACTAACTTTTACACCCATGTGTGGTGTTGCTCACCAAAACCCGTTACTTGTATAACGAGAATGTACTCTGAAAACAATGCCTTGGTAAGTGCTCCCAAGGAGCGCAGGTACAAGGCGACCGACCCGGGGGCCTAAGGCCCCAAAAAAAATAAATATATATATTGTTTTTGAGCCTCACAGGACATGAAAAACTCATGACCGTTATAGATGTCATACGTGGTCAAGCGGTTAATGGCATCTATATACTAATATTTAAGCATGCAAATTATGGGATTCCACCACAGATTATCGATCAAAATAAAAATAAATAAAATGAAAAATCAATATCATTAACTATTTTTTTTGATAGTATTTAATTCAATTAATGGCCAGTAATTATTTAGCAAACAGTCAGTAATAAATATCTAAAAAGGTAAGTAAAAATACAATCATTTGGCCGTAGAAAAATATCAATCGGCAGGAAAGGAAGGTTAGGTTTCTATTTTATAGGTTAATTATTCATTCAGCTTACATGAATTTTTACCAATATTGAATATATTACCGCCATTTTAATTTTATAACTGACGACATTCATACTGACACAGTGGATACTGTCAATTTATTCAGTCTACTGCAGATCAATTTTATTAACTGCAAATTGATTTAAATTACCGCCAAAACCTTGAATTAGTTGCTGAACAAAAAATACAGGCCTTTTTAGACTATGCCACTTGGGAGAGGGATCAGACTGCTTGACCCAATCGCATCAGATATTGATATATTTCACGTAAGGGAGGCCCAATTCAGACATGAACTCCACGAGTTTCTTTGGAGGAATAATTTTTTGGCGCGTCGTCTGTTTGATGAGTATTGGGACCTTCTGTTGCTTGTCTTTATTGCTTTGTTCTTAGTACTTAATCATAAGTACCTATATTTGTATATATTGTATTTTTTTATTTTAGGATTAATTCTTATTGTGCCTCAGAAATGAATTGAGTCAAATTTGTAATGTTTCTTTAACCTTTTAACTGCCGGCAGGTACATGTATGGCGGTACTCAGCACGCCGATAAAACCTTCTCAACATATCCTTATTGAAAGTGTAATAAAGTTTATTTATAAACTTACCAAATAAATGAAAAGCGCTAAAATTAATTGTTCATTGTGCATTGTTGATTGTTCATTTAAAACGGCATCTTAAGACGTAATTTTTGTATGAGCGGCGCTCCGTTCGCAGAAAATTATGCCTCTTAAGACGCTTTTGGCAGTTAAAAGGTTAAGGAAAAAAAAACTGAATTGAAAAATTGAGTTAAAAAATGTTCAGGTATTTTAAGGTGCATAATTCGTTTGGAATGTTCTTGTATTGTCATGTGGCTTGGAATATATTTTTAGCCAAGAATGAGCCGCTGGAGAATCTGGAGCGGGAGATGCCGCTATGGGACTCCTGAGTTTCTGCGCCTGGTCTCGATCTCGCCACCGCAGATGCCGCAACGAAGTACATAACAGGCAGAATGGCATCAAACCATGTGACTAACCATGCAATCACCATGTACACCCATAAAACAAGAAACAATCTTAATAATTGAATGCAGCATCCATCGCATCTTATCTGTGATTATGAAGCTATATAAAAAAAGTACATTTTTATTAAAAAACTGATACACATTCAAAGTTTACTGCAAACTTCTTCTTATATGACATTTCTCTCGTCAATTAATTGAAATGAAATAGGTGTATGCGAGGATTTGAACCACGAACCTCGTGTACCGTGTTCATTTCTGTAACGTTACAAAAATATCCGCATATTTAATTTATTCATTATTTATTTTTACATATATAATATTAATTATTTAAACACGTTTATCGCCAACACCGTTTTTTAAGTGACGGAAAATGTTTTTGTGGTAAAAGGTTTGTATGGAGCGCGTGGCTGACAGCGCAAAACCAAAAAGTCAAATTTAGTTTGTCGTGTCGGCCACCGGTGGCCGACGCGGCGTGATTGTAATGAATCCACTTGATCCACGATTGTAATGGCCACCGGTGGCTGACGATGAACGTGCTTTATATGTTGGGTTGAGCCGCCCCTTAGGACAAAATAGCCCAGCCCTCGGAAATGTCGAGCTAATCATCCGATGGCAGAAATGTCATATAAGGTGTTGTTTACTGTGAATTCGTATGTGCATTAAAAAAGCAGTTTTCGAATATCACATTTTTCAAGTCTTACGAAGAGAAACAAATCGGAATGTTAATTTTTAAAAATAATATGGCACATTTTAGTATTGAGATTGTTTTTTGTCATTGATCATCCATTTGCAATAAATGTGCGGCCGTGTTTTATAAATTCTAACCTAAGAAATCATATTTATATGTATTGTAAGTCTTAAAAAATCTATACATTGTCTTAATATATAATAACAATACAAATATGCATAATGGTTTAATAATAGAATTAAAAAAAACACGTATTCCTGGCATTGCAAAAATTTCATCATTATTCAGTGTTGCCAACGTATAGGAAAGTTATTCTTTATAAATAAAGGTACCTTTTACGATTCTACCAAAAATTTTAATTCGCCGTATTCGTATTTTTTTCATATAAAATTTTTCAGTTTATCATTTGTTAGAAAATTAGATATTTTAAAAAATGTTCCAAAAACAAATGAGTTTTTTCTATTTCATACAATTTTTACATTCATTTTTGATTCAAACGCTTTTACAAATATAATATTATTTACTCGCATCAAACGAGGCTCATATAAAAAGGAAGGTCCTCATTTTTTTTTAAAATTCAATGCGATTCTTTGGCAATGCATATAACATGGTTAGAACTCATTCGGAACTCTCTGCTGCTAGGGAATCTCTGGTGGAGAAGATGAACATGTCTCTTGAAAGGGTTTCAAGATGGGGCGACCTCAACCTCGTCAGATTCAACATTTCCAAAACCCAATCATGCACTTTCTCCACCAAGAAGACTGATATGGATCCTGTATCTTTCAACAGTTGTTCTCTTCCAAAAGCAAGCTCCATCAACATGCTTGGAGTGTCAATCTCGAATAATGTCAAATATTACGAGTCAATTAAATATAAAGCCGGTCTCGCTTCCAAAAAACTAGGTGTGTTATATAGATCACTGAGGTATTTCAACGATAAACAACTTGTTCTTCTATATAAAGGATAAATCCGACCTATCCTTGAATACGGCAGTCACCTTTGGATTGGAGCTCCAAAATACCTTCTGAACTCGATTGACTCAGTTCAAACAAGAGCAATTCGTTTGACGAACAACAATCGGGACGTCCATCGCAAATGGCTGCTGCTTTGACACTGAGCTTGCCAGCGAGGCGCCGTTTGAGTGGCAGGGTGTATAAAAACACCAGCATACACGACAGTGTAGCAAATTTCGCGTAAACCTTGGAGACCTTACTTTTTATATGCAGTCGTATTTAAATAATCCTTCGCTTGGGGAATTTAACTCGGAACTGTTGCCATACTATTTTAAAGCCTCTATTACTACAGCTTCTGACTAAATATATTATCATTCTAAAACATTCATTTTAAAAATCAATTTTATTGTTACATCTAATAAATATTTAATGATTCCGATTGTGCCGGTGTTCGAGACCGAATAATCCAGGCATCGAGAACCTATAAGATTCTAATATAAATTGTAATAATCCGAAAAAAAAATTAGCCGTATAAATATATATAAATAAATCTTTCCCATATGAAAGTTATACTCAAGAAAGTTAGCTTGATCTGTTACTATTTAACTAAGTAAATTGTATTTAAAATACAGTGGTACCTTGCCATACGAGTGCCCCAACATACGAGTTTTTTGAGATACGAGCCGTCGAGTGAACCATTTTTGCTTTGAAATACAAGCAATCGGCTTAGTGGGTCGGCCGGTTGCACACAAACCGCACGTCATGCTTCCCTGCGTGAATCCCCTGGCCGCAGTCAGAGAATCAGTTATCAGTGTGCCCTTGCTGTCAAAGCATCCTTGATAAGTTGCGCTCACGTTTTGTGACTTTGCTTTGAGATACGAGTAATTTGAAATACGAGCAAGGTTGCGGAACGATTTAAACTCGTATGTCGAGGTAGCACTGTACTCAAAATCACTGAAAGTATGTGCCAAGCTATTTTCTTGAGTAAAGCACTGTTTAATACCAAAACTTCATTCATTTACTAATATTCAACTAATACTTTATTAATTTTAAGTCTTCCTCTAAATAAAAATAGCTAGAAAAAATCTTGTGGATCGTTGTTCCAGCTAGGTATGCAAACCTTTAAACAATTGTTACTTGTTTACTAATGTTTTTTTTTGTTTTTTTTTTTTGTGTTTCACAGACTGTTTCCACGGTAGCGCGGACCCCAGGAGCTCCAACCACGCCACATTCACGCTGGAGGACTGGTTGAGAAGGACTGTCTACTCGTAGAAAAGAAGAAAAAATAAAATAACAACTAAAATAAAAAATAAAAATTTTTAGCACGATCCCTGACTATTTGACTAAATATAATGTATTTACGGGAATCTAGACTTTTGTAAAACACACGTTTCCCGCATGCAGCGTTCAGCCTCCCTGGCTGAGCGTCATAGAATGCACTGGTCTTGACCGGGTGTGCTCTCCTGCATGGGATTACATAAAAATGTTTTTACATGGATCACGTAAGATTGTTCCCTGTTTAGGAGACTGCAGTTTCGACTAACTCGTAGCCTTTCTCAATCCATCACTTGTCAAGAGAAAACTGAAAAAAGTTTTTTTTTGGGCAAACATTACAAATTGTATGTAATACTAATTATTTAAGTAAATACTCTGGGATCGTGCCATTTTTTCTTGATTTTAATAAAAACAGTAATACATATATCAAATATATTGTATATATAAATATAATATTATTTACGTTTACGTATTTTAAAACTTTAAAAAAGTAAAAAAAAACCTTAACAGTAATCTCTTCATATTTCTTAATTTTTGTCTTACACCATATCTGCTCTTAATTTGGAGCGTATTGCCGCCCAGGAAATATCGGGCTTGCAAAACAATCTCACGCTTACATGAAATATATCGACATATATATATAGCGTAAGAATCCAAAAAATGACAAAAAAAAATCTGAAAAACAAACTATACTATGTACAGGGAGCGGCAAAAAAATCTGACTGGTTAATTGAACAGATTAGAAGCAAAACCGTCATTTCCTTTTGCCGCTTCCTTTTAGTAAATTTCTCTAATGTTGCGTATACTTTATTTGTATTTGAGACAAATTACTTCACTTTAACCACTTCCCCGACGATTTGTTTTTTTTTTTTTTTCATATATGTTCAAACAATTTTTTTCTTTTTCAATTTGAAACATATAATAAATAAATAAACGTGAATTTAAAAAAAAAAATTTATTGAAATTAAAAACCCAAAAAAATCAAACTACAACTATAAAATGTTCGCACGCTTTGGGTTGGACGCGTATTCGTGTCAGCGCCAAAATCGGAACTCTTTTTTGGGACGCGTATTCGCGTCGATGCCGGGGAAGTGCTTAAATGGTGAAAAGTTAAAACTTCTCGAGCAGTCTTATAAAATAATACTCCTGAAAATATGTGTTTTAAATGTCTTTGTGTCAATTTCACTATGTGTATATAACCATACCGCATTATGCCACCATGTATCAATTTCAAACTAAAATTAAAAATACCATCAACAATGTTATTTAGGACATTAATAATAAAAAAAAAATTAACTCTACTTTAGATATTCCTGCACCCACCCACAACCGACAAACTCGTGTTACACTTGCCTAACATTTATCCTCGGTTAATGTGTGTCGACCAAGAACTGGCAGTTTCCAAAGTTCTTTAATGCCACTGGCTTAAGCCTTGGAATGCTCTTCCAGCATCTGTGTTTCCTCCTTCCTACAATCTTTATTTCTTCTAGAAATAGATAAATATACACATGCAATCTTCCCAACCTACACACAAACACGAACACAACGTTTCTCGCATGCAGCGTCCAGCCTCCCTGGCTGAGCGTCATAGAGTGCACTGGTCTTGACCGGCGTGCATTATAGGAGAGTCGATTCTTATATAAAACATTGCTGATGGTATTCATTATATTAAAATAGTTATAAAACGACATTTAAATTTACTATGAAAATTATATATAATTATAAACATATAATCATTCTATAACAGTGCCTGAGCAGTAGAAAATATTATAATAAGAGCTATATTTATTGCAGACTAGCTGACCCGGCGAACTACGTACCGCCTCAGAATCGATAAATGTTCAATTCATATTGAGTTCAAATTAATTATTAAAAATTATTTCATCAGAGATGGTGTCGTGTGCAAAATGATAATGTGTACAACGCCATCTGCTGGAACCAGAAACCGAAAAATCTGCTTAATTCGAAATGTATGAAGAAAAAAAAAATCTTTCATAATTTTTTCCCATGATTGTTTTCCCGATGTTTTAATGGGTTTTTTTCTATTCGGAATCAAGACGAATCCAACAAATAAAAGATCATAAAAATCGGTCCAGCCATTCTTGAGTTATAAATGGTGTAACTAACAACTTTATTTTATTAAGCTAAGCATTATTTTGGTCTAAACATCTGTATAAATATCAATTATTTAGGTAAATTCAATGATCATGCTATATTTTTATAACTATATAATGTTCGTCTAACAATAAAAATGATTATTCAATCTTCTCTGTAGTCACTACATATAATCTAATGCGTTTAAATACAAACTATGTTAAACATGTGTGCTTAAAATACATTACCTCAAAAATTTTGAAACTTTAGTACATTCTTGTTTAATCCTTTTATCGCGGATGACGAGGCTTTCATTTGTGTCCTCGTCTTGTATACTCCGGTCCGAAGTCTGTTAAGGGACCTTCATATATTCCACCCCTGTTTGTGTCCAGGGGCTAGGGTCCTCTTTCGGAGCAATCCAAGTATTCCCCTCAGTTGCGCTTCTCCACATGTTCAGCTGCAGGTTGTCTCAGGTATCACCAGTTCCGCTGTCGACTGTAGGAAGCTTCTCCTTGATTTGAGCCGTGTGGTTATCTTTTGATACCCAAACATAGGGTAAAGTGTGTGGTGGGTTGCTTTGGTGAGCTCCTTCTTGGTGATGACTTCTCGCCGTATGTTTGGTGGGGCGATGCCCGAGAGTTGGTATAGCTTTGATATTGAATAATACAAGTATTTGAGTCATAAATTGTATCAGTAACATATTTGTCCAATAGAAACGTAATTTACAATCAATTTTAATGATAGTCTAAAAACCGGACCAAAAAAATCTTAAAAAAAGCTGCGTTCAAAAGGTTAAATGACAATTGTAGCCACAACATCTGTTACATGTTTTATTTAATTTTCAAGAACTTTAGATTGCCTTAAGAATTAAAATTTTGGGCCACAGAATGTGTTCAAGAGTTTTTCTAAAAGTCTTTTACGAAAGGCAGTTTGGTTGTTAAAAGATGCTTTATATAGCCTTTATTTTTAAACCGGGTGTATAATAAACCATACTTCAACCGCTTGAATCTCAATTCAAAAAATAAAGGCAGAATAGTTACAGTCATAAATTTTTCATAATCTTTAGTTTTTTGTTTTTGTTTAGGACTTTGTTTCCATAGAACAGATTTTTTTGACTGCCACTGCTGTGAACGCATATGTATATTACATAAATTAAAAATAAAAAGTATATATATATTTATATATATTTAAGCCATTTCTGTAACACTGCCATTGAAGCTCAATGCGTATATTTACACTTAATATTTTTATAATCATTATTATTAAATAAAACAAATTATTTAAATTTTAACGAAACATATATAAATAATTTATTTTTTCAATCGATTTTTAAAATTTGTTTTTAACTAATTTAGAATTAATAACATAAAAAAAAATAATATATATTTGTGTAACTCAGTCAACCCTTCTATAGTTTTTTTAATAAAGTATATATGTTCTTTATCTGGAACGTGTGTAATCACAACGAATTGCCGTCCACTCAGTTTTGATAATTGCAATTTTTCATGCCTTGTCCCATGACATCTCTGCATTTGAAGGTCTATTTGTGAATAATTTACTCTACATGTAATTTTTCGGTATTTCGCTGTTATTATTTCGTCTCTTTTTTACAGTCGGGCTAACCGAAGTCTTAATTGGAAATAAACGTGAATTGTGCTTCTAAACAAGTTCTTTGCTTTGAGATTTGCTCCTGCATCCTTCCTCGATGACGAACCCGTAAGCTGTTGTCGCCTTTTTAAAGATGGGGGATGTAAATTTATAATATTGTACATAGAAATGTACGCTATAGGAGGTTTGACTGACTATTTTTTTTCCTCGGGCCTTTTAAACGCACCGGGCATATTTTAATGTACAATTATAACATATATATATTTTTACTATATATTGCTTAACACCCTATACATAAGATTGTTGTTATTTTTTTTTACTAAACTTGTGTTGTGAGCGAATCTTTAATTTTGATATTTCACATTTATATAGAAGATTTTATTAAATACTTCCCTTTAATGATAATATTTGTTCTACCATGTTATACACAAAATAAAACATATTTACAGAAAATAAAATTGTTTTTAATTATTCCTTTAGATGCGGCGCGCCTATATACGGCATGATACTTTATGTCACTAGAGTGCAGTGTGCCGATATATAGCCAAGGCCATAGAGTTTTATTAAAAAAAGGATATACACTTGGGCCTCGTATAACACGGTTTTATACAACACGGATTTATACAACACGGTTGAATAAATTGTGGCATAATTTTATACAACACGCTTTATATAACACGATTTAAAAAAAAAATTCGCGATTCTCACTACATAATATACAAATTCGAGGAGAAAATGCGTCACCTGATATAGAATCTGCTAAAAAATGTGTTCCAGAATACGCAGATATTATAAAAAATAATGGCTACACACTAGACCAGGTATTCAATGCGGACGAAACAGGATTGTATTGGAAGAAGATGCCGCAACGAACCTACATATAAAAAAATGAAAAACATGCGAAAGGTTCAAGGTGGCGAAAGAAAGAATATCTTTACTATTATGTTCTAATTTCTAATTCTTTCGGAGATTACATAATGAAGCCATTATTTATTAATCTATCCTTAAACCCCCAAGCACTAAAAGGTTATGAAAAAAATAATTTACCCATAATAAATAATAATTCATCATAAAAATCAAAAGGTATTTTTATTTTATTTTTCCTTGGATTGTTGACATGTATTATGAAACAATGCTAAAATAGCCACACCTAAATGGTCAAATAACCAATCAAGTAATCCAATTAGGATGAAAAATGAAAATTAAGTCGATGGGGCAGAAAATTGTTAGAGTGGCGCCCAAGAACTGGCAAACAGAGCATCGGCCGACCCCCTGCAAGATAGACTGACGACATCAGAAGATTAGCGGTAGTACCCTGAATGCGAAGGGCAGAGGATTGAGAAGGATGGAGATTCATGCGGGAGGCTTACTTTCAACGGTGGATGAACACAGACTATTGATGATGATGATTATGTTGTCTGTGAATTTGTGTGTGTATCAGTTGTTGAATTTTGGTAAAAATCTGCAAGAGTTTATAAATATATTCATAACCCACCTAAAAAACCTTTAAGTTATTAAAGAAACTAAGATTTGTATATATTTTAACATAAATCACGTCACAGGCTCATGATGACAATGATGAAAATAGCATATTTATTATCCCCATTTTATTACGCAGCTCCGAATGAAAATATCTCACCAAAAACCAATGCAGCCGTATAATGTGTTTTAAAAACAGACGTCTGTCTAGAATGCTGGGGGTACGATGGTGAATGTTAAAATATCTCAAGTAGGTACAAGATATTAAAAAAAATATTAAAAATTCAAATTTTTTTTTTGCGGTGTGACCTGAAGCATTTTAAGAAGTGACCTGGATGCGTAAGGCGGAGGATCGAAGAGGATGGAGACTCATACGGGAGCTTTACGTTCAACAGTGGACGGATACAGACTGGTAATGATGATAATGAATCTTAAAATTTAGCTGAATGTATAATCTATTGAATTCGATCGATAAATATGAAATAATATTCACAATTATATCACAATTTTGTTTATTTGCGAGATTTTTCGACAATAATTTAGGAATGATTTTAATTATTCTTTTGTTTCTATTTAAAATATCTCGCATACAAAAACCTAAATTCGTAAAATTTTAATTTGATCCGAAAATTGTAGGTAGGTATATTAAAAACAATATCCCCGATACCATTTAACTAATTAAAATCTTGTACCTACTTTCAGTGATTTTCGATTATTTTGATTTTTATAAAAGCCCGTATTCTACTAAATATAAATTATTATATATGTAATAGTTAAGGATTATTCTAAATACTCTGGAATATAACAACTGACATATTTGTTCATTATAAATTTAGTTGAATATATAAATATTTTATTTATTTCATACAAAATCGGTATAAAATACCTTTTACAAAATTATAACATTTTTCAATGACAACACAAGCATAAAAAATTACGCATATATAGAACACAAAGAAAGAAGATAAAATCAAAAAGCAAAAATAAACATATAGTTATTTTAATTAGACATTATACTAGAAAAGGTAGTACAAGTACAATGATTAGTATTAAAGAAAGCTAAAGTATCGAGTATAAATCTAATAACACGTCGCTGTATTCGATCAAAACAAACTGTTTCTTCACTCGAAATCCATTTTAATTAGATTATTAATTAAATAATTTTCAAAATTAAATTAGGGAAAAATATTTGTTTAGTTCTGCTCTATGTTTTATCATTTTTGATAGTACATATACCTATCAGCTGACAATATATTGTGTGTACCGTGTTTCTACAAAAATTAGACCTACCCCGAAAGTAAGACCTAGTTATGAGGGAAAAACGGTGGCCAACTTGAAACAAATGATATTTTGACGTTTAGTGGTTTTAAATGATATTATAACGTACTTAGATAAAAAAAATATATATTCACAGCCAAACATTAAAGGCACGGTCCTTTAATTGAAGACAAACTTCATTAAGAAACTCAAGCTGGTATCACGAATATGCAATATTTTGAAAACGTTCCAGAAGAAAATTAATGTTTTTTAATAATAGTTATTAATCGCTGTCATTTTATTGTGAAATTTAAAACAATCAAAAGATTATATTTTAGAACTATTTTATAACATACTTTTTCAAATTATTTTATTAAATAAATTAAATATAAATAATTTCAAGCTTAAACAATTTTTGTGTCAAAAAATTTAAGATATCTCCGAAAATAAGAACTATAAAAAATATAGTTACCTTTTCCGCCATAAAATTAATAAAAGACCGGGTCTTATTTTCGGAGAAATACAGCATCACTTAAATGCTGCAATCTATTCATTGTACAGAAAAAAATAATAGAAGTTAATGATGATGATGTATAAAAGGGATTATGACTTTAGGTATAATAGACAATATAGACATTTGACAGTAATAGACGATGAAACATTCCCGTGCTGCGTTGCCTGTCGTGCAAGTGACAGCTAAAACGCGTTATTTCTTACAAAAAATTACGATAATTTAACGAGTTTTAATGCGATTTTTACTATTGAAACGTTGAAATGTATGTCGAAGAAGCCGTGGTGGGCCACCTGCTTGCCGGGACACTGAGAACCGACCTGTGCAGGATCTGCCTCAAGGAGAACAACGCCATGCAAAATGTGCACCAGGAGATTGTAATCAACGGAGATTCCGTAATAATCAAAGATGTCGTTTTGTTCAATAACTTCCATAAAGGTTTGTTTTTTATTTATTCTTATGTAATTGCATGCTGGAGAGAACAATAAGTCGAGACCAGTGTACTCTGTGATGTTCAGCCAGGACGGCTGGACGCTGCATGCGAGACACGTGTACTGTGTGTGTTGGTTAAGGAGACTG
Source organism: Glossosoma conforme (assembly GCA_022606575.1). Classification (NCBI taxonomy): domain Eukaryota; kingdom Metazoa; phylum Arthropoda; class Insecta; order Trichoptera; family Glossosomatidae; genus Glossosoma; species Glossosoma conforme. The sequence continues at coordinate 144,894 of JAGTXR010000337.1, forward strand.
CAAGTCTCACAATTCTATGAAGGAAGTAACATGGATACAGGAAGTGCATATCAGAGCTTAATGGTGGCATTTATGAAGGCCGTCCAGCTGTGTGTCATAGAGCTGACTGGTTTCAACCGGTAGTGATTTAGTTTTAGTAGTTTGCCGGCGGGTATAGCTCAATGGTCTAATGTGTTTGCTTGACAAGTCAAAGGTCGTGGGTAAGATCCCCGACGGAGATAAAAAAAAGGATTTGTAATCGATTTCTGAGCTCTAAAATAATCTCGGTTGGTATGAATTTGATCCCTCACACGTAAAATGACAGTCATAGCCTATTAATTAAAATTGGTGGTAGACGAAAGTCGTCTTGGAAGACCACCCATGCATAGTAAATTCCTGTAATAATAAGGATGATGCGTGAATCTCGAGCTGTAGTTAATGACGTTGGCGGATCAATCACTCCACATGCAGCGCTTAGCCGTATGCAGCATGGTAAGCGTCGTAGAATTCCACAGACGTAATTTCTCCATTGCAGTCTACCTGTAAATGCCAGACACTCCTTACATATATTCCTTATTCACTGATTATATATTTCTGATCAACGACAATAGCACATTTTAAGCGTATTTTATTGTTCGATTGATTAATTTAAGCAACAATAGATGTTGACTTAAATTGAATTGGGTTACCGCAAGTTATTTGATTAATTGAGACGCCTTATAGAACCAAATGGTCATTGGGAGTGTCAGGCTAATCGTCTGATCTCTTAACCTTTTAACCATATTTTGAAATTAACGTAACTTGTACATCCCTTACCTATATAATCGATTTAAACCATTGCTCAGGATGGACCTGATGGGGTCCGAAACATGTACAGTTACTCAAAGATACATGTTATTTAAAACTAAACATTTTTAATTTAACGGCTGTGAATCTTGGCATCTCAGCAAGAGCCAATGCAGTCGGATAGTGGGATTCGAGAGCAGATGCCTGCGTAGAATACTAGGAGTACGATGGTTTGACTTTGTGAGGAATGACGAGGTAAGAGAGCAGACAAGGCAGCCTTCCATACTGAAGTCCATCAAGAGGCGAAGGTGGATCTGGCTGGGACATGTATTAAGAATGCTGCAAAAGAGCATAAAGCTGCCTCTTTTTCAAGCCCCCTGGTTCAATTCATTCTTCCTGGTTCCAACAAGTCTGTCTCATCTGCACCGCCTATCCACCTATCCTTGATTATTCCATAAATTATTTATTTCCATCGCTACAAATGAATAACTATTTATTATTATTATTTTATTTTAAACTTAATAATATTACGGAGGAATACAAAAATTGATCACTAAGTATGTATTATATTTTATATGGATGTTCTCATTATTAGAGTCCAATTGTAGTAAATACATATCATCGGAAAGCAAGGGTTAAAAGTCTGGAAGAGGAATGCCTGTGATAGTAATGATAATTTAGGTGCAGTGAATTGAATGTTTATCTTTTTCTTTAGCCTCGTCGTTTCCCATCATCAGCGGTCGGCTCTCCTTGTGCACATTCGCCATGTTTGCCTGTCCTGCGCTGCATTCTCAGTCAAGCCCGAGAGTTTTCAGATCCTTGTCTACAGTTGCAGTCCAGGTTGCGTGTGATCTTCCAGGTCTTCTTCTCAGCTTCACAGTATTATGCTTATCATATTTATCGTGCATTATGTTTTTTTTTTGTTGGTGGGTGTATTTTACTGCTGGGTACAGTAGCTTTCTTGGAAAGCTAGAGAGCTGCCGTTGACCGCCAATTCGGTTCATTTGCCACCATCTCAGCTATGAGGTCCTGCCCACCACATAGATCCATCATAGCCTCGCCTCTGAATATGTCGGAGAAGCCTATGAATGGTCTTCCACTAGGAGCCTCTACTTCAAAACTGTGAACTGAATGTTTGTTTGATAAATTGGAAATTATACATTAGGGAGTGTTTAGTGTTTTCATTTATTTAATGTCTTGTAAATGTTTCAGATTTCAGGAGGAGACTGTCTACCGGAATGTGTTTGCTCCGAATGCTTGCAGCAAACACTTAACCTGCACAACTTCAAACAACTCTGCAAAGAATCGGATACCATATTGAAGAACTGCATCGCTTGCTTCAACGAACAGACTCAGCAGACATTCAAGAACCGCATAGAATCCATAATAATTGTCTTGCCGGACTCAAGAAAGATTGAAACGGATGCGAAAAAAATACAACCCAAATCTGAATTGCAAACGAATGAAGGCGGTGTTAAAAATGAATCACAGTTCAATCTTGAAGAATCGCTGGATTTAGAAATAAAAAGTGATTTTATAGTCGATAAATGCAATGTGAAAAATGAAGTTGATCTTGAACAGTTGGGTTCAGTTTCCGATGCGGATTGCGAAGTCACCGAAGAGGACATCGTAAGATTACTGTCAGCTTCCGATGCTAAAAACGTTGATGCTAAAGATGATCTTTTAGTTGCATGTAAAAGAGAAATCACTGACGTTAAAAAAGAAACAAACGAAACTTTACTTGACGAGCAAAAAGGCAGCTTTGAATGCACAATGTGTTTGAGTGTATTTTATGATAAAGAGAGCTTGTCCGATCACGAAAAGACTCACGGCGAAAACTCGAGGCACTTTTGCGGCATCTGCTATAGATCTTATAGGAAATTGAGCATTCTTAAGAGGCATGTGATCACACACATGGGCAAAAGGAATTTTGTATGCGTCGTCTGTAATAAGGCGTTCTTTCACAGGAATGCGCTCAGGGCGCACATGCGTTATCACCAAGAAAAGAAATACATTTGCAAATTGTGCAAGAAGGGATTTTATTTTAGGCACATGCTGATAGAGCATTTCATGGCCAAGCATTCGAAAAAAAAAACAAACGTTTACGAAGGAAATAAAGTGAGTGCGGCAAATGACGTTAAAATAATCGACGGAAATTTATCATTCGATTGCTCAATGTGTTTGGAATCGTTTGACAATTTATCCGATTTGATTTCGCACAAGGCGACACATCCTGAAGGCAGCCGACACGTGTGCAGAACGTGTGGGAAGACTTATTTAGAAGCGGCAACTCTAAAAAGACACTCTGTGATACACACAGGAAAAAAAACTTATTTATGCACCGTTTGTGGTAAATCTTTCTTCTATCGCAACGTGCTAAAGACGCACATGATCTATCACAATGAGAAGAAGTACAAATGCGAGTTTTGCGATAAGAAATTTCACACGAGACACATTTTACGGGAGCACGTAAGACTGACGCACTCCGAAGATAGATACTCTTTCATGTGTGAAGTTTGCGGGAAGCTGTGCAGTTCTCGATGTCGTTTAGCCATACACCGAGAGAGCCACAGTAAGGTTTGCTGTCCCACTTGCGGAAAGAGTTACAAAAACATGCGTTATTACAAGGCGCATATGAGACTGCATGACGGAGAAACTGTAGTGAAAAAGACTTTTATTTGCGACTATTGCGGCGAAGGAGATCTCTTAAAACGTTGTTAGAGTTGCACATTTTGAGTAAGCACTTGAAAGAGAGACGGTTCAAGTGTAAGGTCTGCGATAAGGCTTTTTTCAGCAAAGGCAGCTTGAATGAGCATGGCGTCGTTCACACCCGTGAGAGGCCGGAACAGTGCGGTGTATGCGATAGGCGTTTGATCAACAAGAAGGCGCTGGTTCTGCATAGTCGGTTGCACACGGGGGAAAAACCTTTTGCTTGTAATATTTGCGGGGAGCGGTTTCTCTCTACGAGTCGCAGACTGGTGCACATGAAGAGTAGGCACGGCGAACGGAGCGAGTGTTGCAAGATTTGTCCGGCCAGGTTCCATTTGCTGAACGATCTGAATAAACATGTTTTGGCGCATATGAGAGAACCTTCTAGAAAAAAGAAAGAGACTGTCTTTAATACAATTCAATAATGTTTTTTTACTTAACGCAGTACAATCATGCTGGCGGGTATCGCTTAATGTTACAAGTGTTTGCTTACCATACAAAAAATTGTGGATTCTACCTTAGATGAAGATACAAATTAAAAATATTTTTAATTGATTTCTAAGCTCTATAACGCTTTAACAACTAAGCTTAGCCCGACGACAAACACTATATAATTTTGACTGAAATGCTGTTTTACCAATAAATTATAATATTTATACATTATAATCAGATGTTTCTTTTTACCTTGATCTCTTCCCAAATTATTAAAATAAAAAACACATATATATACAATATATATATTATATAATGAGTATTATATAAGAGATGGTCAGTAATAAATACATAAATAGGTCAGTAAAATAATAAATAGGCAGTATATAATTAATGGAAATTAATAATAGGTTTTCCGGAGATAAAATAGTCCCCCAGTCGGATCTCCGGGTGGGGACTGCTCGAGACAAAACAACCAAGACAAATAAGAAAAACCTTCAGCCAACAAGATATGCCACCTGGAATGTTCGAACATTACTGCAGAACGGCGCCCTAGACGGGAGTATTTGCAGCAAGTATTCGAGGACATGAACTGTAGTGCTTATGCTGAGCTGAAAAGAGTTGCGGAGGACCGAGAGGAATGGAGATCGAGATGCAAGATTCTGTTGCTGCAAACCAATCCTCCGGATTGATACTACGAAGAAGAATAATAGGTTAGGTTATAACATAATCTAATGTTTCCATTTTATGTGCTAATTTTTTTTTATTTTTTTTATTTAATCAAATATAATAGGATACATTTAAGATTTTTTTGATAGTATTACATTCATTTTTTTTTTTTTTTGGAAATTCGCTTTCCACGCCACTTAAAGGTAGATCTTGTGTGTGGCGTGGGATTCATCTTTTGATTTAAGTGTTATATAATTTATATTATTATTTTTTTACATTTTTTACAAAATAACATATTTTTTTTTTTTTAGAATATAAAATAATATTAAAATTTATAAATTTTTTATAATCGAAGTGACAATTTCTGCATCATTTACATATTTATTTCGATTCTTTAATAGCCTCGACCCATCTAAGTCTCAATTTCCACCAGACACATTTTAATGAACTTAATATAATCAATACCTTTTTAACAATATAAATATTTTATACAATTTATATAAATTCTATACTTATTATGCTTGCTTTTACTACTTATTTTACTACTTAGTACCTAGCTTGAATCATATACAGAGAGGTTTACATTAGTATCATTTTAATAATAGTAACATTATAATGTAATAAAAAAATTATATAAATATCATTTATTTCTCATTTTTGTACAATTACGTCAGATCTGATTTTTTATTTTTGAAGAACCGTTTTCCCCTTTTATTCATTATTTTCATGTCACTGATCGCTTTTATTTCCGGAGGAAGATTGTTGAAATTCACTATTCCATTGTATTTGTAACCATTCTTTGCATGTTGTGTGTTAAATTTTGGTATTAGTAGATTATGTATATACCTAGCAGAGTGATGAGTGTTCCAGTTTTCAATTCTCCTTTCTTTTATTGTCTGTAGAACAGTGTATTTTTGGTATAATGAATCTACCGTTGGCACTTTAAATTCATTGAATAGGCTTTCTGTTGGGTATGTGGGAGGTTTTTTTTAATATGATTTTGATGATAAGTTTTTGTACAGTTCTAATGGGGTTGGTGATATTTAGGTATGTTCCTCCCCAGCCGACAATGCCATATTGCAGTTGAGATTGGACAATGGAGTAGTAAACCATTTTTAAATCTGCTCTAGTTAGGATGTTTCTGAGTCTAATGATTATGTAGATGCATTTGCGTATACGTTTCACTAGTTCGGCTGTGTGCATGTTCCATTTTAAGTTACTGTCAATTAATATACCCAGGTATTTTTTTTTTTTGTGGATTTGATCATTGAGCAGGTTTTATCACAGTTAGAATTATTACATCCAGGGCAATGTATAAATAATTTAGTAATAGGTGTTTTTATTTTATTTTTGTTTATGGAGAATGGGATTAGATATGTCTTTTCTGCATTTAATGTAAGTAGATTAATGTCAAACCACCTTTTGAGACAGTTAATGTCATCGTTGGCTAATTTTATTGCTTCCTTCCAGTTATTACTCTCAATTATTATTGCTGTGTCGTCAGCATATGATATTATTTTACCGTTAATATTCAGTTTGAATATATCATTAACATAGATAATAAATAGTAGTGGTCCCAATACCGTTCCTTGCGGTATTCCAAATTCACTAGTTTCTTTTTGACTCGGTATTTTATTAATTTTAACTACTTGAGGTCGTTGATATAGATAACTTTTTATCCATTCCAATGCGCTATCACTAATTCCAATGTGTTTTAATTTTGAAATTAGTTTTGGGTGGGATATGCTGTCAAATGCCTTTTTTAAATCTATGAATATACCTAGACATTTATTTGATTTATCTAATGAGTCAAGTATATAGCTTGAAAGTTTAGCAATGGCATCTTGGGTGTTTCTGTTTTCCATGAATCCGAATTGGTTTTCATTAATTAGATTATTAGAATTAATGAATTTATTTAATCTAATTTTAACTATTTTTTCGAATATTTTTGCTATGTTTGAAATTATTGATATTGGTCTGTAGTTTGTAATATCGTCAGGGTCGCCAGACTTGAAAATAGGTGTAATATTTGTTTGTTTATAAACATTTGGAAAAATTCCAGTTTGTAGGCTTTTATTTATGATAAACGCGAGAGGTTTGGAAATTTGTTTTTTAACATGTTTAAGAGTATGTACTTTAATGCCGTCAAATCCTGGTGATGAACCGTCTTTCATGTTATCAATGATTAATTCAATTTCAGCTTCTGTTGTATTTCGAAAATTTGTTATTTTTTGTTCAATGTTAACGTCTGCAGTGTGATTCATATTAGGTTTTTTGGCATCTATGAGTTGTGCAAGTTGTTTTCCAACGTTAACAAAATAATTATTAAATAGTTTTGCGGCTTTAGCTGGGTTTGTTGTGCAGCATATTATTTGATTGTCATGTTTTATTTGTTTAATCGAATTAGTTTTATGTTTATTTTTGTCAATTATTTCATTTATTACATTCCAAACCTCTTTACCGTTTTTATCAGGGATGTTTAGTTTTTGTTTATAGTATGATTCTTTTGTTTTCTTTATTAAATATGTGAGTTTATTTTTATATGATCTATATTGTTTACTTAAGTTGACGTTATTTGGTTGTTTAATCGTAAGTTTAAATAGTCTATCTGTATGTCGTATTGATATTATTAGACCATGTGTAATCCATGGTTTGATAGGTCTGTATTTAGAGAGTAGCGGTTTCGTTCGACTTTTTGATGATAAGCTCACGATTTCAGCGATTTTATTGTTAAATATTTCACCACATTCGTTTGCATCACTACAATTATATAGTTTGTTCCAGCATTCATTTTTTAATTTGTCTTTAAAAGTATCAAGTTGTAAGAATTTTATATTATTGTTACATTTTATATTTTCAGAATTTTGACTAGTTTGAAATTCGTAGAGTAGGAAACACGAATAATGATCAGTGATATTAGTGTGAACGACGGTAGATGTTAAATTTCTGATATCAGTTATATTTGTAAATATATGATCTATACATGTTGGTTTTTGACCATGTATTTTTCTCGTTATATTACTAATACACTGAAGGTAGTTTAATTCAGCTAACATGTTTAGGTAAATCTCTTTTTCAGTTGTGTTAGTATCATTTGATATATTTAAATTTATGTCCCCAACAATAATATTTTTTTTATTTTTTATTTTTAATAGATAATTTTTAAGTTCTTCAATGAATCCAATTACATTTGATGCGTGGGTGCGGTATATAGCCATAATATTATATAATTGTTTTTTGAATTTAATTTCGACATTTAATGTCTTGGTTTTATTAATATCTTTTATCTCGTCAATTTGTACTATTTCCAGTCGATTTGAGATGAACATTGATATTCCACTGTTTTTGTTGATTTTGGCGGTTGTTGAGTAATAATTATAACCGGGCAAGTGATATTTCTTTTCTCCATGGGAGTGTGATTCCGACAAAACTATACAGTCGGGTAAAAATTTTAATGATGCTAACGAAACTGTTAATTCATCAATGTTTTTTTTTAATGCTTCTAATGTTCATATGGTAAGTTGTAAGTGTGTTTTCAAAATTTTGAACTAATTGGTTGAGATCTTTGATCGAGTCATATATGAGTTCTTTTATTTGAATTTTATTGTTAATATTGTTGCATGTAAAGTCATTCATTGGTAAGCATTAATTTTGAAATTGTAAATGATGTAGGTATACTTTATATTATTAACCTCGATAGTAAATACATTACATAAATTGTGAATGATGTAGGTATGCTTTAAATTATTAACCTCGATAATAAATACAGAATTCAGCCGAAATCAATCCGGCTGTTTGCGATTTTAAGCATTTTATCTCTGATCATGCACTGGTGGCTATTGGTATTGTGGTTAGTGGATATGTTTGTTTTGTGATATTTGTTTGAGTTGGTACAATTGATGCAAATTGGTGTCTCTTTATATTTACAATTTATATGGTTGTGGTTTTGTGAACAGTGCAAGCAGGTTGGTGGTTGATCCTTGACCAGACATCGTAAGTGCTGTGTGTCCAAATTTTTGGCAATGGTAACACTGCATTAGTGGGTTGCAGTCCTCAATGTTGACTCTGTTGTATCCAATATTGATCTTTTTTCTTTCCATCAGATGTCTTCTAATCGAAGGAGTTGTCTGTATGATATAGTTTGTGGTATCCCACTCTTTTCCATCGTTGCTTTTCTTGATTTTAATTTCTTTGATTAATTTAATTTTAGTCTCATCCTCTTCATTTAGTCCGTTTTGGTTGATTATGTTACTGATTAATTCTTCTTCAGTAATGCCTTTTTGTAGTCTCTTAATAATTAAGTTTGGTTGTTTCTTTTTAATTTCTTCAGCGGTAACCTCGTCTCCGATTCTCTTATTTATTTCATTGCACAGTAAATTAGCTTCCTCTTTTGTTGCGCAGATTATTAGATTCTTTTTTCTCCGATTTTTTGAAACTAATTATTCCCATTTTCATTTTATTTAGGTTCACATTTTTTGCTATTTTAGTTTTAACTATTTCAGCACTAGCATTCTTTTTTGACTCTATTATGATTGCATGTTTTGAGTCTTGTTTCGTTGTAAATTTAGTTGGTTCTTTTGGTGAACTCTTTGTGATTGTTGCATAAGATGTGTTCGATTTAGAGATAATTTCTTCCATCTTTTTCATTTGTTTCTTGTTGGTATTAATTAATTCGTTTTGTAAATCAATTATTTTTCCTTGTAAGTCAATTTTTTGCTTTTTTGTATTTCATTCATTATTCATTCATTTTACATTAATTACTGACAGTAATGTATTCAATAGAGTTTATACTGACATTTTAATTTCATAACTGAAGCACATTCATACTGACAGTGGATAATGCCGTTTTATTTAATTTACTGCCTTAATTTACTGCCATAACCTTGAATTGGTTACTGAACAAATAAATGCAGGCCTTACAAAAATAAAGTTATTAAAAAAACTAATATAATGCCATCTATTAAATATTAATAAAATAATAAAAGAATACAACAAAAATATTAATTTAAATAATAAATGCTATGGAATTAAGTAATGCATGGGTATAAAAAATATATATTTTTATTTTAATTCCTTGGCGCAAAGAAAATGGAAGTAGGCATGGATCAAGACAATAAAATAGAAGGTAGGAAAGTTATGGAGTAACAACCAAGAAGCCGACGCAGAAGCATAGGCTGTCAACCAGCAAGATAGTCAGACGACGTCAGCAATACCGGCAGGAAGGATTTTTTATGGAAGGCGTAAAACTGAATGAATTTGCAGTAAATTAAGGAGACCTTCACCTAGCAATGACTAGATAAAGATTGAACAAGACAGTGTACAAAAATATATTTTTATTTAATATCTTACAACTGTTATGAACCTTTAAGATGTATCAAATTATGTCTTTTAAGTTTACCTAATTCATTAGACCTATAACTGCAGATATTGCAACTGTACGGCTTTTCTCCGGTGTGTGTTAAGTTATGTCTTTTAAAACTGCTAGGATCACTACACTTATAATCGCACACCTTGCAGCTATAAGGCTTCTCTCCGGTGTGCGTCAAATTATGTGTTTTAAGATTACACAAGTAACTGCATTTGTAACTGCACATTGTGCAACTGAAACGCTTTTCTCTTGTGTGCGTTAATTGATGTCTTTTAAGAGCACTCGAATCCCTACATTTATAACTGCAAATACTGCAACTGAAAGGCTTTTCACCAGTGTGTATTAAATTATGTCTAATAAGTGTGCCCGACTCACTGCATTTATAATCACACACTCGACAACTGAAAGGCCTTTCCCCTGTGTGTGTTAAATTATGTCTTTTAAGAAGAGATGTACTTTTACATTTATAACTACATATCTTGCAACTGAAACGTTTTTCCACAGCGTGAGTTAAACTATGTGTTTTTAGAACAGATAAACTCGTGCATTTATAGCTACAAATTTTGCAATGCCTTTGTCGTCTCTCTGTCAGTCTTCTAGGTTTGTTTTCATCCAGGTTTACTATGTAGCATCCCAGGAGCTGATGTAGCCGTAACGTCCTTGGGAGTCCCAGGAAGTCACAACTCTCGCACAAGAGCGCCTTCGCACCACTCGAGGGGGCCCAGCACACCTCCCAAGTGTGTCCTGCAATTTATACAAAGATTATTTTAATAAATTTAATACATCAAATGCATATACTACTAGTACAGTCCTTTAGTGGTTTACACGTCGTATATGTTTTGTGTAATGTTGCCTATTTCTTACTGTGTCAATGGATGATTTGAGCCACACTTCAAAAAAAATTGGCATGATCCCTAAAAGATTATATTAATCCAAATAAATCACATACTTATAGAATCTAAAAGATTCGTGGTTTATCAAGACTGATTGAGCAAGTAAAACTCAGTGGTTTCATATAAAGTTTTACTTGTTTTATTCTTCAAATAAATTATATTTACTAGAATCCGGGCAAAAATTAAAGTTAAAATGCATTAATTAACTGAAAATAGGTTCAAGCTTTAACTTGTTTGTGGCAAACTTGTGAAACATTAACCCTTTCATTAAGGCTCAGTGGAATACAAATTATAGTCAATTATAAAAGTAGTATTTGAAGCATAAATGTCCTTATCTGGTATATTTTCATATATTACATTGGTTCTTGTATTTTTTAGCTATCAGATGATGTATAAAAAACTATTCTAAGAAAGTAGCAAAACGATACATCACGGCTGCCGATATCAACGGTAGGGGAAACTTCCACGCCAAATATCAGGTACCGATGCCAACAGGTTAAAAATATGATACTAAGAGTTATCAATTATTTTGGTAAACACTTATAGGGTAAAAAAACTACATTGTATATTCATTAGGATCGTTATCAGAGTTCATACCCATTTATAAATAGCTAAATTACTAAAGAATATAAAAAAAATTAAAAACGAAACTGCTAGCAAAGTGAAACTAAACAGAAAAGGGTCATATTACATACAATCAAATGTTCCTGAAAAGGGATATTATTATGTATGTTCCGGGAATACAATGAATAGGCTTTACGATAGGTTGCTCCATTTCATGTTGGTGCAACTGTCATCTCTAATTTGCTTCTTTTTGCCGCGACTGTCTTGTGAACGCTAGATTTCGGAGCGTTCCGCGGTTGGCAATCAACTGGCGCCCGGCCATAGCCGTCGGGCGTAGAAATCAAGTCTTTATTTTAAATATACGCGAATTGTTCTTCGAAAACAAGTTCTTTGTGTTATTAACCTGCTCCTGCATCCTGTCATCCAGTAATTCGATACCCAACTTAGAGCGGTGGATATCACCATATATATTCCCAGGTGGACCTGTTGAGAGATGTCTTAGATAGATGCGCAATAGCAACTGATGGAACCGTGTGGCTGTAATTTGTGGTGACCAGACGTTATAGATATAGGAAGAGAACGTTCCTTAGAAGCGTTTTCCCCTGTGATGCCTTCATTCACATTTTCGTGAATGACAGCAAAATAAAATACAATGAAATAATTACACATGTTTTATCTAATCAAAAATATTTTTGAGTAATTGCGTTACGTTAGGTTAAATTAAAACAGCACCGCGTCTGGCTTTGCTAAGACCTTCGTGTTATTTATCGAAAAGTATGAAAAATAATATCCATAAAATTAGTATAATCGTATATTAATTCATCTGAATGCTATCTCTTACCTAACTGACTATCTTGTTTGGGCTCGCTCTTGACGCTGTGAGAATTGGCCAACCTCTCCATACTCTAATATACGAAAAATCGAGCAAAAATAACTGGAATTTTTAACAAAAAGCTTTTCAGAGCATTAACATTTATGACACGGTCATTTTTCCCACGAACCATTGACTGACGCACACCATTATCAGTAAACTGACATTTAGTGCAGTGTTGGCAGACGTACATTTTTACAGACAGAAATATATAACTACCGATTAAATTGTTTTAGGATGTGCACATTGCGGAAAGGTAATAAATAGTCAGAATTTAAGTGAGGTTCTTGTGAGAATTTGAATCAACTTTTGGTCAGAATAAAAAATAATTTATTATCCACTGAATTTTGTTATATTTACTCTCCATGTAGGTCATTTTTCTGTTTTCTATTGTTATTATTGTGTTTTTGACCTACATTTTTGCTTGTTATTTTATTTTATGTTTGAAAAATCTTTAAATTATAAATGGTGTAGTAAAAATAAATCCATTATTTTTACAAGAAATTGAAATCTTATTTACCATAGTTAGAATGATCCGACTTAGATTAAAACTTTCACTGCTGAAATACAAATGTTAATTGCTGTTATTTGACTTTACCAAAATAATTTTGTTTTGTAATTGAGTTTGTGCGATCTCTTTACATATGAGCGCACGTGTGCGAATTGTCTCTCTCTCTCTCTAGGTATACAAATATAAATGTGCGAGGGAGACAGCGTAAAATACGATAAGCGTGTAAGTAAAGGTTCTATTTATATATATATATATATATATATATATATATATATATATATATATATATATATATATATATATATATATAGCGTTCGAACGCGCCTAACGCGCACGAGCTATACGCGTGGCATGGCAACAAAACTCAGTATTGCTTCGGCTGTTATAGTTTTTTTATCTTGCTCTTGCATGTTCCTTGACTTGATTGACCCAACATATAAATCTTCATGGCACATTTGGCATTTTTGCTCTTCATCTATTTAATAATTTTTAGTCGCCCCCTTGATAAAACTAGAGATTCGCTTATCGATAAAGCCTTATCAGGAGCCAAAATTTTCTCCACTATATTGTTGGTGAAATGCATTAGTTTCGTTATTTTTAGGAAACTTGATTCATTTTCATTATTTCAATTAATGAAAATAGAAAAATCCCGGGAAAATAGAAAAATCTAGAGAATTGAAGAAGTGATGTTTTTAATAGTCATCACTCAAACGATTTAATTTTAATGATCCCATATGGAATAAGAAGCCTAACCACACTTGGAATGATTTTTTAATTATGTCTTTATGTCGTGTAATTTGACTGTTTTCTGACATTGATTGTGCTAGAACTTCTACCGTACATGAATTAGACTGGCTTACGATTAAATCCTTAAAATCATTTTCAGTTATCATATTTCATTTTGTGTGTCATTGTTGTTTATATGGTGTATAAACAATTGAGTCGCAAAAAGAAATTGGTAGTATTCTGTATTTACTCTCACAATAATATATAATAGTGTGGTGTAAATGTATCTTTATGTGAACAATAAGGCGCAGTCCACAGAACCTGTTATGAGAGAGAGACAAACGTGAGGAGAACGCGCCAGGCGCGTTCTTAGCAGTGAACGTGTTGTTTTTTGTAGAATGGACTACTAAACAATTTAACGTAATAGCCATATAAGAAAAGGAAGAAGAAGTATTCATGGACGTATTCTCAAGTTTGTTGCTTGTGGCTCAAACTTCAGTCAGATCGGCCGGTGTTTTAAGGTTATCTGACAATTATTTGAATCAGTAAATATAATTAAATATATTATGTTATTTATGCATTAAAGCAAATAAAATTACATTGGTACAACGGCAAGCAATACATTGCCAAAAGTCATTTCACACGTAAGGTATTTTCCTTATTATTTTCTTGTTTAAAAATATTATGATTTATTTAGTCGAGAGATATGACCAAGTTAGATGTAAAACTGTGGCCTAGCATTCAAAATATCCCGGGTTCAGTTCACATTGAAGTTTATACTAAAAATATTTTTAATTCATTAGAGGAAATGTGTTAACTATTTCTGCTCGGTGTGTAGCTTGAGGTTGTCTTGTTAGAGGTTAAACTATAATACAAAAAATGTTTTTATAAAACAATATTGATTTCGCACTTTTCCAAAAACTAATATTGTTATTTTGAACACATTGACATTCTGGTGTACATTACAGGAGACACTCGGAAGGTTTCCCGAGCAGCTTCAATCGATATGGAAGTGCTCCCGTGTGGTGGATGTGACTTCGTGAGTGTCCGTCAGATGCATCGCCTGCATCAGCTGTTGGGCTGCACTGTCACAACAGATTCTCTTCAATCTCCTCAACAATCTGTGATGAGATCACTGCGACCGTGCAGCGTGAGACTTGTGAGACTGCCAAGTAAGATACATCACATTCTACTATATCATATTTATTTATTTATTACAGAACAGAAGTTCCAAGAAAAAAGTTACAGAGTATAGAATATACAATACATACATAGGAAAGACAATAAGCAGATAAAAATAACATAAAAGAATAAGAAGATGACACATGTCAATGTCTAAAGATCTAGGAGAACAATACCATCGACAAAAGAGGAAAAGGATGGAAGAAAAGGATCGATGTGTGCTGGTAGGCTATTAAGGAGCGCCATTGCCGTTGTACCAAATTGAGTGCTTGAAGCTCCACAAGCATCAACTGGGATCAAAAACAATGGATGGCTACGAGCACGGGTGTACCTATCTGGAACATAGAAGTTAAAACATTCAAGAATCCCAGGGTTGTGAATTGTACTGTGAAGAAGAAGGAATGAATATTTGAGTGCAGTACTTTTCCACCAGGACTCTAGCGAATGGAAAGAAAGCATCCCTATATTAGTAAAACTACAGTTACATGCAATTACAAAATATTAAAATTGCCTTAAACGGACTACAAGTATATAATACTGGTGTTCTTAACTTATATATTGGTTTGAGTCGCCCCGTAGGTCCATCAAACGGACGAGCTTTTGGGCGCCTCAGGCAAACACCTCATTTAATTATAAAAAGCTGATGCTGATAATATAAAACATGAAATAATGATAAGATATTTTTTTATTTAACCTGCGTACATATGTATGGAATTAAAAAGATGGTTTGAAAGACATGAATTTGGAAGACAAAGAGTGAAGCTTTTCTATTGATCGCCACTCTCATTGACCTGTGTGAGAAGATACGTGAAAATATAATTTTCTTTTAATTTCATGGGTCTGAGCTTGCAGTTGTACTCAATCTTAAAAAAAGTGCCGATTCTACAGAGTCTGTATGGACTTGGACCTACTGTGCGATGTGGTAGTTTGTAAACAACAATATAAGTTAGCAGAGTGGATATGATACATTGATGAATCTAATAACAATAATCTATTCCAGTTATTATTGGAGTGGAGTCTTGGGTCTCTTCAAGTGAAGTTTATGGCGTGTGCAGCTTTTATTCCAAGGTAGTATTGGAGAAATGTACATCATTCGATCGAAGCTCGGGAACTATAGCTAATCTTAAATGTCGTAATTTAACACATTCTGGAGAAAAACATTTTGCTTGCAATTTATGTCATTTTAAAGGAAGAACTAAAACCAGTCTTAAATGTCATAATTTATCGCACACTGGGGAAAAACCTTTTGGTTGCAATTTATGTAGCTATAAATGTGCGATTAAATCAGCCCTAAAACGCCATAATTTAACGCATACTGACAAAAAACCTTATAGCTGTAAGATATGTATTTATAAATGTGCAGTCAAAGCAGCTCTCAAACGCCATAATTTAACACATACTGAGGAGAAACCTTATAGTTGCAAGTTATGTAGTTATAAATGTAATAAATCATGTATTCTAAAGAAACATATTTCTTCACACACTGAGCAAAAAGCTTTTGGTTGCAAATTATGTAGTTATAAATGTAATACTAAGTCATATCTTAATTTTCATATTTTAACGCACACTAGGGAAAAACCTATTAGTTGCAAATTATGTAGTTATAAATGTAATACTAAGTCATATCTTAATTTTCATATTTTAACGCACACTAGGGAAAAACCTATTAGTTGCAAATTATGTAGTTATAAATGTAATCATCATCATCATCATCATCAGCCTGTGTCCGTCCACTGTTGAACGTAGGCCTCCCGCATGAGTCTCCATCCTCTTCGATCCTCCGCCTTCCGCATCCAGGTCACTCCCGCTATTCTTCTTATATCGTCGGTCCATCTTGTAGGGGGTCGGCCAATGCTTCGTTTGCCAGTTCTTGGGCGCCATTCCAATACTTTTCTTCCCCATCGACCGTCGTCTCTTCGACAGATATGTCCTGCCCATTGCCACTTGAGTGTGCCTATTCGTTGGGTAGCATCCACTACTTGAGTTCTTCTGCGTATTTCCTCGTTTCGGATTCTATCTTTTAGCGACACTCCGAGCATGGATCTCTCCATAGCACGCTGGGTGACTTTTATTTTATGGGTAAGACTTGCTGTTAGATTCCACGTCTCTGCGCCATAAGTTAATACAGGGAGGATGCATTGGTTAAACGCCTTAGTTTTAAGGCATTGCGGAATTTTCGCTTTAAAAATGTACTTTAGTTTTCCAAATGCTGCCCATCCCAGTTGTATGCGCCTGTCGATTTCTTTTGAGAAGTTATTTCGCCCTAGTTGTATTACTTGTCCCAGATAGGTATAGTCGTTTACAACCTCTATTTCTGTTCCTCCAATGGAAATAGGATCGAAGGTCTGTGAAATATGACAATAAATATAATAATCAGCCACTCTGCCTCGCCTTTGTAGACTATGAAAAGGCATTTGACTCAATCGAGACTTGGGCAGTGCTAGATTCACTACAACGCTGCAAAATAGACTATCGGTATATAGAGATAATAAAATCTCTATACAAATCTGCAACAATGATGGTCCAGCTCCATGATAGCACTAACAATATTTCTATAAACAAAGGTGTTAGACAAGGAGATGTTATATCTCCAAAACTCTTCACAAACGCCCTAGAAGATATTTTTAAACTGCTATCCTGGACAAAATGTGGAATAAATATTAACGGAGAGTACATTTCTCACCTCCGATTCGCAGATGACATAGTGCTAATAGCCGAATCACCTGATAAGCTCCAAGACATGCTCTACGACCTCAATGAAGCGTCGAACAAAATTGGTCTGAAAATGAACATGGATAAAACAAAAGCCATGATAAATGTAATACTAAGTCATATCTTAATTTTCATATTTTAACGCACACTAGGGAAAAACCTATTAGTTGCAAATTATGTAGTTATAAATGTAATACTAAGTCATATCTTAATTTTCATATTTTAACGCACACTAGGGAAAAACCTATTAGTTGCAAATTATGTAGTTATAAATGTAATACTAAGTCATATCTTAATTTTCATATTTTAACGCACACTAGGGAAAAACCTATTAGTTGCAAATTATGTAGTTATAAATGTAATACTAAGTCATATCTTAATTTTCATATTTTAACGCACACTAGGAAAAACCTATTAGTTGCAAATTATGTAGTTATAAATGTAATACTAAGTCATATCTTAATTTTCATATTTGAACGCACACTAGGGAAAAACCTATTAGTTGCAAATTATGTAGTTATAAATGTAGAACTAGAAAATATCTTAAAATCCATAATTTTAGGCACACTGGAGAGAAACCTTTTAGTTGCAATTTGTGTAGTTATAAATGTGCTTCTACATCATCTCTTAAAACTCATGTGTTAAAGCATTTTGATGAGAAACCTTTTGGTTGCCATCTTTGCAGTTTTAAATGTATGACTAAATCAAATCTGAAAAGCCATAATTCAACCCATACTAGAAAAAAACCTTATGACTGTAAGGTTTGTAGCTATAAATCTACAACTAAATTTGCTCTCATAAGACACAATTTAATGCACACTGGAGAAAAACCTTTTAGTTGCAATCTATGTAGTTATAAATGTACAACTAAATCGAATCTGAAAAGCCATAACTTAACGCACACTGGGATAAAATCTCTTACTTGCAAATTATGCAGTTACAAATTTGCAAAGAAATTTACTCTTGAACGCCATAACTTAACGCACACTGATTAAAATCAAAGTTGTAGGTAAAATAATTATGAATGTTCAAGTATGAAGCAAGTTCAAGAGTAGGTCATGTACAGGAAATAGGCATAGGTATATGAAGATATCTTCCTAAAAGCCTTTCCTTACAAATGTATGAGAAATATAATATTATTCCTTATTTATATTTTTCGTATTTTTTCAATGTAATAAAAAACTGCAAACTAGTTAATTTACTCGTATATTTGTAAAATTATGAAAAAATACATATTATTTAACAAAATAATAATTTACTAATTGATGTTATTTTTATTTCCATTCATTTCATTCTTTTTAATATTGCAAAAGTTAATTACTTTGAAATAATTTTGTTCAGTCAATGTCACATTTTAGTCAATTTAGAATTCGGGTATACCTTTGTGGTTAAAGCATTTACTTACCAAACTTAAGATCGTGAGTTTCATCTCCGACGGATATAAAAAAAAAAAGATTTCTAAGCCTTAAAATACCCTCGGTGGTCTGAATTTGATCCTTCAACGTAACTTAAAATTAAAAACTAAAAGCAGTCGTAATCGTCATAATCTATTACGCAAAGATAAAAAGCCTTTCGGTTTCATGTTATTTATTAAAAGTGTACAGTTAAATCAGTCCTAAAAAGTCATAGTTTAACGTACCAAATCGTTTCTTAAAATTCCTAATTTAACACACATTGGGGGAAACCTTTTAGTTGCAAGTTTTATTGTTATAAATGTACAACTAAATCGTCTCTTACAGTCCATAATTTAAAACACACCGGGGAGAACCTCTTAGTTGTGAATTGTGTAGTTATAAATGTACAACTAAATCAGTCATGGCTTAACGCACACAGGAAAAAAACCTTTTGTTTGCAAGTTAGTAGCTACAAATGTTGATACATATTGAAGAAAAACATTTTAGTTAATAATTGTGTAGTTATAAATGTATAACTAAATTGTATCTTACAGTCCATAATTTAACACACACTGGGGAGAAACCTTTCATTTGCTAATTGTGAAGTTATAAAGGTACAAGTAAATGAAATCTAAAAAACCTTTTCATTGCAAAGTATGTAATTTTAAAATTGCTACTAAATCAGATCTTAAAACACATTTTGTAAAGCACATAGAAAACACATTCGTTTGCGAGTTTAACAACTATCTATAACCTAACTTATCGATTGTGTGTCCTGAAAAGACATGTTAAAGCACACTGGTGAACAAACTTTTGCTTGAAAGTTATTTAATTATAAATGTGCTACTAAATCAGCTCTAAAAAGTCTTTATTCAATACACACTGTGGAAAAATCTTTTGGTTGCAAGTTGTGTATCTATAAATGTTCAGTTAAATCGTCTCTTGCAATCCATAGCTCAAAACACACCACAGAAAAACCTTTTAGTTGCAAGTTGTGTAGTTATAATGTTCAACTAAATCACAACTTAAACTTCATAATATAAAGCACACTGAAAAAAATCGTTTTAGTTGCAAGTTATGCAGTTATAAATGTACTAATAAATTTTATTGTATCTTACAATCCATAATTTTTCGCATACTGGGAAGAAACCTTAGATGAAACTTATGTAATTTTAAAATTGTTCAGGTAATCTTGAACGACATAGCTTAACACATTAAAAAATCTAATAATTATCAATTCTGTACAAATTTTTTGAGGATTGTTATAATATTTTCATGGACTGTATTAATCTTTTTTTATATTTATAAATAACATTTAAATATCTGCTTATAATAAAGTCTAACAAAATAAAATGTATAATGTTTTATATTTTTTATTCTGTGTTTGTTTTAAATATTTTATAATTATTATTCTTCAATAAAATAATAACTGAATTATAAATGTTTGTTGTTTTAATTAATTTAATTATTCCTAATAAGCAAAAACTAAATTACTTTCAATCAATTATAGTTTACGGTAGAACTCGCATCTACAAAACTGATTATTCTTTATAAAGCACACAAGTTTCTTCACCAACATGCATTTACTTACTACATACAGAGTTCATATTCAAAAACGGCAGGCACCTTAAAATACTAAGAGCCCCGTATTACTTGTTGGGTTTAATCAACTCGACACAGATATTAAGAGTTCATCAGATAAACAGTGGCATCCTAAAGTCTTATCTCTAATCCATGGAAAACAGATATTCAGTTGGTTTACTGAGCCTTTTTTATCACTACTTTCATGGACACCGAACTCTTAAAATGCATAATTTAAAGCACACTGGTGAAAAATCTTTTAGTTGCAAAGTAGGACCACCTAAAATGATTAAGATTGTGTTATGTCATTGTTATGTATTACTGTCTTATATAATAGATAAAAACATACAAAAAATTTCATTGTTGGTGTGAATTTGTTTTTTTATTATATATGAATCACTTAATGATACGCATTTGTAATATGTTGTAAGGCAAGGGCGTTAAACACTTTAATGTAGGGGTAAATATATTTTTTCCCTCAATAATTCAATAAAACAAATTATAAATATGTAATTGCTTTCTTTTTTATATGAATATAGTAAAAAGCAAGCATGAATAAGTAGAGTAAAAATTATTTACTTTACTCAAAGTTTTTTACTTGGAATATTTGGAATATCTGCTCTGTTATTAATTATTTCTTTAATATTAGGAGAAATCTTGTCAGCAGTTGCACTTTCAGAACCGCTGTAAGGCGCTGATCAGTGATTTTACTTCCTACTGAGGAATTATTTACTTTTAAAGTTGTGACACCCTGCTCCTACCGATAAGTACTTCCAAACATTGAAATGATTTCATATGCTATGTTTCTTATTTTTTTAGTCAACAGATAAATATTTATGTAACTTAGGCAGGCCGACTTCATTGAATTTTATCTTCATTTCAATATTCTGTACATTAATTATCTCAAATTACCAGGCACAAATTATATGTTGATTAAAAAATGACATCAAATAAAGAATGTTTGTCTTTTAAATATTCAAAATCAGTCTCTCTATCAATCTTCTGTCGAATTCAGTAATTATATTTGATTATTTTTTCGAATATATATTATTTTACATTGGTTTTATAAATTATTCCTTATTGTATTAATATTTGGTTGTAAATTAAAAATACATAACACTCCATCATTATACCTAAAGCTATATTTTTTTATTATTAGGTATACAATATTTTTTTCAAAATATAATGTAACATGTCTTTTGTTTTTTATGTTGGTTAAATTTTATTTGTTGGTTAAATTTTATGTAGAGCAAATTTAAATAAGTATTTATTTTAACATACGCTAGCAATATTCAATTCAAAATATTCTGAAAAGAAAAGAAACAATTAAATATCCATTCAAAAATTTCATTTTAAATTAAAGGTAAGTGAAAGAAAAATAATTATCCGTCGGTGAAAAAAGGAGTAAATGATATCAAATATTCTATTTTCAACTATTTTTAAAATTACGCTTTCTTCTAAATGTAAGTCAATTTACTATCTTTTACACTTTTTTTATATTGTAATGTAAAATAATCAACTCGTTTTATTCCTAATTAACATTTGCATACAAAAATTTATGATTAACACTTAGAGAGCTCGAGAAGCATCAAAAGATTCAAGTTGGCTGCCTATAGAAGGCAGGAGACGTATGCATGCGTTCTTTGTAATGTGTGTAATCAGATATTGATCATATTCTATCAAAAGATGCAAATTTCATTAAAATTGTACCATTATTTACAAAGTTACAGCTCTTTTACACCAACCTTGATTTTGCACCCGAAAATTTACCGCTTTATAAATAAATCGGCTGAAATCTCACCCGCTTCCCAAGTGTTTATGTACGTCTGTTTCCACATTTACAAATATTATCTTTATGTTAAATTGAATACATTAGCACGATCCTTTTGATGGAATAAATTTAATTTACTAGCAGCCTTTTATAAAAGTTAAAATAGGTTACCAAAATTAATTCCGATATGCCACTGGTATAATTTGAAATGCTCTTTTGGTATCTGTGTTTCCTCCTTCATGCAATCTCGTTTTTTTCTCAAAAATAAGCTCAATACATTCTTGCAATCTCCCCAATCCGAACACAAACACGTTTTCCGCATGCAGCGTCCAGTCAAGCTATATATAGTTATAATACTGCTAAAGGGCTTTTATGCTTTGAATACGATCTTGATGTTCTTTATGTGTTAATATGTCTGTACTCTGTATATATATTGTTTAAGGATGTACATGGATCCAACCATTCAAGTCACTGCGCATAACTACATTGACCTGGCACTAGTGGTACTGTGTGTGGTAGTGTTCTGCTACAGCCTGCAAGAACTCATACGCTTTATCTTCACAATGATCAATCCCATACTGTTTATGGGCATTGCTATGGTGAATATTTTCAATTATCATTATATTCATTTTATCATCACCATGTTCGCAGCCCTAATTGGAGCATATGGCTGTCGAATTGACGAATTACCACCACAAAGCTGTCAGCCGCCATCGTCCTCGCTTCTGTATAGTTTCCGACAGCCCGAACTCGGGAACTTCTCGGGAAAAAACATAAGTTGAATAATATAACAATAAGGTTATCAACTGACAATACTTGGTGAAACTGCATAATTATGATTTTAAAGTAATTTTAATTAAAATATCATTAATTAAAAATATTTAGTTTTGATTCACATTTATTTGAATAATTAATAATGGCTTAATTTTATAATGTCTTTTTTCAATTGTTTTACCCACACACACATATACAACTTGTAAATATGTCTGTACTAATGTAGTAACTAATACTTGCACACACCTATATAAGCCACTGACAGTTTTTAATTTAATCTTTATTGATGATGGTCTCCAGGGAGGCCGAAACATGTAATCATTCAAAATAAATGTGAATCAAAACTAATTATTTTTGATTTATTAATTTTTTAAAGAAAAATATTTTTTAATTATAGTTTAAATAACATAAGTTCTTTGTGGACGGTTTCACTACTGGACTTAATTCATTCTCTCCTTACTGTGCTAAAATAACTGAGAGCTTCGATGATATGTATTTTTTACACCATATGAAAATTTCATTTAAAAATCGGAAAAATTTGAATATTCTTAAATATTTCTTTAATTGACTATGGTTGATGTTTTAGTGTAACAATTTTTGTAATGTGAGTATCTGAAAAAGGAAAAAAAAAACATAGCAATTAGCCGCTATAGCCGGCGCAACCAACAATTCAGCACGGATATTGACCCGTGCGCAGCAGAATTCATACTGACGGCACGTGATTCTATCCCCGATTATTTCACAAATGATTTATTTCCATCGCTACAAATGAACAACTATTCATTGTTATTATTTTATTTCATACTTAATAATATTACGGAGGAATACAAACATTGTTCACTCAGTATCTATTATATTTTATATGGATATTCTCATTATTAGAGTACAGTTGTAGTAAATACATATCATCGTAAAGTAAGTGTTAAAATGTGTGGAGGTTAGACATATTGTGGCTTTTGGGTTTAGCCGTGTGTGGCGAATTATCTCGTTCCAATATTTCGACCGCCATTACAGGGGTCTTCTTCAGGTTTGATGACTTTGCTCCTGATAATTCGCCACACACTGTTACTAAGAATTTTCTTAGCGAACTTGCGAAAAAAACGAAGGGATTTTAGAACATATTTTAGTACTTTAAAAATTTAACATAATTTTTATCTTTTTACGCTAGATTGTCAAGATAAAAATAATCTTCATTCCAAACAGTTCACCGCTTCAGTTTAAGGAAATTAAAATTTAATCAATAATAATTATATTTGCCAATAAAAAAATACATAAACATAAAAAAATGAAATATCCAAACTCTGAACCGATTTTGAGTTCATAAATGATGTAAATAATAAATGTTTATTTCTGGCAACTTGTGTTTAGATGAGCCGAGAATATTCGACGCTTCGTCTTTTTCGCATGATAATCGACCGTGGAATATTCGATGCTTAGTAATCATAGGGTTAAACCCATAATACCAAATCTGGCTGTGAAAACTAAAGAAGTTATTTAATATTAGTCTTGATTCAATAAATATATTATAATATGAGTTTTATTATTGCAGATGCTTTTACCTCAATGTCGACAATTCACCTTTAGTACCATTTTACCCATTTTTCTCAAGTCAGTACGTTACTCAATGAAGAAACTCGAAGACTCAATGCAAAGCATTGAAAACAGCTTCGGAGTGTGATACTTATAAATATTTTTGTAAGCTGTAAAATATTTTCCTGCTGAATCGCGTTGGTTCCAAATTGATTGTATCGGCAGGTAGAGGTACAGGGTACTGAAATGCAATAATGCGTAGACCGTCACCCATTTGTTGCCTTTGATTACTAGTTTCCCGCGCCCTATCGCTGAGCATAACAAAACGAGAAAACTTGTCTCCCGCGCTTTGGTATAAACAGTGCCGGTTTTAATAATATATATAAAATAATAATAAACTAAGGGCGCTGAAGGCAACCAATCCTTCTTAGGCTATACATAAAATTCTTTAAACCAGTCAATTCATTCAGAAAAAATATCGACAGGAGAGGGATGCGAACCGTAGACCTTGGAACCAACCATTTTGCCCAGGCATTCATATTGCTCGGCCACCATTATGAATGCCAAGAATTTTATGTATAGTATATGTATATTTAATTACTAATAATATTTTAATATAGTCAATGATCTATAAAAGTAGATTAGAATATTGAAATAATAAAATAATATTCTAATAAAAATATTTAATCCATAATCCTTCTTAGATTTTATAAAATATAAACAATATGAGACGCTAGGAAAAAATGCCCTAGGGCGCCGCAGGGTCTAAAGCCGGTACTGGCTATAAAAAGCGATATGACTAGTTTACTTGTTTCCCCGCAAACAATGTGTTAATATATTTAAAATTTTAATAACTTAATTATTATTTATATACAACAATGTTTTTTATAAAAAAATAAATGAAAAGTGTATTTGAATAATTACTGAAAGTATTTTACATTTTTTTTTATGTAAATATATACAGGAGAATACCGACAGACGGTGATAGTGATGCTGAAGTCTCATCTGTGGATTCTATGATGCTTACCACGTTACATATGGTTAAGCGCTGCATGTGGAGTGTTGATCTGCCAACGTCATAGACTACAGCCTGACATTCACACATATTTAATAATACAGGAATTTACTATGACTTTCATCTATTATCTACTACCAATTTTAATTATTAGGCTATGACTAGTATTTTACGTGTGAGGGATCAAATTCACACCAACCGGAGGTATTTTTAGTGTTGAAATTGTTTTTATTTTTTTATTTTATTTTTATATCCGTCGGGGAATGAACCCACAATTCGGCTTGCCAAGCAAACACTTTTATCATTGAGCTATACCCACCGGCAGATCTCCTTTGCGTCTGTAAATCATGTCAACTCACCAAAAGCCAATGCACCCGTATAATGGTCTCGAAAACAGATGCCTGCGTAGAATACAGGGAGTGCGATTTACTTTTAGTATTAATTCATATATGTGCCCATAATTATGAAAGTGGCGTAAGTCAAGAAATTGTAAAAAACGAGTTATTCATTTATTTCAGTTCCCAATGTTGTGAATTAATACAATCTTCATCCAACATTAATTTAAAAAATCTAAATACGCCATTTTATGCAACACGAAGTTGTCACTTTCATTGGTTTTCAACCAACAGCAAAACACAAACCTTTTAATATCTCAGAACGAGTAAAACATGACTTACACCACTTTCATAATCATGGACACATATAGTGATTGAAAACAAGGTAAAAAGTATGCATGTATTTAGCTTTTATTTGTATTGTATATTACATTTTTATTTATTTTATTATTTACTAACATTTACAATGATTTACTATGTACAATATTATATAACATCCCCTTTACTTGAGGAAAGACGACTTCAAGGCGCCGGGATTGTTATCAGGACGCGTGGTGAACAGATAAGGAGCAGATGACCAACACAATGACTTTTTCCGATGCACATTGACATGTATTTAATAGCAAGATAAAAATTGACAAACTTTGTTATTCGGCCCAGGCCACGGACAATAAACGATCTACCTCCATTGAGAGCCGTGCCGAACTGAATTGGAGCTCTCTGTAACACCACAGCAGCCTTCTATCACCTGTCGGCCCTTTGTCTTGTTGTCTTTGTTCTACCGACTCCGGTTCTCAATCTGTTCAGGGATTTCCAGATCCGCCAGTCAAGGTTCTTGCAAGTTGGGAGGCCTTCCTTTTGAGTGGAAATCTTCAGATACTATTTGTTGCCAGAGAGACAACAAAAGGAATATATGAGAGTAAACTCAACAGTTGTGGTTTTAATCAATTTACATCTTGGTGTCAATTGAAACGATTCAATTCGTATTTTTGTTCTCACTTTCTGCAGCATCGTTGAACTGATTCTCTCCGCCATTCTTGGGCGGTTCTGCACTAGTGTTGTTTGGAGTGTTGAGAGTTCCGGGAATCAGAGGAATCAGCCCCTTAGCCATGTGGGACTTTCTGGCGCAGTGAAGAGCAAAAGCCGCCGGGGTGGCGAAACTCCTGTCGCAGGGGGCGCACCTGTAGGGGCGCGGCGCCGGGATGCGCGGGGGCCCGGGGGCTTCCCCGCCGATCAGAGATGTCGGATTCTCATCCGGAGCGGCGTCGGGATTTGCATTGTTCGACATCTCGTACTCGCGGACCTTCTCGAGGTGGTATTTCCGCGTTTTGTGTCTCTGAAACCAAAGAAAATATGTGAATCAGTACATTTTTGGCGTTCAATATTGGCGACTATTAAGTGCCCATGATTATGAAAGTGGTGTGAGTCATGTTTCATTCGTTCCAAGATATTTAAAGGTTTGTGTTTTGCTGTTGGTTGAAAACCAATGAAAGTGACAACTTCGTGTTGCATAAAATGTCGTATTTAGATTTTTTAAATTAATGTTGGATGAAGATTGTATTAATTCACGACTTTGGGAACTGAAATAAATGAATAACTCGTTTTTTACATTTTCTTGACTTGCGCCACTTTCATAATTATGAGCACATTTATTGTCGGTATTTAATTCAATGAATGGTCAGCATATATTTTAAAAAATGGTTAGTAAAAAAATAATAAATCGGCAGTAAAAAAATTGCACTTAATAATTAATGAATGGTGATTGATAATAGGTTAGGTTAGGTTTCCATTTTATGTGCTAATTTTCCATATAATGTCATAAATTTGCATGTTACGACCATCTACTCACTAGCTATCAAGCTAAAAGTAGCCATACATTTTTGAAAACTTAACATTTAATTTAAATATCCACCCTTTTAAATTAATTACTCTCAGTGTTTTAATATATTACCGACATATTAATTTTATAACTGACTACATTCGTACTGACAGAGTGGATGCTGCCAATTCATTTATTTTACTGTCAAAATCTTAAATTAGTTACTGAACATGAATACCTTTAAAATTAAAAAGGTTTATTTGGACTCCATCTAAATGGTTAGTATTACATGATAACTTTCATATGCCCAGCAACATTGCATATATTGATACTAAGGGGTAAATTGACTGTTGATTTTACTCTTAATTATGGAAAATAAAACGACAATACAAGAATTGAATTTAAAATTATGTTAATCTTTAAACGCCCAGTGGTTTCCTTACGGGACCGCAGATTTGCGTCGTTCAATGCCCTACGGTCCCATACAGGAGTGCTTATGGTTCATTTCACAATCGTATTACATTAACTTGTAATAATAGTATTAAAGTAAGTTCATGGAAGAATCTATTGTGCGACGATACATTACAAACATTGGCCTGCTAGGGCATTGAACGACGCAAATTTGCAGTCCAGTATGGGACCACTGGGCGTTTAAGGTTAATGTAACGCCGTGAAAGGTTGAGCCACGGCTAAGAAGAGCGGTCCTATGGTGGAACCGACTCAAAACTCGACCAGCCCTCAAGCGGGGTTGGCATAAGACTACTGAAGTGATACCTTGCTTGACCGCTACATCCTTGAGTGACCTATTATATTTTGGCAAGCATTAAATTATTTTTGCGCCATGAAAATTAAAAAAAACATGTACTGTTTACTGTATCATAAATGGAAGGTATTTAGAATTACTACAATGGAATAGAAGAAAAAGAAACAGCGACAAATATGGCAGGTGAATTTGCCAATAAAAAAATAATTGGTAGGTAAAAAATTATAGATAATAAAAGATAAGAGCATAATGATATGAAAAAAAATATTGTTATATTGAAACAAATATAATATTTTAAAAAATAAACGCACTAGTCATGTCGCTGTGTTCCTTGTTGGCAGATTGTCACTTGCGATGTGCGTCATCTCCGGCACCGCGGGCTTTCTCTTTATTATAAGCCACAGCCCTTTCGTTCTGCAACCTTAACCCTTCGTTCTGCAATCTTAGACTTTCATTTTGTGGCATACCCCTTTCATCCTGAAACCTTAAAGTTTCATTTTGCATTCCCCTCTCGCTCTGCATGTTTTGTAACCTTGCCTCTTGCATCTGTAACATTCCCCTTTCATTATGCAACCTTAAATCTTGATTCTGCGATAAACCTCTCTCGTTCTGTAGTCTAAAACCTTCATTCTGCGGAGCTCCCCTTTCATTATGTAACCTTGTTTCTTGCATCTGTAAAATACCCCTTTCGTTCTGTAACCTTGTCTCTTGCATCTGCGGAATACCCCTTTCGTTCTGTAACCTTGTCTCTTGCATCTGCGGAATTCCCCTTTCGTTCTGTAACCTTGTCTCTTGCATCTGCGGAATACCCCTTTCATTCTGTAACCTTGTCTCTTGCATCTGCGTAATTCCCCTTTCATTCTGTAACCTTGTCTCTTGCATCTGCGGAATCCCCCTTTCGTTCTGTATCCTTGTCTCTTGCATCTGTAAAATTCCTCTTTCATTCTGAAACATGCTTCCAGGAAATTGTAACCGTTCTTTCAAGCTTTGTAGAATTGCCCTTTCTGCGATCTGCAGAGCACTTCTGTCACCATGCATCAACACTGCATCATTTGAACCTTTCGTTTCATGACTCTGCATCTCGTCTGCATTCTGTAATCTTCCATCATCAATCTGCTTTCCTTCATTACTCTTTTCCAACGCTGCCTCTTGAATCTGCACGTTTCCTCTTTCGTCCTGTAACTCGACTCGTAAATTCTCCACGATTCCCTTTTGATTCCTTAAAGATTCATCGCTCTTCCCCTGATTCTGTCGCATCTGATCTTCATTCTGCAATCTTATCTCTTCAATACGCATCGTATTATCCATAAACTCCTCTTTTTTCTGCGGATTTCCTCCATTTTTCTGCAAAGCCGCCTCTCGATTCTGCTCTTCTGCTTTTCCTTTCTGCAATTCGTGATCGTTCTGTACGGATGCGTCTTTGTTCTGTACAGAAGATTCTCCGAGTGCAGCTTCTCGCTCCCTCTCGCGGTGGTATTTGCTCAATTTGTGTTTCTGCAATGAGCAAAAACTCCATTTAGTTCTCTATTCCCCATAATTGCTTTACAGAACTGCGGAATTTGTAAACTAAGCTTTTTCTGTCGAAAGCTTATCTTTAAAATATCTCCAAAAAGACTTCTTTACGTGCATTCATTCAATTCAATGATTTTTACAATCTGGCAACACTTTGTCACACTGACAGATTTGAACAAAAATTAAAATTAAAAAGAATAAAACCAAAATATTTAAGAATTTCATCATAATTTGAAAATGAAACAAACTGTATATGTAATAAATAAATAAAATACTACAGTGGTACCTTGACATACGAGTGCCCCAACATACCAGTATTTTGAAATACAAGACGTAGAGCGAGCCATTTTTTGCCTTGAAATACGAGCAAAATTTGAGATACGAGCAATCGGCTTAGCGGGTCGGCCGGTTGCACACGAACCGCGCGTCACGCTTTCCCGCGAATCAGTTATCAGTGTGCTCTCTCTGTCAAAGCATCTTTGATAAGTTGTGCTCGCGTTTTGTGACTTTTGTACTTTGTGCTTTGAGATACGAGTAATTTGAAATACGAGCAAGGTTATGGAACAAATTAAACTCGTATGTCGAGGTACCACTGTATAGAAAATACACAACATGCACATAATATATACATACAACAAATGTACACCCAGACCATTTTTGATGTTGTTTATGTTATGTCTACCTGTAGAGTAAAGTTTTCTCATTCTCATCAAGATCAATTATTTGTATTATAAAGTGCGGCCTGCGGTCTTAATACGGCCCAATAAGAACTATTTTATACTGTCGTCTAGATGCTTATATCATATATTTTATTTATTTTTTTCCCTTACAGAAACATTACAAATTTGAACAACTCAATTCATTTCTGAAGTACAATAAGATTAATCCCAAAATAAAAAAATACAATATATACAAATATAGGTACTTGTGATTAAGTACTAAGAACAAAGCAATAAAGACAAGCAACAGAAGGTCCCAATGCTCATCAAACAGACGACGCCAACAAATTATTCCTCCAAAGAAACTTCTGGAGTTCATGTCTGAATTGGGCGTCCCTTACGTGAAATATATCAACATCATATATCAATGGGCTAAATCATAGATACAGTCAACCCATTTATAGCGCTTTAACCTTTTGATTATTGGTGAATTTCGTTACACGATTTGTAAACAATTAATTTATAAATGAATTAAAAAATATTTTTTCTGCTAACAAATATATATGTTGTTGCAAATAATTTTCGACTTGAATCTAATAGTTTTTTTTTTACCACATCCGATCCATATTTGGAGCATATAGACACCACAAATAGTCGTTTCACAGTAATGTAAGCTCATGTTGTCAATGCCTTGTCCCAGAACACCTGTATACCCAAAGGTCCACAGGGCTTCTTCGGTTCCAATGTGCGCATACGTACTGACGTGTAATTGAATATTTACTGAAAAAAAAACGTTTCACTAGAAGGTATTTAAGTGGTGTGTAGAAGTGGGGATAAATAGGTGGGATCTATGAACGTAAATGACTAATAAGGAATGAGATTTACTAGACATAAGGTAGGGAATTAAAAAGTGTTAGTAAGGGGTGTGGGGGTAATGGCCGCGAAACTGCAGTCTTCCATCAAGTGAAACAGTGCTCAATGTGATCCATATTAAAACAAGGTAAGATATTCTTAAATAACTTCTTAGGGTTTCACGGCCAGATTTGATATTGTGGCTTTTGGGTTCGTGAAGGTACGTTGTTAGGCTGACGGCTAAACAACCTCCAGACACCAACTCATCACTAAGTCATCAACCCTGAAGAAGACCCTTGCGCAATGGCGGTCGAAATATTAGAAATTAGTAATTCGCCACACACGGCCAAAACCAAAAGGCACAATATGAAATTCTTATCTATTTAATATGATGTTCAGGTAGAAGTTCTCAGGATAATCAAGGAAGATAGGCACCTAATAAGAACCATCTCAGAGAGGCGATCAGTCACATCATGCGCCACGATGGTCTTCTTCACGACATTGTGGAGGGGATGGTTGAGGGTAGAAACTGTAGAGGGCGCCCTAGACGGAAACATTTGCATCAAGTGTTCGAGGACATGAGTTGTAGCTCTTATGCTGAGCTGAAGAGGGTTGTGGAGCACCAAGAGGAATGGAGATCGAGATGCAAGATTCTGTTGCTGCAAACCAATCCACCGGATTGATACTACGAAGAAAAAGGTAGAAGAAAGACCACAGTAGGGGTGAGTACACAGTAGTAATTACAGGTCTTTGTTGGAGGGTATGTGGTGACTTACCCTGAACTCGCCGTGCCTGGCGAAGGAGCGGCTGCACGGCGTGCAGCTGTAGGGTCGCTCGCCGCTGTGTCCGCGCCGGTGTTCCGTCAGATCGTAAGCCTTGGCAAAGCGCTTGGAGCAAATCTCGCACTGGAACTCTTTGATGCCCGTGTGGCTGATGAGGTGAGACCGCAGGTGGTCGGGCCTGGAAGTATAATAAAATAAAAAATAAATAAAAACAACTATGTAGGTTTTCAGGGCCTGAGATTGTGAGTTCAGTATAATTAAAAGTTAAGTTGTGTAGAGAGATGCAATACTAAAATGAGTATTTTTCTTTTTAGGAATTTATAAAAAAATTAAATATTTTAAATTTGTACACACTCACATCAGCATGACATAGCTCTTGCTGACTGGTACCGAACACCTCGATATGCGATCTTTTCGTCTCTTATTTCTGTTCGCTTGTCAGACATGAATGTGTCCGCCATATTGGCATTCTGTCGTGAGGAGCGCGGAGCCAGTCGTGTTCCGCCCTTCGGCGAGAGCAGATTGTATTGTGGCTCAACCAAATACTGAAATATACTGTATATATCTATATTATAGATACTGAAAACGTAATAAAATAAAAAATAAATTAAACAACTCCGTAGGTTTTCAGGGCCTGAAATTGTTAGTTAAGTATTGATATCAGCGTGATATAGCTAATGATGAAATTAAAAAGTGGTAGTGGCTGATATAAATAGGTATGTAAAGTATTAGTTCCTACTGTTAGTACACACATATTTACAGATTGTATATGTGTGCAGGTAAAACCATTGAAAAAAGACATTATAAAATCATGGGTATATGTTATCTTAATGTATTAAGCCATTATTTTATATATACACATAGATGGTCTCCAGGGAGGCCGAAACATGTGATCGTTTCAAATAAATGTGAATCACAACTAAATATTTTTAATTTGTTAATTTTTTAAATAAAATTAACTTAAAATTATAATATCACAATATTCAACAACTGATGGACATGCAAATTCACAACAAACACCAATTTTTTGTTTGATAATGAAATGAACATGCTTGCAAAGGTTTGCAGTTCGAATCGCTGCGTCCGTCATTTTTATGCTGCCATTGGTTGACGAGAGCAATGCCATATAGGATAGTGTTTGCTATGAATTTGTATGTTTATCGGTTGTTATTATATAATACTTATTTAAAACATTAATTTAAGCCTTTGGTTACTAAGAATTTTCTTAGCGAACTTGCGAAAAAAACGAAGCGATTTTAGAGCATTTTTTAGCACTTAAAAAATTGAACATAATTTTTATCTTTTTTAAGCTAGATCGTAAAAATAAAAATAATGTTCATTCCAAACAGTTCATACTTTAGATTAAGCAAATAAAAATTTAATCAATTTTAATTATATTTGCCAATAAAAAAAATATAAACACCAAAAAATAAAATATCCAAAATCGGATTTAGATTTTGAGATCATATATGATGTAAATAATAAATGTTCATTACTGTCAACTTGTGTTTAGATGAGTCGCTTAGTAAACCAGAGGATACAATTGATGCATTATTTATTTATGATGACTTTCTAACAACACATCACACAAAGCTTGAAGTATGAATACGTATGATATGTTTCAAACTAATATTATTCAAATATCAAAGGTCCAAACATTTTTTATGGAATACCAAAAAAAATCCATATGTGGTTGATATATAAACCGTAAAAAAATGTTTAGATGAGCGTCCAATATTCGACGCTTCGTCTTTTTCGCACGAGAATCGACCGTCGAATATTCGACGCTTAGTAACCAAAGGGTTAATAGGAAACGGTTGCTACAGGAGAACATAAACAAAGCTGCCTTTTTGCTAGACGAGCTACCGGGCGCTCGCTACCCCGGAGGATCATCGACATTAATACACAATGTACTTTGTGGAACTTTGGCATGCAAAGCTGGATATATAGGGAGACTGGGATTAGGATATTACTTTAAGGTTAATGTCGGCCTATTTTTTAACACTCACAGATCCAAATCACCTTCAATTTCACTATTAAATACGATTCAGCATAAAAAACAACTGTCAATGTTTATCGTGAACATATTTTTTTTATATACAGGGGACACCGAATTACTAGAATCGAATCGATTTTATATGAACCATTTTTCTTTTCCTTCTTGGCTCAGTTTTTTTTTAAATTATTTACGATTTTCAAAAAAGAAAATGTGGCCTTTTCTTTAAGCTCTCTATTCATCTAACACATTTTAAAACGTCCTAAATCCCAAATAGAAATGCGGAAATTAAACAAAAAAACATTTAGTAGGGACCGTTATATGAAAATCGCCGCAAACGCTATAGGAAAAATCTGCATTACAAATCATAAAAAGCGTGCATATATCATTTTATGGCTACAAATTATATTTGCACAATAACAAGTGTTAGAGCACAATAGCGTTTGCTTTGCAAGCCAAAGGTTGTGGGTTCGAACCCCGACGAAGATTAAAAAAAAAAAAGGATTTTTAATCGATTTCTGAGCTCTAAAATACCCCCGGTTGGTGTGAATTTGATCCCTCACCCGTAAAACGCCAATCATAGCCTATTAATTAAAATTGGTGGTAGACGGCAGTCGTCCCGCCAAGACCACCCATTCGTAGTAAATTCCTGTAATAATAAGGATGACGCGTGAATCTCGGGCTGTAGTCCATGACGTTGGCGGATCAACACTCCACATGCAGCGCTTAGCCATATGCACCATGGTAAGCGTCATAGAATTCAA
The DNA here is from genome assembly GCA_022606575.1 of Glossosoma conforme. Classification (NCBI taxonomy): domain Eukaryota; kingdom Metazoa; phylum Arthropoda; class Insecta; order Trichoptera; family Glossosomatidae; genus Glossosoma; species Glossosoma conforme. The sequence goes on from JAGTXR010000337.1 coordinate 179,843, forward strand.
CAGATGAGACATCAAAATTACTATTACCATCTATCAGTATTCCCCTATATGTGCTTACATAAAAAATAAAAATAAATGTGTTCAATATTAATTGTCTAAAAGTCTATTTAAATCCACCAAAGAGATGCCACAGTCATAAGGTTAAGGCGCTATAGTTAGGTTGACTGTGTCTATTTTATAACCCATTAATATAAATGATATAAGCATCTAACAAAGAGTATGAAATAGTTGTTGGCGGGCCGTATTAGGACCGCAGGCCACAGTTTGTAACACAAATGATTGATTGTGGATGTGGGAGTTTTTACTCGACAGGCAGACATTCAACAATTCTAACACCGATCTAATCATCAATGGAACAAGCAAAGTTTCATCATTTGCGAGCTATGCAAGGTGGGGGGGGCCGGTGAGTCATGTGTATAATCACCTGTAGCAGGTTTTCCCACAGAAGTGGCATTCGTATCTATTAGTGTGCGTGTGCTTGCGCATGTGCGACCAAACTGAGTTCATGCTCTTGAACTTGGTGCCACAGACCCGGCACGGGTACTCCCTGCAAGGAAACAGGAAATGTGTTAGTAGCATAAGAAATGGCGCCAACATGGACTCACACGGCTTTAGAATTTAAAACGTTCCAAGTGATCAAAACATTACTATTTTCTATGTGCCCCAACAAGTCTGCACTACTTGATCGTCTAATACAGGGGTCGTCAACCTGGTCCGTATCGCCGGCGATACGGACCAGGTTGGTTTTGCACTTTCTTTCTTCATGAAATGGAAAAGCATAATATTTCGGATAAATTCCTCATTCGGTACAAAGCTCTCCATTGTATATAGGGTTGTAATTTTTTTTGTTTAAAAGTCCTAGTACACTCCAGGTATACGAAGTCAGAGAAACAACACAGTGCACGTTGTAAAAGTTCGACTGCCGAAGCACAACTGACCACTCAAAAGCGATAACAAAAAAAACGACATTCTTTTCCAGTACACCTATTATAGCCCAGATTCTAGTAAATACAATTAATTTTGTAAAATAGTCAGGTATTATGATAATTTTTTTGAGTATTATTTCATCAACACATCACATTCTGATGTCGGCCTACTCCCTATAAAGGTGTTAGAAATATCAACGATACAACAATTTTCCTGCACAGGACACAACTCATCAAATGCATGAATTCCATAACGGTTAACAATTTCATTGAAATTCGATATCAAGAGAAAGGTTTGTACAGTTGATAGACAATTGCGGTACAAGGAAATTAGGAAAAGCAAAAAAGCGGCTATAGTTTATGTTCGTTCCTGTAGAGACCATTAACTAGTTCAATGGTCTATATAATTAAAATAGTACATCACAGATAAATAATAGGAGCATATATATGTTGTATTCAAAGCATGCACCATTGTGCATATTCATCAATAGCCCTATAAATAATAAGTGCTCCAACATCCGAGTTTTTTGAGATGCGAGCCGTCGAGCGAGCCATTTTTTGCTTTGAAATACGAGCAAATTTTGGGATACGAGCAATCGGCTTAGCCGGTCGGCCGGTTGCGCACAAACCGGGCGTCACGCTTTCCCGCGTGAATCCCCCATCCGCGGTCAGAGAATCAGTTATCAGTGTGCTCTCGCTGTCGAAGCATCTTTTTGTTCAATTAATTTCAATGATAAAATTTGCTTTAATATACGAGTAATTTGAAATGCGAGCAAGGTTGCAGAACGAAATAAGCTCGTATGTCTAGGTATCCACTGTGTATTAAAAAGTAACATTTATCAACATTTAAAATGCTAAATAGATCAATTCTTTTTTAACTTTTTTTTAACATGGATCACACTGAACGCTGTTTATTCTTTTGCTGGAATATTGAAGTTTCATCGACAACGAATTGCGAAAATGGTCTTCCAGCAAATGAATAAACAGTGCTCAGTGTGATCCATGTTAAAGCAAAATAGGAAAAATTTAACAATTTAATATTTGAAATGGATCACAAAGTGAATGTAATAAATATAAATAAAATTAAAAAATTTAACTTTCGATTCCACTTCAATCAATGTAATTTAATTTTTACAAATTGGATAGGCAAGCTTGCTGCCTTTAGATGTTATATTGGCCTACATTAGGTTAGGTTAGACACCACACTTTTAATATCTTGTATTGGTACACATACTGTTATAAGATTAAGTATTCTCACACTTATAGATATATAGGTTAAGTTAAAAACATTAGTTTGCGCAAACCATTGACAAAATTATAAAATATTACCGTCTACAGGCACGCTTTTGTATACAAACCAGTTTGCACAAACAAGACTTAAGTAAAGCCTGCACACGTGGCAAGGCAATTAAGAAAGTTTACACAGGGTACTTAGACAATACACAAGTCTTTTACGTTCTTCTTCGTAGTATCAATTCGGTGGATTGGTTTGCAGCAACAGAATCTTGCATCTCGATCTCCACTCCTCTCGGTCCTCCGCAACCCTTTTCAGCTCAGCATAAGCGCCACAATTCATGTCCTCGAATACTTGCTGCAAATACTCCCGTCTAGGGCGCCCTCTACAGTTTCTATCCTCAACCATCCCCTCCACAATATCGTGAAGAAGACCATCGTGGCGCATGATGTGACCGATCCATCGGGCTCGCCTCTCTGAGATGGTTCTTATTAGGTGCCTATCTTCCTTGATTGTCCTGAGAACCTCATTGTTTGTGACGTGGTCTCTCCAGGAAATTCCGAGTATTCTTCTGTATGACCACATCTCAAAGGCCTCTGGTTTTTTTTATCACTTTCAGATAAGCACCTTGTCTCACAGCCGTACATCAAGATGCTCCAAACAAATGTTTTGGCAAGTTGCTTGCGGAGCCTAAAGTAATATTCTTTAACTCAAGAATTTTTGCTTTTTTATTGAAAGCTAGCCTTGCTTGATGTATGCGACTGTTGACTTCTCTTTTTGTTCTGCCATCCCAGGTGATCGTACTTCCAAGGTATACAAACTCTTTTGCATCTTTTAGGTTATATATATATATAAATGCCAAGGGAACCTTATTAGAGGGTATGTTGCATAATATTATATTTATATGTTTTTTCAATATTTTATATTGTTTAGGATTACTTTGGGTTTTGTGGATACAGATAATACGCGTGTTGCTAAAAAGGAACGTCCTATATTTCAGTGACAACTGACAGTTGAGAGGATATACTATGTCTGTAGTGATTCCAGCAATATCAGGAGTGTTATCCCAATATTTGTGAATTCATTAACCTGTTGGCATAGGTACCCGATATATGCCGTGTAAGATTCCCCTACAGTTGACATTGGTAGCCGTGATATATCGTTTTGCTACTTTCATAGAATAGTTTTTTATGCATCATCTGATAGCTAAAAGATACAAGAACCAATGTGATATATGAAAATAGACCAGATAAGTACATTTTTGCTTCAGATACTAGTTTTAAATTGACAGTATAATTTGTATTCTACCGAGCCGTAATGAAAGGGTTAAGGAGAATACCGACAGACGGTAATGGTGAAATCTCGTCCATGAATTATAAGATATTTTTTTTAAGGATTGATATAACTCATGCGGTGTGTTGTTCAGCAAACATCATTACACAACAGCCTGAGTGGTGTATATTGGATGACTTTTGTGTACCACTAATTACTAGATTATTACAATACAGGTTAGGTGCCTTGACTAGCCTTCTTATGCTATCCAAAAATGCATAAAGTTGAGATAAATTTACACATGTTGGGTTAAGTTAGGTTAGCTTTCATTGTTCAATGCCAACTTATGTTATTTCAGGTTAGTTCACATACTTTGAGATGTCTTGTTGAAGGTTACGATAGCTTTCCATTGCTAAAGATAGGTTAGGTTGTCTTGTTAGAGGTCAGGTTAGGTTGGGTACCTTGACACGTCGTGCGTCCTCTTGTGCTGGCGCAGGTACTGGCTTTCGGAGAAGCTCTTCTCGCACACGTCGCACTGGAAGTCTCTGGTTCCCTTGTGGGAGTGAAGGTGGCGCACCAGCTTCCCTTTGTCGACAAACGCCTTGTTGCAGATTTCACAAGCAAACGGCTTGATTCCTGTGGACAATGCAATTTTTTCAACGCTATGATAACATCATATATTCAGTATTCCGTACAAGAATTTTTTATGGCTTTTCTTTCCCGCTCCATCAGAAATTCTACATCGACTGCACTGGTTGAGAGTTCCGGCTAGAATCCAGTATAAATTATTGCTCTTAGCTTATAAGGCACTCAATGGAACTGCACCGGGCTATTTGACAGAACTGATCAAGCCTTCAGAGATAAGCGCGCGTGGAGAGACACTCAGATCAGAGAGAGCAAATAGAAGCACCCTGCAGTTGACGGGAGATAGTCTTAGCACGGTTTTTGGCAATCGTGCTTTCAGCTACGCGGCTCTAATGGCCTGGAACTCGCTGCCGGAAAGCATAAGTTCTCTTAAAGCAGAGGCATCCTTCAGAAGCAGACTCAAGACCCACCTTTTTACTCAGAGAGGCAAAGAAGCGCTTTTCAAATGACCATTCAGTCATAAAAAAGTACTATACAAATACTAATAAAATACTGAATGATAAGTTCAGTGCCAACATTATACAGTCGGAAAAAAAAAATGTATACATTACTTTAAGGTTATCATCTGACAATACTTGGTGAATCTGCATAATTATAATGTTGTTAATTATAATTTAAAACTTAACAATTTAAAATTATTTAGTATTGATTTCACATTTATTACTACTGAAGATGGACTCCTGGGAGTCCGAAACATGTAATCATAAGAACACATATTTTATGCATTGTGGCTTCTACTTACTTGTAGTTCAGTACTTCTTTTTCTGTGGTTGTTGTTTATATTGATTTATATTGATTAATAAATAATTTATAAAGGTAAAATAAAATGAATTGAAATTGAGTTATCCTGATGTCTGAATTTACCTAGTTTTCTAGATGCAAGTGTTACCATGGACTTGATTTACTCAAAGTCTTTGATAGAATTTGATATTGCTGGAGTGTATAGTTTGCTAGCCCACCTTCATGCCTCCTGATGTGCGCCAGCAGACTGTAGGACGTGGTCATGCACTTGCCACAGTAATGACACTTGTGGACAATGTCTTCATGCAGCTTCCTGTGAGTTAGATAATTCTTTTTCTGCAACGCATAACATCAACCAAAAATATTAAAATAGCTTTTTTGTAAATAATAAAACAAGTAAAACTTTGTATGAAACCACTGAGTTAAAATTATTAATCGCTCTACTGTTTTCGGTGCGACAGCACCTTCGTCAGGATCTACTTAATAAAAACTAAACTTAAATATAGAACAGTTAATCAAGATTACAAAGCAAAGTTGACGGGAAAGGAGAAGTGTTAAAAGCATATGTTAATGGAACAGAGCGAATTTATAGGAAACATTCTATAAACCTCCAATCCTTTGGAAAAAAATATGTAACATTGCTTCACTTTAATTTTTTTGCCGTTATTATCACGGTCGCTGTTCACTCTTAACACGAAAAATTAATTCCTTCTGCACACACCTATAGCGAACAGACTTGTTTGTAGCATGTCATTGGTTGAATTGAGAATTTTCAGATTTAGGAAACACGAGGCTTATTATCGAATTTTAAATTTTGATAACTGCTGTCTCCTCAAGTCGCCAGGCTAAAGCCCTTGGCGGTCATCGTCAAGGAACCCTTTATGTTCCCAGATATACTTCCAGGTACTCGAATGTCTTGGGACAAGCAATGGACAGTGGCAACTTAACCGAGTGGAGAAAGTGATCATTTGCTCGCGATACGGAATGGATATGGAATGAGAAAATGCTTCATACCTGGAAAGTTTTATTACAGATGTTGCATTCAATCCTCGCGTACTTGTGGCCCAGGTGGACGTGCTTTGTGTGGATTCTTAAATATCTGAAAATAAAAGCAGGCATTATAATTCTGTAACATTTGAAAAGTTACGCATAAAGATAAAAGTAAATGAGAGGTTATACAAACATGGAAATGGAAAAAGAAATTATGTTTTGGAAATGTCATAAATAAAGTCTTATATAGGGTCCGCCATCTAACGTTTTTTTTTTCAACTAGTGCTTATTTCGTGAATGGTAACACTTAGCTCATGTCTGATTTGACAGATAATTAGTTTTATTTTTCCGCTAAACGAATATGGTTGTGTATACGCTTGAACAACGCTGAGAATAATTGCAACATTACTTTGAAAATCATGGTAATGTTGCAGAATGTGTGCGAAAATTGCGTACGGATTTTGGACGAAGAGAATCATTGTCAGCTCCGTATGTTCGTTATCTTGTTAAAAAAGTGAAAGAAACTGGCATCCTCATCGATAAACCAAAGCGTGAAAAGCCAAAAACAGTGCGTACACCCGAGAATATTGCTGCTGTGGCAGAAAGTGTGCGTGAAGCGCCATCAATGGCGCTTCCATGCAGCGCGGCCATGTTGAACAAATTTTTGTTCACAAAAATTGAAGAGGAGGATATTGGCAACATTTGGTTTCAACAAGACGGCGCTACGTGCCACACAGCCGAAGCTACACTCGATGTTTTGCGCCCTGTTTTAAAAAAAAAAAGTTATTTGGCGGACCCTTTAAAAGCTAAAAAAAAATGGAGACAAAGCATTATTGGAATCCTTTTTGGATATCTTATTACTTCGGTGATAATTCAACCCTCGTTTTGATCACCTTTTTGTGGAATCACTTCTTAATTTCTCTTTCTAAAATTTTCTATGCGGAGCTCCTTTTTAGGATCATTTTTACTTACCTCTTCTATGGGGAATCTCACTTTTTATCACTTATCTCTGAGTAATCCCATTATTTTCTAAGCAGAATTATTTTATTAGATATATATTACTTACCTCTTCTGGGCGAATTCTCGCTTTAACTTTGAATAATGCCATTATTCCATCTCTTATACACACCTTTTGTATGTGGAATCCCATTATTGGATCTCTTTTTTTTTTATTTTTTTTTTTTATTTAATCAAATATAAAAAGATACAATTTTACATAGTAATTTTTACATTCCAATCTTTTTTTTTTTTTTTTTCTTTTTTTTTTTTTTACATTCGCTTACCACACCACTTAAAGATAGGATCTTGTGTGTGGCGTGGGAACTTTAACTTTCCTCTTTTGCGGGATTACTGTTTTAGTGACTTATCTTTGTAGAATCCCTTTTTTTTTTTCCTTTTTTATGTAAACGTATGCAGGAGAGCACACTCGGTTAAGACCAGTGCACTCTATGATGCTCAGCCAGGGAGGCTGGACGCTGCATGCGGGAAACGTGTGTTGTGTTTGTGTGTGGGTTAGGGAGATTGTAAGTGTATATTTATCTGTTTCTTGAAGAGATCCAGATTGTAGGAAGAAGGAAACACAGACGCTGGAAGAGCATTCCATAGATTACCGGTGGCATTAAGGAAGGAACTGTGGAAACTGCCAGTTCTTGGTCGACACACATTAACTGTGTATGGATGTTAGGCAAGTGTAAAACGAGTTTGTCGGTTGTGGGTGGGTGCAGGAGGAATTAGTTGTTTAAGTTCCGAAGAGCAGCGACCATGGTAATAACGGTAGAAAAGACTAAGAGAACCAATCTTACGCCTGTGTTCCATTGATTGCAGATTAGACGTAAGAGTGTCATTGTTTATCAAACGAATTGCTCTTCTTTGAACTGAGTCAATTAAGTTATAGCAGTTTTCTGGATATGTTGGACCCACCTCTCTGTGCGGAAGCCCTTGTCGCAGTAGCTGCACTTGTGCACGTGGTTCTTGTGCGAGCGCATGTGCGCCGTGAGGTCATGGCGGATGCTGTAGGCGCGGCCGCACACCTCGCAGCAGTGCGGGCGCTGGCTCTGGTGCCAGCGGCGGCGGTGCGACTGCAGGCTCTGCTGGTGGTGGTACAGCTTGTCGCAGTCCGGGCACTTGTGCGCGCCGCCGCGGATGTGGCACACCATGTGGGACCTTGAGTGAAGATATTGACATATTTAAGTGTAATATTGCTTCAGATTCAGTGCTGGTGTGGACGGATACGAAATGTTGGTCGTTTGATTTTGTGACAATAATGCCGTGTTATTTGTGTGTCAACCATGATATACTTATGACATGGTTTTTGTTGTCAACTATTTGCGCTGCGTATTCCAATACTTGTTCCAAGTGTGAGGTCATTGACACTAAATGTGTCAATACATTTACACCATCACACTTACGTTAGAACTTCAATAACGAATTAAAATTGCATATTTTGTAATGTCATTGAAGGAAAATACGCGATCCACACTTTTTGGGCGGTGTCGGTGAGTGCGGCAAAATAAATTAAAGTGATTTTCAGGCAAACAAGTAAGTAAGGTTCATCAGCACACAAGTAAATGACTGGTTGTAATGTTCACGTAGATTTAACACAGAATTTTTTCTATACTGTCAACAAAAATTTGCAGTGACATCAGCATGATGTCGAACATGTTGACTGGTACCGAAAACCTCGATATACAATCTTTCGTCTCTTATTTTCTGTTCGTTTGTCGTGCATGAATGTGTCCGCCATATTGGCAGTTGGCACTAGTTATATAGACCATAGCTCGTGGCGCTGGGCGAGAGCCCATCACGAGCGCGGCAGTTGTGTGCTGACGGCCGAGAAGGTCGCAGTACGGCCGGCCGGCATGTCATTTCGCCTGGGCCGGAAGTTTGTAAAGTTTATAGTAAATATATGTCAATGTGCTTCTGAAAAAGTCTGTGTTATCAATCTGAAATCCTAATCCTGCCATTACGCCACTGAATAACAACCTTTTGAAAGAGAGGAGGATGTTAGGTGGTCTTCTTCTTCTTCGTGTCAGCAATGTCTAATTATTTTTTCCCAGTATCTGGCAACATCGATAGCTTGTGTGTTACCCAGCATTAGATCCTGGGATATGCAGCTAGTTGGGCACATGGAGCAGTATCTTAGGTGTGAGGCGGTCTGCAGGTCTCCACAGTCGCACAATAGTGTCTCTCCCTGCCAAAGTATTCCCCACCGCTCGAGGTAGTCCTTTGTTCTACCAACTCCGGTCCTTAATCTGTTAGGTGGTTTTAGAAAGACAGTGGTCACCTGAGTTGCTCCCAGCTCTGGTAGACCCGCTCGCAGGTCTTGCACAGGTAGGTGCCTATCTGGTTGTGGGTCTGCAGGTGCTTGGCCAGGTGCTGCGGGTCGGTGAACTTCTCCTGGCACATCTGGCAGCTGTACACGAACTTGATGTTCATGGCGGCCAGCTCCTGGTCCGTCAGATCCTCCTTGCCTGGCAACAACAAACAAATCATCATTACCGACAACAAAAAGCTGATCTCAAAATTCACCGACTTTCTTATTTTTCTAATTTATATATTAAGTAGGATTAGAATCCTGAAATTTTGTCGAAGATCGGTTATTGTGTCGTCAATAAATATCTGAGAATAAGGAAGCACAGATTGTTCGCTCTCCCAATACGTAACACTAACCTGCCAGAGACTATGCCTCTTGGGAGAGGGATCAGACTGTTTAACCAAATCGCCTCGGATGTTGATATATTTCACGTAAGGGAGGCCCAATTCAGACATGAACTCTATGAGTTTCTTTGGAGGAATAATTTGTTGGCGTCGTCTATTTGATGAGCATTGGAACCTTCTGTTGCTTCTCTTTATTGCTTTGTTCTTAGTACTAAATCATAAGTACCTATGTTTGTATATATTTTATTTTATGATTAATTCTTATTGTACTTCAGAAATGAATTGAGTTGTTCAAATTTGTAATGTTTCTGTAAGGGAAAAAATAAATAAAATTGATATTGAATAATTTTCTGATTTCTGACATTGCCACAAAAAAAAACGTTTTCCCTATTAGTTTTTATTTGATTTTGATTTCAAGTCTTTGAAATGACCAACCTAACAAAACAATAAATGTATAAATGCCTACAAACCTTTCTTGGTAGTCTTGGGCTTAGTTGCCTGCTCCGTCTTGACTACAGGAGGCTCCACCGTCTCTGGCATCAAGGGGAACTCTTCTTCATCGTCATTGTACTCCTGAAATAAATAAAACGTGATCAATATTAAACTAAACATTTCTCTTGCCACACCAAACATTCAGAGTTGAGTGCACCATCTGCTGGTAATTTCCTGTGTTGACAAGCCAAAGGTCGTGGGTTCAATCCCCAACGAAGATAAAAAATATTTTTTTAAATTGATTTTTAATCGAGTTCTAAAATACCCCCCCCCCCCGTTGGTGTGAATTTGATCTCTCGTCCGTAAAATGCCAGTCATAGCCTATTAATTCAAATTGGTATATATATATATATACAGGTATATATATATACATATATCATATAGTAAATTACTGTAATAATAATCAGGTTAATGCGTGAATGTCGGGCTGTAGTCTATGACGTTGACGGATCAAAACTCTACAGGCAGCGCTTAACCATATGTAATATGGTTAGCGTCATAGAATCCACAGATGAGACTTCAAAATTACTATTACCATCTATCGGTATTCTCCTGTATGTGTTTACATAAAAAAATAAAATACCTAGTTTTTTTATGCACTCGTTATTGTGGAAATATAATTTGTAGCCATAAAATGATATATTTTTTAAATTAAACGATTTTGCAGTCAACTCTTCTATAACGCACGCTTGTTATGATTTGTAATGCAGATTTTTCCTATAGCGTTTGCGGCGATTTTCATATAACAGAAGGCACAGGCAGAAATAATTTAACTTCGCTGACGTGAAGAAGAAGAATGGTGTACGACTTTCTTTTATATATATATACAGTATATATACAGGATACGTTCAATCAAAATGGAGCGTAATGCGAAACACCGCTAAACGAGGCTATCTTAACATGGAAATAATAGGGTTAGGTATTAAATTTAATAGTCATGTTTTTTTTTATAAAAATAAAACCAAACATTTATTTCTTATAAAAATAAAAACCATTTAAACGAATATACTTATAAAAACAAATAAAATTCTAAGTCAGTCAGATCATTCAGTCTATTCTGTGTTTACAATTTTCTGCCTTTTTGTCAAGAAGGCATCTAATGTAGTTTGCGTTTTAATTTTTGCGTTCTGTTAGAAGTTGTTGATAAGTGGATAAAGCATCTATAACACCCCGTCTTGCTTTTGAACTCCTGTCAAAATTTGGATCATTTTCAACAAATTGGTCTATAATTTCAGTCACAGTAGTCAAACTCATTTTTACAAACGCCATCGAAAGTTCTCTTTGCTCTTCTTCGAAATCACTAATATCAATATTTTTGTTTTCTTCTTGCTCAGTTAATTCCTTAAGCTCATCATTAGAAAGACTAGCTGCTGTTTCTTGAACTATTTCTTCAACGTCTTCCACATTTACCTCATCTAAACCGGTTTGTTTCACTAATTCCACTATTTTTTCCATTATTTATGCACAATTTCGGGGAATAACCCCAGGTTGAAATAAAAGAGCGCTACCGAAAAAGTGCTAAACGAGACAGCGTTAAGCGGGGCCTCACTGTATATATATATATATATATGGATAGTATAAATGTTTCTATTGTTGTATAGTTTGTCACCTGTTTGATGGTCACCACAGGTAGCGGCTCGTCCGGTGTGGGCAGGGTGATGCTGGGCTGTGTGCCGAACTTGAAGGACTTGAAGTACGGCCAGCGGTGCAGCGGGGGGCCCATGGGGGCCCTCAGCAGCACCTCGTGAAGGCCCCTATCGTTGTCCTCCGGCTCCTCCGAGTTCCTGCGCCGGGACTTCTTCTTCTTCTTCAGCTTGGCTTTCTTCCCTTTGAACTCTGAAAAAATAAAACATACATTAACCATTTAAAAAAAAAACGATATTTTTTTACTTATTTGATTTTATGATAACAATTTTTTATTTTTTAAATTTTAAACCATTTACATACCGCAGAATTTTATTTTCGTTCTAAATAAAAATTTAAAAATAAATAAAAGTGTATTTGAATAATTTATGGTCGCCATCCTACCCTTGTCATAAAGGACAATTGAGTATGTACTTTCACACTTTTTAAGTGGTTAACCCACTTAAAAAAGACTAGTGGTAAAAAGACTAGTGGTAAAAAATAAAGACAACTTCGACAATGATATATACTCCTGAATTGTATGAGCAATCAAGGATCATTGAGAAGCGCATATTTCAACATGAACTATATTGTATTTCTTCCATTATCAAATGGGTATTTGGTATTTTTATAAAGGCCCATTAGTTTGTATCAGTCGTTAAAGCACTGATTCACTCACTTTTGCTCATTTTGCCAATGATGATCTTGTCAGCCCGGTGCACGTTCTCCTTCAGAACATCTTCCTCAGCCTCCACAGTCATGCTCAGATCCACCTGGATCTCTTCATCATCCTCGCGCTCCTCCAAGATGGCCTCACACTTCATGCGGAAGTTAGTCACGGGAAGATCGTCGTCGAGTCAGACACATCAAATGCAGTTTCGGAACCTTCTACCGCGCCCTCCATCTTGTTCAAAGACTATTCAACCACATTCAAAATAATATTTCGTAGTTGTTTCTGTTCGAAAGAAAGTGCGAAAAAAAAATATTATAAATTAGAATGAACACGTATTTTATCAAAATTTAGCTGAATTTACATAATTTTTTATATGATTTTTCTGTCAAATTAGTCATAAAAGTGAGAAACACAGTCTTTTTAATAGCAAAATGAGAAATATAAAAATAAATCATGCTTTTAGTGATCACCATTCGTAATTTATAGCACAGTGTTGATTTTATAAAGCATTATATACTACATTGAAGTGTTACCCAATATACTAGTCGTTAGGTTGCTGGAGACATACAGGTATATTCAAACAAAAGATTGAACTATTGCAGTGGGGAAGGAACTAGAAAACCATCGCACTGTTTTAACAATGAAAATAACTAGAGTAGATTTATTAGCACTTAATGCTCAGTTATTGGAGTTGTGACATTGAATATTTTGTTTTATATTGTTTAATCAAACTTATAAGATGCAGCTAATAATATATAATGAATTTAAATAAAAGGACAGTCGTCATATCTACACATTGGACTAGAAAAAAAACATAGACCGTTTTATTATTAAGTGTAATATTATTGTAAAAACCTATATTTTTAATACCCTTAATATGTGTGAATAATATTATTTATTTGTTTCAATAGTTGCACATTTAGAATTTTCTCGATGTATGGGATTTATTGTAATTTTAAATTAGGAACATTTCACAAAGCTGTCAAATAATCGAAGCCGACGCAAACGTCAAGCAGTTGGAGTGTTGCTATATAGTGCATTAAAATGGTTTGTATGCCATGGAAAATGACAAATAAATGTTCAGTAGTAGATTTGATATCGATAAAATAATATGTAAAATGCAAATAACAGTTTTCTAATCTTTGAAATGTCATTAAACCATACTAGATTTTACAATAAATATTTGTGGACGAATAAAAAGAATAATAAGACGCTACATTTTATTATGGTGATAAAAAAAATTCTTAATGTTTACAACTATAGTCCATCCAATATAGGAAGAACCCTATGACACATTTATTGCCCTGTGCTAAATATCGTCCGATATAACGTTGTAAAAACGTTCGCTACCTATACTAATTTTATCAACATAAACAAAAGCCTCTCTTCTTATATATAATAAGTTATTTAGGTAAATATATCACAATAAAAACAAAATAATAAAAAATATATGCATATTGTTACAAATTAGAAAAAATACGGCAATTTGTAACTATAATACTATAATATCTGACGCACGTAGAAGCCCATGTCACATTACTGCGAAAACCAGTGTTGGGGTATAAATAATCGTATTTTCGATTGTTTTTGTAAATACCTACTAAAATTAAATATTAGAATTATTATCAATTATAAGTGAATATTAACAGGTTTTAAGAGACATGTAAAACAAACTATAAATAATAATATTAGTAATATGAAAATTATGAAGAAAAGCAAGTGTAGAGATAAATATTAGCACATAACCTTAAAAACACATATTTTAGTCGGAATCTGATAAAGCAGTACATTCTAAATTGTCTTCGTCACTATCGGAATCAGAACTACAACTTTCACACACATTTATAATCAGGTTCTGTTCACTTAAATTGTCAAAATTCATCTCTTCGTGATATTCTGTCGTTTTAACTGACTTAAACGCCAGAAGACAATTGAGCACAAAACCTTTTGACGTTCCGGCATGACAAATAATGAGGCGCTGGCCTTTTCCTTCAGGAGTTTTCGTCCTGGATTTAGCCGTGTCGCCGGTCCATATTTTACCAACAGTATGATTAGCATTGAGCCAAGTTTCGTCGAGAAAAACGACTTTCTCCCAATTCCTAATGCTCTTCATTTGCCTCAAAAAATCGCATCTTTTCAGGGAAATATCCGTGCGCTCCAATATAAACTTTCTTTTTTCACATTTTTTTATATTTGAAGCCAATGTTTTTCAATACCTTACTAAGAGACGTCGCACTGCCTTGAAATAATCCGACTGACTTTAGAGAACCTACCAGTTTAAGAAGTGTTGGTATTTCGTTGCGGTCATAGTATGCATACACGTGATTCCGAATTGCCGCCAAATCAAAGCTATCGGGTTTTGTTATTGAGCATTTCTTCTGTCGTTTCTTATTTGGTGTTAATGATTTTTCTCTTCTAATGAAGATTCACCGTATTTCTCCTCTGTGATCCGAGACACTGTAGATTTACTGATTCCTAGGGAATCCGCGACCCGATCTCGAATGTTTTCAACAGACAGCAATGGTCCACCATTTTGTTTTCTTGATGAAAATAATCTCGCAAGCGTACGACAAATTCACGTGATTCACTCCTGAGAACAGTTTTTTCTGTCTCTTCGGCATTGTAAAAACACAAAATATGATTCAATTAAACAACTTTAACAATACTAACAATAAATATAATAATTACAACAACAAAAACACGAATCGATCGAAGAACAACACGCTACTGAAAGTCAAACATTTGTACTGAGCCGCCATGAAGCCGCCATGCGGAAATAGATATGCTTATATACGATTCACTTCGAATTCAAATTCGATTTTTTTTCGAAGAAGAAGAGAAAAAAAATCGACCTAATCGAAATAAATATTTTTGCCCCATCCCTTTTACAAGGGGCAATAAATGTGTCATAGGGTTCTTCATATATTGGATGGACTATAATTAATACTTATCAATCTTTCAATAGTTTATTATAAGAGAAAATATAGTTTTCAAATACTTCTATTAGTTTTTATTATCAATGAAAGCGTTGATAAAAGTATATCTTCACATATATTGTTTTATCTACACTAGGTAGATGTACTCGTATGTATTCAAAATAAAAAAAGACTATACTATACAATGTCTCATTATATGTATAAAGAAGTCTCACAGCTTTTCAATACGTTGATGATGTACTGATGATAACCATGGCAATGGTTGCCGACATAAAGGAGAAATAAACAAATCATCACATACCTCTCAATACAAAGTCGGTAATTCAAATATTACCTACGAAAAGTGTTAGCGTACTACTGTATCTTAGATGTTTTGTATACCTACCTATACTCAAGAAAATGATTACATAATCCCTGAGTATAAATCGCAATACAGTGGAACCTCTCATAACGAGTAATTCGCATAACGAGCAGAAAAAAGTGAAAAAATTGCTCCCTTAACGAGCGACATTTCGCATAACCAGTGACGCTGAAAGGGGACACACTTGTGAGTCGGCACTTCCTCGTCATTGCGTCAGTCTGTGTTTAGCACTCGTACCGTAAACACGTTAGTGTCGCATGTTATCACACATTTTTCTAAACTTATGTTCAGATATTTTTTGTATTTTTTTTTTGAGAGTTTGGAGGTAGAGTAGTAGAGCAACAATCTTCTGACGCAATAGAAATGCTCAAAGCATGGGAAACTCTTTCATCGTACATTGAGAAGCATCATCTTAATAAGAAGGTGGCTATGCGTAAGATTTTTAAAAATGTTTTCATCCAGGTTGTTACGATCTTTAACAATCTATAAGCATATAGTTTTATTTGAATGAACGTTAAAAAATATGAATTTCGCATGGAACGCATTATCGTGATATACATTGATGTATATGGGAAAATTTGAGTGTTTCACATAACGAGCAAGATTCTGGAAAGAATTATGATCGTTATGAGAGGTTCCACTGAACTTTATAAGTTGTAAAGTTTCAGATGTTTGTCTGAAATAACTAATACCTTATACGTGCCTTTATCAATTTCAAGTATTTTATCTTTTGTAAAAGACCGGATACTAGAAAATATAATTTATTTCGTTAAATAGTCAAGGATCACGCAAAATAGTCTTGAGTACGGTTCCCAAAGAAGATCTTTGCATCACCGTTAAACGGTATTCCGCTGTAATACAAGAAAAAATATTTATTATTTTAGGTGGGTTTTGGAATAGTTTTCATAATTTTTATATAATAATAATAAGCCACATAATATATATGTAAACCAATATTCAACAACTGAAAATTAGACATAAAATTTCACAGAATACTTCATATTATATGACATTTCCATAAGATGTTCTTTGTTGTGATACAATTGCAAGACTCTTATTTATGCTTACTATGATTAACATACGAGTATGATACGTTTCCATCGCATTCTGTCGGTATTATCTTGTATGTGTTTAAATAAATAAATAAAAAACTCCAATGTTACTCTGGGAATACATATATCTAACTATACATTGTGAACACATTTATAATCGCAAGCAAATTGTCGGCAGAGAAATTTGGCAGTGATTCAAAGTCAAGACATTGAATGTACACTTCAAGATCAACTCTTTATAAATGGGTTTTTCGTTTTCTACGTATGAACGCCATGAAAAAATCGATCACAGATATAAATATTACATCCGGGATTTTCTTTTCATCTAACGCATGCAGGAGAACACTTAAAATGGGCTGAAAACATCTGATACGCTGGACGATGTATGCTGAAAGTTATTATTGTGGTGGTATGAAGTGCAGTCAACCCTTTTATAACGTTTTCATAAGAGGGAAATACTTTGATCGCCCCGAAAGAGGACCTAGCCCCTGGACATGACCAGGGGCGGAATATATGTAGGTCCCTTAACAGACTTCGGACCGGATTATACAAGACTAGGACACAAATGAAAGCCTGGCAGTTTTACAGCGGACCGACTGAATGCGACTGCGGTGTGGAGCAGACCCTGTCACACCTTCTGGAGTGTGCGCTGTGTCCGAATATCTGCACCCAGAAAGACCCGATGATGGCCGAGAGTAACGTCATCGACTTCGCTCACTTCTGGGCAGACAGAATCTGACCCTGTTGTTTCCGACACGATTATATATATGTATACGTAAGATCGGATGATTAGCCTGATGTTCTCGAGGCCTAGACTATTTATTACGAAGAGGCATCAGCACATTTCCACCCAAAATATAACATAAAAGGCACCGTTAAATGAAACATCGCCGCAAACACAATGTGGGAAAAATCTCCGTTACAAATTAACAAAATTGTGCGTTATGGGAGGACTGTATACATGTAACCAAAAGACAATGCAGCCGTATAATAGGTTTCGAATATACTAGTAGGTAAATAGAATGTTCGAGAGTATAATAATGTATTGAGATCTATTTTTTTCGAATGTTCTGTAATAATCATTTTGAATATTCGTAGTTTATTCAGTCCTCCTATATCTTTTTTATGAGATCGGACGATTGCCCGACGCTTCCGATGCCTGAAACATTTAGTCCTAATAGGCGGTGTAACCCAAAATAACACTTATAAAAATACCGTTATAGAAAAAAATCTCCGTTACAAATAAAAAAAACGTGTGTTTAGGAAGGGTAGATTGTATAAACTGGCTTCTCCACCAAGAACTTTAGTTTGGCAACCTAAATTATTGAAATAAATAAAACGTAATAGGTATTCGAAAAATACCTATTGACCAAAAATTCGAAACAATTTCAAAAATTAATAAAAAGACACGTAATACTATTAGTCTTTAAATATCGTAAATTATAACATACACCTCTTGCTCTAGGTTTGAAATTTTTTTAGATTTTATAATGTAGTGAAACCTCTTTCCATCGTTCCTCGAACAATCGTTTTCCCGAATTTGTTGTTATTCTACTCCGAATTGATTTCATACAAAAATTGATCCTGCATTCATAGTTTATTTTAATAGGTTCCTTTAAAAACGATAGATAGAGGTTTCATTGTATCTAATAAAATTGAAACTATAAACATACAATAAAAAACGGTATTTTGTAGTACAACAATGCCGGCGGGTATGACTTTTTGGTAAAGCGTTTACTCACTATACCAAAGGTTGTGGGGTCAATCCTCGACAAATATAAAAAAAATGATTTCTAAGCTCCATAAATGCCGCCATACGTTGGTGTGAATGTGGTCCCTCGTCCGTGAAAATGTATGTTAAAGTCTATCAATCTAAATTGGTGGTATACAAAAGGTGTCCCGCGAACACTTTAACCCTTTACGTGCGAGGTGTGGATATATCCGCACCAACTTGCACTGCTCTTAAGTGCGAGGTGCGGATTTATCCCACGCCCTGAAAAAAACACGTCGCTTCAGTGCGAGATGCGGATTTATCCGAATACTATATTGAATATAATTATGTTTCGTATTCCGACATTCCTTCGTCAATTTTTTTTTACGATATGTATTGAGTTGTGGGTCATTCTACACATGTTTCAAATTTGCCCTTTTTTAAAATTACAATGGATTTATTTAATTTAGTTCTGATGGTGAATACAAATGCAGCGCTGACCAATCAAAACACATTAAAAAATCGTCCTTAAATATTCAACTTTATATTTCATTGAATAATTGACTTATTTCGTGACTTTTTATGAAATCTTATTCCGCACGTCAAGGGTTAAATTAAAAGTGAGTGTCCGTAAAAATGGATTATACGTGAATATCGACGTTGGTAGATAGAAAAAAAAATCTTGCTATCAAAATAATATATGATTGGACATCGAAACACTTTCTTATTAACTGTATTTTTGTAATACGTGGTGTAAATGTTACACTTAAGAAATTGTTGCACGATTTCTGATTATTTTTGAACTGAATAAGTAACTAATTTGAACAATTTGTGTGCCCCAAATGTCACATTATAACGGAGTTCGGAGGTTTTTTAAAAATACTGTATCAACTTAAATATTAAACGAAAATTATAGTATATATCAAGTTATTTGGAATTGTTTGGGTTAATGCGTATGTGGAGGTTTTCTTCTTCTTCCCTCCGATATTACACCGCCATTGGTCATTTTGAAGGTTGACTCAATGGCGGTCGAAATATCGAAAAGAAAAATAAATTCGTCACACATCTCTAACCCCAAAGACACAATTCCAAATGTGATATTTTTAGCTATTTGGCTAAACAGTAAGAATCGTGCAGCACGATCCTAACCTCCGGTTGGTGTGAATTTAATCCATCACCCGTAAAATGCCAGTCATAGTCTATCAATTAAAATTGGTGGTAGACGAAAGTCATCCCGTGAAGACCACCCATTCATAGTAAATTCCTGTAATAATAAAGGATGATGCGTGATTCTTGGGCTGTAGTCTATAACATTGGCGGATTAACACTCCACATGCAGCGCTTAGCCATATGCACTATGGTCTTCTTCGTAGTATCAATCCGGTGGATTGGTTAGCAGCAACAGAATCTTGCATCTCGATCTCCATTCCTCGGTCCTCCGCAACCCTTTTCAGCTCAGCATAAGCGCTACAATTCATGTCCTCGAATACTTGCTGCAAATACTCCCGTCTAGGGCGCCCTCTACAGTTTTTACCCTCAACCATCCTCTCCACAATACCGTGAAGAAGACCATCGTGGCGCATGATATGACCAATCCAACGAGCTCGCCTCTCTGAGATGGTTCTTATTAGTTGCCTATCTTCCTTGATTATCCTTAGAACCTCGTGGTCTCTCCAGGAATTTCCGACAATTCTTCTGTACGACCACATCTCAAAAGGCCTCTAGTCTTTTTTATCACTTTCAAATAAGCACCATGTCTCACAGCCGTACATTAAGATGCTCCAAACAAGTGTTTTGGCAAGTTGCTTGTGGAGCCCTAAAGTAATATTCTTTTACTCAAGAATTTTTGCTTTTTTATTGAAAGCTAGCCTTGCTTGATGTATGCTACTGTTGACTTCTCTTTTTGTTCTGCCACCCCAGGTGATCGTACTTCCAAGGTATACGAACTCTTTTGCATCTTTTAGGGTTACTCCTAGGATTGATATGTTAATTTTCTGCTGCTCATTGCGGCTTACTCTCATGACTTTGGTTTTTGTGCTGTTTATCTTCATATTGTTGGTTGGAATTAAATATGTTTTACATGTATATGCACTTTGGTAAGCGTCATATAATTTCACAGATGCGAATTCAGAATTACTGTCACCATCTACCGGTATTCTCCTGTATGTGTTTATATTTTTAAAAAGCAGGCGATAAAACATCCATGTATTGGTTCGCCTTCAATGTTGCTTAATTTACGTTGTGCTATTGTCGTTAGTCATTTTAATACACGAGTATGAACAGTAGACCATATTATAACACAAGCGAGATTTTTCTTATATGTAGTGTCGTTTTTTCAAATAAAAGTTCCTTTTTAGGTTGTTATCTTGGGTTAATCCGTTTCCTAGGACTAAACCTTCCAGGCCTCGGGAGCATCAGGCTAATCATGAGATCTTATGTAATTATTATTAATTATTATTACATTAGTATTTGTATAGCGCTCTTTTATGACCTGCAGGTCATTCCGGCAGCGCTTCTTTGCCTCTCTGAGTAAAAAGGCGGGTCTTGAGTCTGCTTCTGAAGGATGCCTCCGCTTTAAGAGAACTTATGTTTTATGTAAACGTTATATAAAAATCCAAGATTGTTTGTTGTTGTTGTTGATATACAGTCGATTCCGCTTAATTGAGACAGATCGGGGCTTGGGCATTTTGTCCCAATTAAGCGGCTGTCCCAATAAAGCGAATCTCACATATTTTTTAAATTAATTAATTTGGTTTTATACGCACATTAAATAAAGCAATGGATTTTTTTTATCAATAATTTTATTTTATTAAGTCTTGGAAACTGTAAATTACATACAGGTTATATAAATGATTATATAAATTACGAATATGTAATATAAACTTTTAAGGAAAAATTAACCTAATTAAAATAATGAATGGGTAGGTACGTACAATTTAATTCAATGCAAAAATGAGTCAAGTGAACTCTGTCTTTTGTTTTTGTAACATTTCACTTCTATAAAATCAGCACAGATATTCAGTGCGGATGTAGGGCTCCCTTCATTTCCTTCCTGCATAAAATAACGCTGTAACACGGCCATACATTTTTTTGCCTCCTGGTTAGTCACAGGCACAGGTGACTCATCATCATCATCGTAACCTTCGTCTAATTTTGCTGTGATCATAAATTTACTGTCCCAATTAAGCGGAATGTTGTCTCAATTAAACATATAAATTTACTATTGGTTACTTGGTTTGGTTTCTGTTCTTTGAGATTTGTCCCTAATAAGCGGCTGTCCCAATTAAGCGGTGTCCCAATTAAGCGGAATCGACTTACATGTTTTTATTTATTTATAGAATCATCTAAAAGTCAGCGACCTTTATAGTCTTTTACATATTATATTTGCAGCAAAAACTTATTTTATCATTCCAGAAGCAAAGCAATACGTCGAGTCGTTGATTTTTTCCAGGAATACATGACGTCATAATGAAACCGCCGGCAACGTCGAATTTAAATTATGACGTCGGAATCTGACGTCATGTTCTGAATATGAATTGTTACGAAAGTACCTGCCTATATAATATAACAGTACCCACCTATATAATACCTGCCTATATGGTACCTACAGAGCAGATCTTATAGATCTGAGACTACAGCCTATGTATTATCTTATTTGTGACTCTATGATTCATAGAGTCACAATTTTGGTCAAACAGTCAAAAGCTGGAATTTTCATTCCAATATTATAACTCCGATTAGTTAATATTCGTAATTAAACAAATTAACGACGGCTTAAATAACTTCTTAGGTTTTCACGGCCAGATTTGATATTGTGGATTTTGGATTGAGACGTGTGAATCCTGAAGAAGACCCCTGCAATGGCGGTCGAAATATTGATTGAAAGAAGTTCGCCACACACGGCTCAGCCCAAAAGCCACAATAACGACGGCTTCCTAAGATATGAGAAGGCAGTTAAAGTATCGGAAGTATATTTCTGCATTTTAGAAGAGATTCTATAATTAGGCAGATGCTTACAAGACCATTTAGTCTTGAATCTATATTGTTATAACTATTTTTGTACGCTGAAATAAAAATCCATATAATATTGCACGCCTACTACAGGCGGGTATAGCTCAGTGGATAAGGGGATGCTTTCCAAACCGAAAGCCGTGGGTTAAATCGTCGACGGAGATTTAAAAAATAACGATTTCGTTAAACGATCACTTCTATGTTGTTATTTTGGGTTAAACCGTCTCTGAGGATTAAATGGTTCATCAATTATTGGGCTATATCGGACTAATAATCATTCGATTATGAAAATGTTAAAGGAGTGTTGACCGTAATCGCATATTTTCTTTCGCAAAACGGTATTCTACAAAACTTACACACAATTACCATAATCTTTCTCAAATTTTATATAAAATTAATTCATTTTCTTCACATTAATCGTGCAATATAAACATACTTTTAATCACAACGTTTTTCTACTTATATATGTACTATAAATAAACCCATTTTATCTTATCCTCACATAAAACACATAGCCAATGGAAATTGAATGTTTTCCTTTTCTTCGATTGATTTTCTCTTCAAACAAACGTGACTATGCTCATACGAAAACCAATTAATCCATTCAAATATTAAACAACAATTTACCTTCAAATACATATTTATTATCATATAGTTTTTATAATAATTCATTGATAAAATCGAATACAAAAAAAAATCAAGGCATTTTGAATATTAGGAATATCATAGAGAGACCACAATACGAATAAAAAGTAGGTATAAAAAAATAGATAAAGGCACCTATAATATAATTATAGTTAAAAGTATCTCAGATAGCAAGCCTAAGTAAAGGGCCACATGAACATAATAGAAGTTATAGTTGAGGGTGCTCTGTGTTTTAGAATTATGATCCTCTGTTTAAGTATATACTATTAATTATATTATCATTTATAATAAAATTAAAATATCCTCTTAATTTATAGACTATTGAGCACAACTAACACGAGACCGACTCAATCGATTAAAAATATTTTAATTAATCTCTAAAATCTGTACAATATCATTAAAATGCGCATTACAAAAAATCCACTCCGCATCTGATGGAGCGGATTGTAGCTATTGGATTTAGCAGTGTGTGGCGAATTTCTTTGCACCTATATTTCTTCCGCCATTGCAGAGGTCATCTTTAGTGTTGCCGATTTTATGAGCCCTGAATGTAACGTCTGCAACGGTGGTACAAATATTGGTGCAAATAAATTCGCCACCCGCGGCTAAACCCAAAAACCACAATACCAAATCTGGCCGTGAAAACCAACGAAGTCACTTTTAAAAAATGTTCGCAGATTCGAGTGTTTAGTGTCCCCGTGTAGTTCAGGCCGCCCGCCGCTAGATGTCGCCGCGTGTCCGTTAGTCCCAGAGCGGCCTCCGCCATCTTGCAGCCGAGTCGGTGCTCCTTGTGTAGTTGGTCCCTCTCGCTAATCGCACCGAAATCCCGCAAAAACCCACCGACAAATGGGTGAGTACCCTCAAGAATAACCGCCGCCCCTTGCGACGCGCCCGCCGTGCCCGTCGGCCGCGTCCGAGCGCCTTTACGTCACCTTGTTTATGTGACAGCGGACGGCTTTCTAATCGGCGGTGTGTGTCTCGGTATTTTTACAGAAAAGGGGTGTTGTCGGCGCGCACACCGAAATATAAACACAACCTGACGCTTTAATATTAAATTTATACGTACTGCGAGTGATCGGGGCCCCCGGGGCGGCGATGCCTGGCGAAAATTCAACGGCCGTGCGTGAAAGGGGATAAGGTGACGAATATCAACCGTGTATGGGTGTTACTCGATGCTCTCAACTGTCTTTACGATTTTGCATAAAAATAGTGATTTATAAGTGATAACCAATACTAAACAACACAATCAGAATCTGAATTCACTTTTCATAGCAAAATAATGTGACCGATATCAAATATAAAGGGTTGTTCTCTTTAACTTTCGACACTTCGACTTTAAATCTAAATATAAAAATATTTTATTAATATTTTAAAACATGTTTGTTTATTATTATAATACATCGCTGTTTGATAGCTCTTGTGGTCTACGTCCCAATAAAGTGTAGAATGTCAGCTAGAAAGGGTTGATCTTGAACAGTTCCGCCACCTTGCATTATATATTTTGTTAAAAATACGTAAAAACGTTATTCTAAGGTGATTTTTATCGTAAAAGGACGTAAATTACCGTTATTTCAAAGCTTTACAGAATAGTAAAGCAAGAAATATCAACCGTAAAGTCGTGTAATGAATACTTACGTTGCAATTTAATTATGTTAAAAAAAAGTGTTACTACGTGTGAATGTGTTTTACAAGTGAAAATGAATGTTTAAAATATATATATAATTAATACCATTAAACATATTTAAAATAAAGTGTGTAATGTTGCCGTAAAGGGTTGATCTTGCTACATTACCAAATACATTGCCTTTCAATTTCAATGAAAAAAAAGCGTAATTTTGTCTAAAAATGTGTTTTGCGAGTGTTGTATACAAAAATAAATATAATTTATTGCTGTAACAAGATTTGACAGTGAAGTAATGTGACAATTATCTACTATGATGTGTTAAGATCTTGTTGTTTTGTTTGTAAATTGTGTAATATTGTTTTTAAAATGTCGTTTTTAGATAATATATAATGTAATACATATATATTTTATTGTTTTAAAGTGCTTTAGAGTTGAATTAAGTGACAATATCAACCAGAAAGTGTATATCTTGAGGACTTAAGATACATATGTTTGCTAAAATGTGTTTTCTAAGTGATGTATATTTATTATTTACAGCTCCAAGAGTCTCTAAGAGCTATATAAAGTGATGACATCGACCAGAAAGGGAGGGTCATGAAAATTTTTGATGCATTTCCTCATTCATGTGAAAGATGACTAGTTCCGATCCTCATGAAGATGAAAATAAATATTTTTACAATGTCATCCCGTGAACACAACCCATTCATTGTTAGTTCTCATATGATCAGTGTATACCATGTCTTAATGGCATAAATGATATACAGTCTGACGTGTTCTCCGGGTGCCGCAAAAGAGCATAAACTACAGCTGCCTTTTCTTCTAGTGTTCCGGTTCTCGTCGTTGGAAACTATACACTGAATCCACGAATGGCATGGAATGACGAGATGATCTGGGCAGCTGACAAAATTATGGCGCCAATTTGTGATGTCCATATGCTAAAGATATGGAGCACTCTACATGCATTGTATAGTCGTCTTCAAAATTGCAAGCGTACTAGTGCACAAAGCCAGAGCAAATAGAAGCACCCTGCAGCTGACGGGAGGTAGTCCTAGCACGGTCTTTGGCAATCGTGCTTTCAGGTACGCAGCACCAATGTCTTGGAACTCGCTGCCGAAAAGCATAAGAGAACTTAAAGCCGAGTCATCCTTCAAAAGCAGACTCAAGACCCACCTTTTTACTCGGAGAGGCAAAAAAGCCCTGCCGAAATGACCTGCAGGTCATAAAAAAGCGCTATACAAATATTGGTATAATAAATAAATGCACATCATCGTCTGGTGGTCCTTCTGTGTGTGTTTACATGGTGATAAATGAAACCCGTGAAAACCACCAGTTCATAGTCTTCTTCTTAGTGTCAGCGACGTTTAATTATTTCCACGCAAAATCTGGCAACATCGATAGCCCGTGTGTTGCCCAGCATTAGGTCTTGAGATGTGCAGCTTGTTGGGCACATGGAGCAGGATCTTACATGTGAGGCGGTCTGTGGGTCTCCACCAATTTATAGTGAATTCCTGTTAAAAATGATGCGTGAATTCCGGGCTGTAGTCTATGAGGCACCTAGTAAGAACCATCTCAGAGAGGCGATTGGTCACATCATGCGCCACGATGGTCTTCTTTACGACATTGTGGAGGGGATGGTTGAAGGTAGAAACTGTAGAGGGCGCCCTAGACGGGAGTATTTTCAGCAAGTGTTCGAGGACATGAGTTGTAGCTCTTATGCTGAGCTGAAGAGGACTGCAGAGGATCGTGAGGAGTGGAGATCGAGATGCATGATTTTGTTGCTGCAAACCAATCCACCGGATTGATACTACGAAGAGAAGTCTATGATGTTGGCAGATCATTTTTCCACGTGTAGCGTTTACCCGTATGTAAAATGGTAGGCGTCATAGAATCCACAGATGAGATTTCTTCTCTAGCACTAAAAACTTCTAAAATTATAAATATTTATTTATTTACCTTGTTTTTACATGGATCACGTAAGATAAGTTCTCTATTAGGAGACTGCACTTTCGACTAAATCGTAGCCTTTCTCAATCCATCACTTGTTAAGAGATAACTGAGCTTCGATAGTACTTTATAAGTGTTCAAACCCATTTTATGATGGAGAGGGGGTAGGGGTGTATCAGGGAATGATAAGAGAGGGTGTATGTGTTTATATACTAAAAAAAAGATGTTTAGTGTTATCTCTAAGTGACAATATGCAATTTATATGTTTTAAGTGTGTTTACTGTCAATCGTCTATAAGTGTGTTGCTTAATATAGCTGATATTTATGCAATCTTGCAAAAAATATTGCAATCACCAGTAATAAATAATAATTAAATATCAATCTGAGTAATATTTCATCTGTCCGATTGAATGAACCTTCATACAACAAAAAACATTTCCAATCGATTTATAAGCAAAACACTATTAATTTAATTATAATAAGATTGGTTCACTTAGTCTTCTCTACCGTTATTACCACGGTCGCTGCTCTTCGAATTTAAAGAACTAATTCCTCCTGCACCCACCCACAACCGACAAACTCGTCTTACACTTGTCCAACATCCATACACGGTTAATGTGTGTCGACCAAGAACTGGCAGTTTCAAAGTTCCTTCCTTTATTTACCTTACCATACAAAGAATGCTGGTACGATCCCCGGCATAGTCCAGTGGTAAATGCGTTTGTTTGTCACGTAGCCGCGTGGAGGAAGGATGCAGGAGCAGATTAACAACACAAACAACTTGTTTTTGAAGCACAATTCGCATTTATTTTTGATAAAGACTTGATTTCCTCATCTGACCGGTATGGCGTTTCGCCGGCCGGACGAGAGTCAACTGACGACTGCCGGAACACTGTGACATGCGGCGCCGCCAAGACGATCACGGCAAAAAGAAAATTAAAGTTAACAGTTGAACCAACATGACATGAAGCAACTGTCATAACAAATAGAATAGCGTATGCAAACGCCGTATAATTTTATATAAAATGAAGACTGACATTATTAAATTTGCATGTCAGGCGAGCGAACAAAAATAAGGGACAAAAGATCATTTTTCGAGGATTTTTGCCATCAGCCTAAAAGAGCTATATCAAGCTGATGTCAATAATTTAGAAGTTATGTTTTGGTTGAAGATGATCTTGTCTAATGATGTGTTTCTCCGTGTTGCAGGCTTGCACAGCATTCCAGATATAACACAGATTCTTGCCGAGAGCTGAAGCTCCGGCTGCCGCATCCATCTCTAAACAAAGGTAACACCACAACACTGCACTTGAAATTGTCTTACCTTGTTCAACACGTTCATCGCCATGTCAGCCACCGGTGGCCGACACTGATTCATTACAATCTCGCCGCGTCGGCCACCGGCGACCGACACGACTGACATAAATTTGACTTTTGGTTTTGCGTTGTCAGCCACGCGCTCCATACAAACTGCTATTCAGAATGTCCGACGCAACACCTAATACCACAAAAACATTTTCCGTAACTTTACAAAAACGGTGTTGGCAATGAGCGCCTTAATAACTATCGACAGACTCGCCTTATACTTTTTTTTATGTAAACACGTTCAGGAGATTACCAACAGATGGTAATAGTAATGCTGAAGTCTCATCTGTGGATTCTATGACGCTTACCATGTTTAAATATGGCAAAGAGCTGCATGTGGAATGTTGAGCTGCTGACGTCATACACCAACCACGTGTCGCTAGTTGGGTTTGAGTGGGTTTTCAGGATCAAATGATCCAGTCTTAGGGAGCATCAGGCTAATCATCCAATTTCTTAAAAAAAATGTGAATATTCTTTTAATCCTTTTTGGTAATTTTTTAAATTTATTTTCGGGCAAATTATATAAACTTTAATATTTTTTCTAGTAAACAAATATATTATCTGCCGGCAGGTATAGCTCAATGGTCAAAGCGTTTGCTTTGCAAGCCAAAGGTCGTGGGTTCGATCCCCGACGGAGTTGAAAATATTTTTAATCAATTTCTGAACTTTAAAATACCCCCGGTTGGTGTGAATTCGATCCCTCACCCGTAAAATGCCAGTCATAGCCTATTAATTATAATTGGTGAAGACCACCCATTCATAGTATATTCCTGTAATAATAAGGATAAAGCATGAATCTTGGACATTGGCGGATCAACACTCCACATGCAGCACTTAGCCATATGCACCAAGGTGTCATAGAATTCCACAGATGAGACTTCAGAAGGACTATTACCATGTCGGTATTTTCCTGTATGTGTTTACATAAAAAAAAAAGTTCCCAGGTGGACTTACTAGTAAAGCGATGTCTTATACAATAGAAAATGGTAAAATAAAGTGGCGACAATTTGTGGTGACCATATGTTCCAGTTATGAAACGGATGTAGGGAAGAAAAACATACTTTCTTTTCAAAAGATAAAAAGCGAAATGACTAACTGTCGTCGGTTAAAATTCTCTCGATATATCAGTTATGTTTGACCGAAACTAATTATAATAATAATACTAAGAGTTTAGGTAACTTTCTTTATTGTATAACGCGCGGGTAAGGCTCATGAATATTCGTTTTTGAGGCACGTCGTGATGACGCTGGGCCAAAGTTTCTGCGTGGCCGGTAATCGCACACACAATATACCCAGCGAATAATTAAATCATTTTAACCCTTTGGTTACTAAGCGTCGAATATTCGAAGTTCATCTAAACATTTTTTTAAAGGTTTATATATCAACCACCTATATATGGTATTCCATAAAATAGGTTTGGACCTTTGATTTTTGAATAATATTAATTTGAAACATATCATAAGTATTCATACTTCAAGCTTTGTGTGATGTGTTGTTAGAAAGTCATCATAAATAAGTAATGCATCAATTGTATCCTTTGGTTACTAAGCGACTCATCTAAACACAAGTTGCCAGTAATAAACATTTATTATTTACATCATATATGATCTCAAAATCAAAATTTCATTTTGGATATTTTTATTTTTGATGTTTATAATTTTTTATTGGCAAATATAATTATTATTGATTAAATTTGTCATTTGCTTAATCTGAAGTGTGTTGAACTGTTTGGAATGAACATTATTTTTATTTTTACAATCTAGTGTAAAAAAGATAAAAATAATGTTAAAATTTTTAAGTACTACAACATACTCTAAAATCGTTTCGTTTTTTTCGCATGTCCTTTAAAAAAAACTCAGTAACCAAAGGGTCAATTTTAGTTATTCATATTAAAAATTATGCTAATAAGTATAATAGTTTGTTTAGTCGGTTTCTTTACAATTTTTTTCTTCTAAGATCTGTTGATTCATATCGATTTTGCTTAGAAAGCATGACTTTTGAGCGACGACAATAGCATTTTGCAAGCGTTGAATCATAAAAGCTATGTTTTTGGTTGTAACTTTGAAGGTTTGCCGCCTGTTGCTTAGCGTTGCGTCAGGAAGCCCTTTAAAACCAAATGGTTCAAGCCTGGTTTATCATTTAATTTATATAAATATTATGTTCAACAAATCGCCCTTAAATATGGCACTGATATTACAGACGTCGCGCCTTCCGGTGTAGAGATATCTTGGAAAAACTATGTGTGTATCCGTATACGGCTTAGAGTTTAGAGCAAAACATTTGCTTACTGTACCATAGGTCGTGGATTCGATTCCCGACCAGGATAGTAGATGAAATTTGTCACATAAACCACCATTTATAGTGACTCCATAAAAAAATGGATTATGCATAAATGTCATATAAATGCCGTAGTATGTTGGCGGATTTACAGTCCACGTGCAACGCCTAACCATCATCATGTCTTCCTGGGTGCAGATAATCGGGCACAGCGCACACTCCAGAAGGTGTGACAGGGTCTGCTCAGCGCCGCAGTCATATTCAGTCGGTCCGCTGTAAAAATGCCAGGCTTTCATTCCACTCCTGTTCGTGTCCAGGGGCTAGGTCCTCTTTCGGGCCAATCCAAGTATTCCCCTCAGTTGCGCTTCTCCACATGTTAAGCCACAGGGTGACCTCAGGTATCACCATTTCCGTTGTCGACTGTAGGAAACTTCGTCTTGATTTGAGCCGTGTGGTTATCTTTTGATACCCAAACATAGGGTGGAGTGTGTCGTGGCCTGTTTTGGAGAGCTCCTTAAGAGAATCTTGAATAGATCCTTTGGACTGTCAGTTCCTCTTGTTAGAAAGAGGAGTCCTTTTCAATGCAGTTCGAGGGAATAGCCTCGGCCCTATCGGGCATGCAGACTTTGTGGCCACTAAAAAAATTCCATGCATTTACAATCTTTGCTCGTATTTTCGGTGAGAGAATCTATTTTCCATCTTCATCTCTTTACAACCCGTGAATGCGATTCTAATCATCTGTGCAGTGGCCACAATTGTTCAGAGGGGACTCCCACTGGACTTATCAGCTGCTTACTGATCATAATCTGAATGAGCGCGTCATCAAGGAGACTTAACTGTCCTCCGGTGTGATGCGGGTGTGAGACGGGTAAAGTCTGGATGCTTTGACAGCTTTCTCGCCGACATTATCACCACTGCTGGTATCCATGATAAAGCATTTAGTAATCGCCGCCAGATGTGATTATATTCGAATGAATCAAACATGTGACTTGCGACGTTTACTGTTACGTTCGGTCGCAGGTGTATTATTATCGCTTTGCAAATGTGAAATGCAAATAGTGAACTGGTGCGCTTGTAACCGGCTCGCTTATGAAACGCGCTAACCACCAAATCAAATAAGTCGTAAAGGCCACCGCCTCCCAGTGATTATTGCAATATTTAATTTGATCGGATGTAAAAAATAATGTTATATGAATATTCAGAGTGAGTCTTACTCGAGTGATACACGTACACTCAACATATCCTCCCATAGCGTTTTTTTATAAGATCAGATGATAAGATACCTATTTTTTATGTTATCACATGCAGACGAGCACCCTCAGCCTACATAACCCCATTATTTCCATGTTAAGATAGCCTCGTTTAGCGCTGTTTTGCATTACGCCATACTTTGAAATGTGTGTTGTGTTTGTAATTACATTTGACAAATAAATAGCCAAAAATTTGGACTGTTATGAGCCGCTCTTGAGGACCAGACGATTCATGCCACGGGAGCAACAGGATAATCGTCCGATCTCTTTAAAAATACGATTAAGATATCATCGTAAACTACAGCTGCTGTATCATCAAGTCCCCGGGATTCTGCTCTGGAAGTCGTATTAGAACCATATATATTTTTATGTAATCGCATGCAGAACTGCACAGCCGGTCAAGATCAGTACACTCTCTAACTCTCAGCCAGGGAGGCTTGACGCTGCATGCGAGCAATCTGTGTTGTGTTTGTGTGTGTGTTGGGAAGTTTGCAAGCATATGTTTTTCTGTTTCTTAAAAAGATCTTAATTGTGAAAAGGAGGAAACACAGACGCTGGAAGAGCATTCCAAAGCTTAATGATAGTGTTTAGGAAGGAACTTTGAAACTGTCAATTCTTGGTCAACCCTGGCTGGAGAATAGGGTCGGAACTTTTTCGTTGTATGTCTTTCCGTGTTTTTTTTTTTTAATCGCATGCAGGAGAGCACAACTGGTCGATACAGTTGCACTCTACAACGGTCCGCCAGGGAGGCTAGTCGCTAGATGCGGGAAACGTTTGTTGTGTTTGTGCGTGAGATTGCAAATGTATATTTATCTGTTTCTTGAAGAGATCCAGATTGTAGGAGGCAGGAAACAGATGTTGGAAGAGCACTCCTAAGCTTACAGATGGCATTATGGAATTAATTAACTATGGAAACTGTTGGTTACTAGGTGCCTATCTTCCTTGATTATGCTGAGAACCTTATTGTTCGTGACGTGGTCTCTCCAGGAAATTCCAAGAAATCTTCTGTAAGACCGCATCTCAAAGGCATTTTATCACTTTCAGATAAGCATCATGTTTCACAATTTGAGATTGTCTGAATTGAATCTGAATTAAAAATAATAAAAAACATATCTCAGATATTTATAAAGTATATATATTTTTAATAAATCTAATATTGTTCTAATGATGATGTCACCTAACAGAAATGTTCCAAACAATTTAAACAGACGCTATCTTCTACAGTTACCCAACACAACGCTTCGCCTCATAATACCAAACACTACCTGTCTCTGATTACAGCATTGCTGAAACATGCGTCATTAACCTTTCCTTCTATGTGATTTCAATTTTTTTAATTTTATTTATTTTTTAACCCTCGCCTTACTATGTTAAAAACTTCCGCGCTATTTGTACTTACACATTCTGATTTAAAGTGAATAAAATGAGTAGAAATTCGAAAAATTAAAATATTCAAAGATAGCTCAATTTTATAATAGTTGATGTCAATAAGCAGTAATAATTGACATTTAATAGCTAAAAACATGAAAAACAGACCTCAAACGGCCAGACGCACCTTGGCGCGTGAACTTCCGAGAGCTACTAACACTACTTAATATAGATGAATCGATATCATTTCGAACTAGCCACTCATATTAGTACGTCAGCGAGAGTGAGGAGTATAGATGCCTATGTATCTGGGTATTTTTAAATTTTATTTTTGCACACACTTTTGTGCTTATTCGGATTTTAGAAAAATATTTCCTGCTCCCGATGAATGCCTATTATTATAAATATTTTTTTTCAATCGTAAATGTATTAAGGAGGAATACCTAAAATCTCAACCCTGTATGTATTATATTTACAGAGATATTTAAGTTATTACAAGCAATGTGTAGTCGATAGACATCACCGGGGAGGAGAGGTTAAAGAAACATGACAAATTGGAACAACTCAAGTGATTTCTGAAGTACAATAAGAATCAATCCTAAAATAAAAAAATACAATATATACAAATATACGAACTTATGATTAAGTACTAAGAACATAGCAATAAAGACTAGGAACAGAAGGTCCCAATGCTCATCAAACAGACAACGCCAAATTAGTTATTCCTCCATAGAAACTCGTGGAGTTCACATCTGAACTGGGCCTCCCTTACGTGAAATATATCAACATCCAAGGGGCATAGTCTCTGGCAGGTCACTCTTTGGGAGAGCGAACAATCTGTGCCTCCTTATTTTCAGATGTGTGATGTGTGTCTACTACACATGGCTTCTAATAACCATCAATATCTCTATAAATATAATAAATGCGAGGTTAAGATATTACGTATTCCTCCGTAATATATTGACATCAGCATGATATAGCCCTTGCTAACTGGTACCGAAAACCTCGATATACAATCTTTCGTCTCTTATTTCTGTTTGTTTGTCATACATGAATGCGTCCACGGAATATTGGCATTTGGCATGTAATTTTTGTATGAGCGGCGCTCCTTTCACAGAAAATTATGCGTCTTAAGATGCTTTTGGCAGTTAACCGGTCAAAACATTAGTTTTTTTTATAAAAAAAAAACTTTCGTCTCTGGAGGGTTAAGGGGTGGCTTAACCCTACCGGGGGCATGTATAGAGATTTGATTAAATATTTTTTTAAAAATCAAGCTTGGATTTTAACGGATAGTGTCTGAATGGCAATCAAACGCACTTACCACTGGACTATGCCGCCCGGCACAGAATTATATTGTGAATAATATATTAATATTTAAGACACGCCTCGTCACAAGTGAAACTGAATCGCACTGAAAGCAGCGTTTTGTGGTTTTCATTTAGAAACCGGAGCTCGTGTGTGGTTTCTTGATAATATCTGACAACATGGGAATGTTTTGTGATTGTTATAATTTTTATAAACGGCAACACTGTTAAACTAAGAAGATATTTTTTAAAATATGTGGGTAATTTAAAAAAAAATGATGTTGCTAAAAAAAAACATATGTAAATAGAATGAAAACTTAATTTTTTTTATTTTTTTTTATGTAAACACACAGGAGAATACCGACAGATGGTGATAGTAATTTTTTAAATCTCATCTGTGGAATTCTATGACGCTTACCATGGTGTATATGGCTAAACGCTGCATGTGGAGTGTTGATCTGCCAACGTCATAGACTACAGCCCGAGATTCACGCATCATCCTTTATTATTACAGGAATCTACTATGAATGGTCGGTCTTCACGGGACGACTTTCGTCTACCACCAATTTTAATTGATAGGCTATGACTGACATTTTACCGGTGATGGATCAAATTCACACCAACCGGGGTATTTTAGAGCTCAGAAATCGATTAAAAATCCTTTTTTTTTTAATCTCCGTCGGGGATCGAACCCACGACCTTTGGCTTGGAAAGCAAACGCTTTACCATTGAGCTATGACCGCTGAAATGAAATATATTTGCTTGAAAGCCGAAAATCAATGCTTTTAAAATTTTACTATAATTTTATTCAGTGCCAGCCCTTGACACCATCGCATGAATATCTCCCAAACTATCCAAAAATATCGATCCTTTTTGGTTTGTTAATATTTTAAAATATTCATAGATATCCTTGTGAGAAAATCAGAATTAATTTTGAAATACATCTTTCGAATATTGCGAAGCGCCCACGGGTGGGTCAAATGCCCTCTGGAAAATGCAATAAAAATATATGTGCAATATTATTTTATTATCTGAAAATTATTGATGAATTGTTTTTTCTTTTTGCAGATCTTGCTGTTGCCATATTTCGGAGAACCGATACTCGCTGCAAGTGAATAACAATACAAACAGTACAGTGATAAAGTGTTATATATATATATAATATATATATTTATTTATATATATATATTTCTGAACGCATCCAGTCTTCGTCGATCAATCCGTAAATCAGTGTTTTGAAATCCATTTGTGCGTCGACGTCCCTTTTTTGTCTTAGAATCCATAACTATTCACATTTCTTGTCCCACGTAAGTTTACGCAGATGAAAAGTTAAACCCTCCTATAGCGTACAATATTTATTAAATTCCGTCTCTTAAGGCTTAGGACTCTCATCATGAAGGTCGTTGTGAATCGTATTTTTTTTTATTATGTAAACACATACAGGAGAATACCGACAGATGGTGATAGTGATTCTGAAGCCCACCAAGTCAGAACCATGTTGCACATAGCTCAGCGCTGCATCTGGAGTGTGGATCTGCCAACTTTATAGGATACAGCCCAACATTCACGCATCATCCTTATATTATTACAGGAATTCACTATGAATGGGCGGTCTTCACGGGACGATTTTCGTCTAAGACCATTTTTTTATTAATAGGCCATGACTGGCATTTCACGGGTGAGTGATTAAATTCACACCAACCGAGAGTATTTTAGAGCTCAGAAATCGATTTAAAATATTGTATTTTTTGTCTCCGTCGGGGATCGAACCCACGACCTTTGGCTTGCCAAGCAAACGCTTGAACCACTGAACTATACCTGCCGGCGTATATGTGCGCAGGTGGGTCAACAGGTGGCAGAGATGTCTTGGAATACCATTTTCACAAAATATTTTAAATTAAATTTATTATTAAACCTATTCATCACAGTGAGTATCTGTAAAAAAGGGTTATACTAGAATGTTGGGCTCTAGTCTTATGGAGGTATTTTCTTTACTGTTTATTTTATTAACAGTTCCTTATTTTGTTACTTTGGGCCTGTAAGCACTAAAAGGTCTCTGAAGCATCGAGCTAATCGTCCGATCTGATGATAATGTTATTGGAGGGTTGCGTTTGGTTCAAATGTGTTGTTCAATCAGTGGTGTAGTCCTAAATAATAAAGTACTGGAGCGAAACCACCTTCTGTGAAAAATATAATTACTAGAAAATTACGTTATTTTCAAAATGACTGCTTATATTATTATTATATCAGTATTTAGATACAGCCTTTTTATGACCAAATGGTCAGTGTCTGCTTTTTTGATTATCCGATATTGATAAAAGAAATTTCATAAAGACGATATTCGCTCTAGATTTGTGTGTATATATATATATATATATATATATATATATAGATACCAAGGGATATATTGACTAAAGCCACTACTTTAAAATTACTCTGCTCCTCATATGCAAATGCTATGAGGCTGCACTACTGTCAGGAGAGCGATTCAAAATCAGAAAAGACTCAACCTCGACCCGCTGTGCGTCAGTAGGCAGTAGACTGAGGGCCACGTGGGGAATAGTACCTTGCTCTGTCATTATTTCCTTGATTTGCGCTACGTTGACCGCCCTGATACAGAAAATCACACTGTTGTCTTGTTAGCCACCGGTTAGTAGGGACTCCCTTAGTTACCTTTTGCAACCGAGATCATGAAACACAATGCCATTTAGTAGTAAAATATACACATACATTTATACATTAAAAAAAATCCGCATCAATTCATTCAGAAAAATATCGGCAGGCGTGGGATTCGAACCACGAGCCTTGCACCTTTGCATAAGCCATTTCCGCGCCATACCGCGCAGTTCACACAACCATTTCTCAGCCCAGGCAGAGAAATGGTCATGTGGACTGCGCGGTGTGTAGAATAGAGCAAAGGTGCAAGGCTCGTGGTTTGAATCCCGCGTCTGCCGATATTTTTTCTGAATAAATTGATGCATATAAAATTTGATGTATAATTGTATGTGTGTATTTAATTACTAACAATGCCATTTGATCAGCAAGGTGACGAACTGTATCAATACCGATTCGTTTCTAATCATTTAAATTTGTTTGACGAGACTAAGCGCACTTTTCCGAATACACCACTGTGTACAACATAATTTGAGGAAGCCTTTTGGTACTGTGTTGGGGGATATGAAATGTGAATAGTGGTGTTTCTGCTGGTAGGTGTCGTTGATCGGTGTCGTAGTGAGGTGTTGGCACATGCGGTGAGGCGGGCGGGCCGCCATGTCGGCCGCGATGCGCCCCACGCTGCAGACCGTGCCCGAGGCGCTGGCCGCGGACCACGTGAGCCCCGCCGAGCCCGCGCCGGCGCCCGCGCCTGCGCCCGCGCCGCCGCCGCAGCCGCAGAAGGCGCGCGCCCCCCAGCTCTCCAAGGTAAGCCAGCCACTGATTCTACACTGTACACACAGTCACACGATACATGACACATACTAACATCC
The DNA here is from genome assembly GCA_022606575.1 of Glossosoma conforme. NCBI lineage: Eukaryota > Metazoa > Arthropoda > Insecta > Trichoptera > Glossosomatidae > Glossosoma > Glossosoma conforme. The sequence continues at coordinate 217,429 of JAGTXR010000337.1, forward strand.
TCCTCTCTCAAAGGAAAGCGTTATTACGTCGCGTGAAGACAGGATGAGGAGCAGGTCAGCAGACAAACACGTACTTTTAGAAGCACAGATTATATTTACGTTAAAAATATTACATGTGTCTGACCACGCGGAATGACATGCCGCGCGGCCGCGACGCGGACCATGCTTCACCAAGGGGTGGGGGCCAACTGCCGGCCGTCGGCACTTCCGCGGCCAGTGGTCGGTCACCAGCGCCGCCGGTGGCAAAACTATGTAACTAGTCCCAGTGTGGCCATACATAAAGGTATGGCGAGCGACAAAAATACGAGACGAAAGATTGTCTATCGAGGTTTTCGGTACCAGTGAGCAAGGGTTACATCGTGCTGATGTCAATACCAACCCAGTCTTGATGTGCAGCTAGTCGGGTGCAAGGGGCAGGATCTTAGGTGTGAGGCGGTCTGCAGGTCTCCACAGTCACACAAAAGTGTCTCTCCCTCTGAAGCACTCCCCACTGCTTTAATTTGTCCCCACTGCAGTATCTCAGTTTCGGGGCTGGGTGTGAGAGGTTGTGTGGCACATGGGGCAGGATCTTAGGACGGGGTCTGCAGGCCTCCACAATCGCACGGCAGTGACTCTCTAGGGAGGCACTCCCAAATGCGAGAGATTGCCCTTTGCTCTTCCGACCTTAGTTCTTCGTCTGTCCAGGTCCACCAATGAAGGTTCTTGCTAGTTGGAATGCTTTCCTTTGGACTAATGACATCTTCTGATGCGATTTGCTGCCAGAGATGGAGTCTCTCAGTTTCAGGGTCGGATGTGAGAGGTTGTGTAGATTGGATTCTAGTTCCAAATGCACTTCGCATTTGGGACTGGTGTAAAAAATGATTTATTGATTTATCTTCCATATTAACATCCTCCTCTCTTTCAAAAAGGGTGTTACTCCGTCACGTGATGGCATGATTGGGAGCAGATTGACAACACAGACTTTTTCAGAAGCACATTGACATATATTTACGTTAAAACTTTACAAGCTTGTGGCCCGGACCTAGTCTCAACAGTAGGCCGAGCCACAGTACAATATGCTCTCCTCGAAGGGCGGTAGACAACTGCCGATCTCCGCGCTCGGTCTGGGCTCTCGCCCGCGCCACGAGCGGTGGTGTTTATAACTATTGCCAATATGGCGGACACATAAATGTATGGCAAGCGACAAAAATAAAAGACGAAAGATTGTATATCGAGGATTTCGGTACCAGTCAGCAAGGGCTATATCATGCTGATGTCAATATATATATATATATTTACAAGAGGGTTATCCGTAAAATAAGGTTCCCATGGCGCTATAGTCCTGAAAAGCGCTGTTATTGGTGGATCCCGCGATTCTGTAGTGTACCTTTGTTCCCCCACTCCAAATCCCTTCCCTCGCGAGCTGGTGGAAATCAATTCTCAACTTTTAGAAATCTATGAAGCAATATTGGAAGGATGCATTGGTTAAACAACTTGGTTTATTCAAACACTTCTTCCCCTTCGATCATCATCTCTTCGACATAAATGTCGCACTGCCACTTGAGTGAGCCTATTATTTCGGTAGCCTCCACTACTCGAGCTTTCATTTGCGACCGAATTAAACATTCCCTGTAAATAAATAATAATATTTTTCTTCCATTAATTCAGATCAAGACTTTCATCTTTTCGCATGAGGGGACTCTTGTCTTTTCAATATTGAGGCGCGTCTTTCTCAGGTGTTTTGAGTGACATTAAAAAAACAAGTACGGGAGAGACGAAATAATGTATTTACGAGTACATACAGTAGGCGTGATATAGGATGGACCGAAAAACGCACCTTTTTTATACCAGATCCACTTCATATTTGAAGTATATAGACATCGCAAATTCCGATTCACAGTTCTGTAAACTCATGATTGTGTCTATCCCTTGTCCCAAAACACCTGTATACCGGGAGGTCCACATGGGAACATAGTTTTTTTATTTTTATGTAAACACAGGAGAATACTGACAGATGGTGATAGTAATTCTGAAGTCTGATTCGTGGAATTCTATGACGCTTACCATGGTGTATATGGCATGTGGAGTGTTGATCCGCCAACGTCATAGACTACAGCCCTAGAGTCACTCATCATCCTTTATTATTGCGGGAATTTACTATGAATGGGTGGTCTTCACGGGACGACTTTCCTCAACCACCAATTTTAATTAATAGGCTATGACTGAAATTTTACGGGTGATGGATCAAATTCACACCAACCGGGGGGGTATTATAGAGCTCAAATCGATTAAGATTCTTTTTTATTTTAAATCTCGGTCGGGGATCGAACCCAAAACCTTTGGCTTGCAAAGAAAACGCTTTGACCATTGAGCTATAGCCGCCGGCGTTTTTTACTAGATACACTCGGTATTTGAAGTATATGGACACAGCAAATGCCCGTTCACAGTTCTGTAAACTCAGATTGTCTATACCTTGTCCCAGAACACCTGTATACCCGGAGGTCCACATTGTAACATAGATGGTTTCCGGGAGCCTCCAGGACAAAGGCCGTCGAACTTGCATAGACTGCGGCTGGATCAAATGAAGAGCCCGACGCTCCCGAGGCCTGGACATTTTTTTCGGCCTAATCCTGTGGTAAAGCGAAACCCGACCAAGTTTGATTTTTAAAAATTGATTTAATCAAATGTAAGCTCTATACGCGGCGGTAGGATTGAGCCACCCATTGAGGACAATAGCGCCGTATGTACAGCGTCTGTATCGTCCCCATTTTTGCTTACGGCTGCGAATTTGTTGCGTCTCATCAAGAGCCAATGCTGCCGTATATTATTGAGTTTTCGGAAATTTAATCACCATTAAATGACTCCGTAGATGTTCACGGCCAAATTTGGTATTGTGGGTATGGCGTTTGCATACGCCATTTTATTTGTTTTGACAGTTGCTCCATTTCATGTTGGTTCAACTGTCAACTTTAGTTCGTGACTTAGCCGCGACAGTTCTCGCCCGACCGAGGCCGACGATACAACATGTTACGGTCGGGCGGTGATCCATTTCCACGTATTTCGTGGTTAGCAACGTGTTACCAAAGAAGGGATTTCGATACTCGCTGTAGTATACTACCTTCGCAGCCATAGACTGACGTCTATTTGGGGTGGGTCCCCATCTTGGTCTCCAAAAACAGGACGGGACAGGGAGGGTTTTCATCGAGCAAGGGGTCGGGCGGGAAAACCGAAATTTATAATGAAAATAAACGCGGATTGTGCTTATGAAAAAGTTCTTTGCTTTGCGACCTGCTCCTGCGTCCTTCCTCCACGCGGCCAAATGACGAACCCGCGACTTGTGGTCGCTTTTTTAAAGATGGGGGGAAAAAGATTCTTTCAGTCGAGCAAAATATGAAAGACTACGACCTTTTTTGAATTCAAAGCCCGCCACGTTGTTTTTTTCGCTCCACCCTTATGTAAGATATGCAAGCATCTATATTGTATATAATACGATACCCGCTTCTGAGACCTTTCCAAATACAGAGCTTATTGGAAAGCTCGTTCGATAAAAAGCTCTTTCGAGGCAGAGCAGATGGAACTTGCAATATTTACGACACATTGGGGTGCTTCGCAACTTGCCGCTACGCAGCCTATCGGGATATTAATTGTCTAAATAACATAATAATGCGATGCACGCCCGCGGGCATGAGGCTAGTAAAGTCTCCCCTAATGAGGCATAAACGGAGCACTTGAAAGAGATTTTCTAAGCTCTATAACTACCCCCGGACGGCGTGAATTTGATCGCTCGCCCGTAAAATGCCAGTCGTAGCCTATTAATCAAAATTAACGATGCACGAACAAAATAAGGATGACGCGTGAATCTCGGGATGTAGCCTACGGTGTTGACGGATCGACACTCGACATGCAGCGCTTAGCCGTATGCACCATTGTAAGCGTCATAATTACTATCACCATCTGTCAGTATTCTTCTATCGTCTTCGTAGTATCAATCCGGTGGATTGGTTTGCAGCAACAGAATCTTGCATCTCGATCTCCTATTCCTCTCGGTCCTCCGCAACCCTTTTCAGCTCGGCATAATCACTACAATTCATGTCCTCGAATACTTGCTGCAAATACTCCCGTCTAGGGCGCCCTCTACAGTTTCTACCCTCAACCATCCCCTCCACAATATCGTGAAGAAGACCATCGTGGCGCATGATGTGGCCGATCCATCGGGCTCGCCTCTCTGAGATGGTTCTTATTAGTTGCCTATCTTCCTTGATTATTCTGAGAACCTCATTGTTCGTGATGTGGTCTCTCCAGGAAATTCCGAGAATTCTTCTGTACGACCACATCTCAAAGGCCTCTAGTCTTTTTTTATCACTTTCAGATAAGCACCATGTCTCACAGCCATACATTAAGATGCTCCAAACAAGTGTTTTGGCAAGTTGCTTGCGGAGCCCTAAAGAAAAATTCTTCTATATGTTTACATAAAAAAAATGTCTGGGACGTGATCAAACGAAAACCGCGCTTATGACGTTCAATTGCCACTGGATTCCACATACTTGGTTATACATATTTCCACTTTGATTTACTAGCATCGTCATCGTCGATAAGTAACTAGCGCCGTCCATGAATAATAAACCTCTAGTGTGGCGCCAGAGTTCAGCCCGATATAGACATCCATTGTATACAACACTACTTCTCATTCTTCGCTACATGCGACAATAATATGCAGGACGTTGGCGATATTAACCCTTTGGTTACTAAGCGTCGAATATTAAACGGTCGATTCTCGCGCGAAGAAGACAGAGTGTCGAATATTGACGTCTAAACGTTATTTTTAAAGTTTATATATCAACCACCTATAGATGGTATTCCATAAAATAGGTTTGGACCTTTAATTTTTGAATAATATTATTTTAAAACATATCATACGTATTCATGCTTCAAGCTTTTAAAATGTGTTGTTGGAAAGTCATCATAAATAAGTAATGCATCAATTGTATCCTTTGGTTTACTAAGCGACTCATCTAAACACAAGTTGACAGTTAATAAACATTTATTATTTTCATCATATATGATCTCTAAATCAAAATTTCAGTTTGGACATTTTATTTTTTGATGTTTATATTTTTTTCTGGCAAATATAATTACTATTGATTAAATTTTTATTTGCTTAATCTGAAGTATGAAATGTTTGGAAAGAGAATTATTTTTATTTTTACAATCTAGCGTAAAAAGAGATAAAAATTATTGTAAATTTTAAAAGTACCGAAAAATGCTCTAAAATCGTTTCGCCTTTTTCGCAAGTTCTCTTAAGAGAAATTTTTAGTAACCAAAGGGTTAATCTTTCCCTTACGGTGCTAAAATATAAAAGGCGCGTTCTTTTTTTTTTTTTTATATGTAAACACATACAGGAGAATACCGACAGATGGTGATAGTAATTTTTTGAAGTCTCATCTGTGGAATTCTATGACGCTTACCGTGGTGTATATGGCTAAACGCTGCGTGTGGAGTGTTGATCCGCCAACGTCATAGACTACAGCCCGAGATTCACGCATCATCCTTTATTATTACAGGAATCTACTACGAGTGGGTGGTCTTCACGGGATGACTTTCGTCTACCATCAATTTTATATGATAGGCTACGACTGACATTTTACGGGTGATGGATCAAATTCACACCAACCGGGGTATTTTAGAGTTCAGAAATCGATTAAAAATCCTTTTTTTTTTAACCTCCGTCGGGGATCGAACCCCACGACCTTTGGCTTGCAAAGCAAACGCTCTACCATTGAGCTATGACCGCCGGCTGGTGTTGGGTAGTCAGTACACAATAAAAAAAATCGGCGATTTTAAATCGGAAAAATAAGATGCATGTCCGACGAGCGAACAAAAAGAGACGAAAGATCGCATATCGAGGCTCACGGCACCGTCCTGCAAGGGCTGCATCCGACTGATATTTACATGCGTGACGCACATTGAGCATTTAGACCACGTTTTTTAAGCAGATCAGATGGTCAACCCGGAGTGCCAGAGATCTGGACCGTTTGGTTCTAAGAGACGGCAACATGTGCATAAAAGCGAACTGTAAATTTAATTGGAACAAGTTTCGCTGAAACTAGGACAGAGAAGCTCACATTACATTTCGACTAAAAGTTCGTTTTCTGTTAGTCGCTACATATTTGCAAGTGCATATTCTAAATTTAACTCACTCTTAATAGAAATTACGTGACTGTTTTAAGTTACTACATCGAGGAATATCAGATAGATTAGACAGCCATACGCTTGTTTTTGTTTTTTTTTGTTTTGTAAACACATACATGAGAATACCGACAGATGGTGATTGTGAAGCTGTATGCTCATCTGTGGATTCTATGCCGCTCACAACGTAACATATGGTTAAGCGCTGCACGTGAAGTGTTCATCCGCCAACGTCTTAGACTACAACCCGACATTCATGCATCATCCTTTATTACAGGCCTTCAATATGAATGGGTGGTCTTCACGGGACGACTTTCGTCCACCACCAATTTATATTAATAGGCTATGACTGCCATTTTACGGTCGAGGGATCAAATTCACACCAACCGAGGGTATTTTAGACCTCAGAAATCTATTTTTATATATTTTTTCTAACTCCGTCGGGGATCGAACCCGCGACCTTTAGCTTGCAAAGAAAACGCTTTGACCATTGAGCTATACCCGCCGGCAAACTAGTACAACTAAAGCACTACCGGTTGAAACCAGTCAGCTCTATGACACTCAGCTGGACGGCCTTCCTAAATGCCGCCGTTAAGCTCTGATATGCACTTTCTGTATCCATGTTATTTCCTTCTGTATCTGGATACTTGCAGTCTCTTTAACCAGCACACACACACAGTACATGTGTCTCACATGCAGCGTCCAGCCTTCCTAGCTGAACATCACAGAGTACACTGGTCTCGACTAGTGTACTCTGTTAAGTACTTTGTCGTCGGCAAACTGCTATTGTCGTTAGTCAGCAAACTAATGTTTCGTTTTGCTGGCATTCGACGCGCGGTAAACAGGCGGTGACGCATCCAAAGCTTAGCTCGGCGTCCAGTGTTGGTTAGCTTTTGTGATCTAAGGAGAACCGAGCTCGCAATGATGTCGCATGCTATTGTCGTTGGTCAAGAAAATGATGTTCCCAAGGTAATATGTCGATTTAACCCTCGCTTTACTATGTTAAAAACTTCGCGCTTCGACACCGCGCGTTCCGATGGTGTCAACTCGTTACACATTCTGATTTAAAGTGAATAAAATGAGTAGAAATACGAAAAAATTAAAATATTCAAAGATATCGCTTAATTTTACAATAGTTTATGTCAATAAGCAGTAATAATTGACATTTAATAGCTAAAAACATGAAAAACACCAGACGAAGATCTCAAACGGCCAGACGCACCTTGGCGCGTGAACTTCCGAGAGATACTAACATTACATAGCCTGTCGATATATTCATGTGCCGACCCGCATAGATATCATTTCGAACTAGGCGACCAACTGAGGTTTCCCGTCTCGCTCACTCATATTAGTACGTCAGCGAGAGTGAGGAGTATAGATGCCGCCGCATCGGGGTATTTTTTAATTTTATTTTCGCACACGCTTCCGACAGGTCGAATGAATACATGACAGTTGACGCGTCTTGAGTGTAGTGGTGAATTTATTCCGGATTTTAGAAAAATATTTCCTGCTCCCGATGAGTGCCTATTATTATAAATATATTTTTTTTCAATACGTAAATGTATTAAGGAGGAATACCTAAAATCTGAACCCTGTGTGTATTATATTTACAGATATATTTAAGTTATTACAAGCAATGTGTAGTCGATAGACATCACCGGGGAGGAGAGGTTAAGAAAGTTATATGACACAGACGGCTATAAACATTTTTATTAGTAGGTGGTGATTCATGTCATTTTCCATCAGTGTATCGATAAAAAAGCACTATGACTCGGCGGGGAGTACATAAAACAAGATATTTAAGATATATTGCAAGTATGGATTAGAGGTGAAGCGTTTGCTTACCATAACAAAGATCGCTGGTACGAACCCCGCTGAATATTAAAACAACAAATATTTTCAATAAATTTTTAAACCACGTGAATTATCTTTCAAATGCTAAGTCCATCAACATCCTTGGAGTACCAATCTCGAATAATGTCAAATATTACGAGTCAATTAAGCTTAAAGCCGGTCTCGCTTTCGAAAAACTAGGCGTGTTATATAATATATCACTGAGGTGTTTCAACGATAAACAACTTCTTCTATATAAAGCACAAATCCGACCTATCCTTGAATGCGGCAGTCACCTTTGGATTGGAGCCCCAAAATACCTTCTGAACTTAATTGACTCAGTTCAAAGAAGAGTAATTCGTTTGATAAACAATGACACTCTTACGTCTAACCTGTAATCACTTGAGCACATGCGTTAGATTGGTTCACTTAGTCTTTCTATCGTTATTACCACAGTCGCTGCTCTTCGGAACTTAAAGAACTAATTACTCCTGCACTCACCACAAACGACAAACTTGTCTTAAACTCGCAGAACATCCATGTACGGTAAATGTGTGTCGACCAAGAACTGGCAGTTTCCAAAGTTCTTTTTTTAATGCCACCGATAAGCTTTGGAATGGTCTTCCGGCTTTGTGTTTTCTCTTTCCTACAATCTGGATCTCTTCAATAAACAGATAAATATACACTTGCGATCTCCCCAACCCATACACAAACACGACACACGTTTCTCGCATGCAGCGTCCAGCCTCCCTGGCTGAGCGTCATAGATTGCACTGGTCTTGACCGGCTGTGCTCATAAATAAAAAATAAATTAAAAAATCTTTGTTACTACAGCCGCAGTCTATGCAAGTTTGCAGGCTCTTGTAGTGGAGGCACCCGGGTACCATCGATGTTCCTACGTGGATTTTCGGGTATACAGGTGTCCTGTGACAAGACATAGACAATCTGAGCTTACAGAACTGTTAAATCTGCAATTTTCGGTGTCCATATGCTCCAAATATGGAGCGGACATGGTAAAATTCACAGATAATGGTAAATTTTTTTGAGTACTATGTCTTTAGTAATGTTTTCAAAGCAACTCTGACCCTGTAGCGTAGGTCATAAAAATAAACTATGAGTTATAGCGAGATGAGTCACCTGACATTGTGAATTGCAACTAAAAAAACTGAATTAAAATCATACGTTCATTATATCATTGCTTTATTTGTGTTACGATGACCATGACGATCACGATCATCTCATGACGACCTCATCGTGTCAGGAATGCAACTCACGTTCGGAAAGTAATAAAATATTTTATTTAGACGACTAGACATTTTCTTCGTAGTATCAATCCGATGGATTGGTTTGCAGCAACAAAATCTTGCATCTCGATCTCCACTCTTCTCGATCGTCTGCAACCGTCTTTAGCTCAGCGTAAGACCTGCAACTCATGTCTTCGAACATTTGCTGCAAACACTCTCCCGTCTACGGTGCACTCTGCAGTTTCTACCCTCAACCATACCTTCCGCAATGTCGTGAAGAAGACCATCGTGGCGCATGATATGACCGATCGCCTCTCTGAGATGGTTCTTACTAGGTGCCTGTCTTCCTTGACTATGCTGAGATCCTCATTGTTCGTGACGTGTGGTCTCCCTGAAATTCCGAGAAATCTTCCGTAAGACCACATCCGATAAATATCTGAGAATAAGGAAGCACAGATTGTTCGCTCTCCCAAAGAGTAACACAAACCTGCCAGAGACTATGCCTCTTGGGAGAGGGATCAGACTGCTTAACCAAATCGCCTCGGATGTTGATATATTTCACGTAAGGGAGGCCCAATTCAGACAAGAACTCCAAGAGTTTCTTTGAAGGAATAATTTGTTGGCGTCGTCTGTTTGATGAGGATTGGGACCTTCTGTTGCTTGTCTTTATTAATTTGTTTTTAGTACTTAATCATAAGTACCTATGTTTGTATATACATATTGTATTTTTTATTAAATTATTATTGTACTTCATAAATGAATTGAGTTGATAAAATTTGTAATGTTTCTGCAAGGAATAAAGTAAATAAAATTGAAATTGAATCTCAAAAGCTACTATATATAACAAGGCTTATTAGAAAGAAGAAGAAAAATTAAAAAAAAAACACGGAAAAAAGTCTTCTGCATAAAACATACATATTGCTTTGTCTGCTTGAAATTGCATTTTCTGCATCGTAGCAACGCGCGTAGGAATACACCGGTAAATAAATAAATCATCATCATCATATCTAAGTCCGCTTTCCTAACTTGAGCATATGGCATTCACTAACTGCCGCCACAAAACTCTGTCAGCCTTCGTAGTGTTAGCTTCATCCCATGTCACCTTTGTCTCTGACAAGTACATTCTGGGTATAGCTCTCGACGGCGTGAAATAAACAACACTCTGACCTCACATTGTTTCTTTGTCGAACGGAAGACTAAGAGATTAAAATACTTAAGAGAATTGAAACTGTAAGATTATATAGCGTCCGGAGCGCTTTCTCTCTTTCGCTCTCGAGCGGAGTTAATTGCTCGAGAGGAAGGGGGAAAATTAAAAAGTTTTAGTGGTAAATTATATGATGGATGCGTCACGCTGAATGCGCTGAAAATTCGCTCCTAAATTGGAGCGTATGGCCACATCACTAGTCGCCGCCGTGGTCTATTACAAAAACGATCGAACGAAAACTGTGTTACAACATGCTATAGAGACATAGAGAGATTTGCTGGCAGGTATAGCTCAATGATCAAAGCGTTTGCTTCGCAAGCCAAAGGTCGTGGTTTCGATCCCCGACGGAAAAAAATCGATTTCTGGGCTCTAAAATACCCCCGGTTGGCGTGAATTTGATCAGTCACCCGTAAAATGCCAGTCATTGCCTATTAATTAAAATTGGCGGTAGACGAAAGTCGTCCCGTGAAGAGACAACCCATTCATAGTAAATTACTATAATAATAAGGATGATGCGTGAATGTCGGGCTGTAGTCTACGATGTTGACGGATACACACTACACATGCAGCGCTTATGTCCATATGCTCCATGGTAAGCGTCATAGAATTTCACAGATGAGACTTCATTATTACTATCACCATCTGTCATTATTCTCCTGTATGTGTTTACATAAAAAATAAAAAAATTCCATTCCTGAACGCCGAGTAAAATGCGCTAGTTTTAAAGTAATATAGTTTCATTTTCTCATCGGTACCAGTGATAACAAACTGTGTACTCGTTTAAGTATTTAATTTTTAACGGTTAAAAATGAAAGTACAGTTGCTATGAACAAAATTCACGGTTCAATGATTTGAATCGGTAATAATGATAGGTAATTGACGTTCGGATTACCGGCAATGGTAATAACGCGCCAGTACAGTCAACTCTCCTGTAACGTTTTCATAAGATCGGACGATTAGCCCGATGTTCCCAATGCCTGGACCATTCAGTGATAAGGTGACGGTATAACACACAAGGAAAGGGTGTTATATGAAAAATCTCGACAAACGCTGTATTAAAAAAATCTTCGTAGCAAATTAAAAAAAACAACGTTAGTGTAGTAAATCTTTAACTTCTTTCTTCTTCGCGCATATCTGTTCCATAATTGGAACACATATATACCACCACAAAATGCTGCAACTTAGTTCTGTTAATTGTCACTGTCGAAAACAAGGGTTTTAAGTCCTTGCAGAGGGGGTAAATATTTATCCAAATCATATTTTTGGGTGATTTGAATGATTAGCGCGACGCTCCCGTAGCTTTAACCAGATGTGAAGCTTGTTGGGCACATGGAGCAGGATCTTAGGTGTGAGGCGGTCTGCAGGTCTCCACGGTCGCACATCAAGGTTCTTGCCAGTTGGGAGACCTTTCTTTGGAGTAATATAATTCTCTGATGCGACTTATTGCAAGAGCTGGAGTCTCTCATTTTCAGGGCCGGATGTGAGAGGTTGTGTGGATGTCAGAAAGCCGCTTCTCGACTTCAGTCTGGGTGTTGGGAGTATCTGTTTATACAAGCAGTGGGACGGTTGGTTGATTTCCTTACGCATTTCTTCGGCGCATATGACTTTGCGCCTTATGTTTGGTGGTGCGATACCAGCCAAGAGGGAGCATGAAAAGAACCTATACGCGGTGGCCCCTGGAAACACCCAGACTGAAGTCGCGAAGCAGCACAGGCGTATACACGAGCGCGACGGGCATAGAATGCATTGCGGCGTGTCGGATTACGATATGTAACACCTCGTTCAGCAGACCGCATCCATGCAACCCGAGTATCGTAAAGATGATGACGAATCGCAAATGAATTTAATAATTTAATTAGTACATTGCAAAAGCGCTGTGTTTTCATTTTTAATTGGTATAACGCTTTCGGAGACAACTCTCCTTCCTCAGGACAAACTAAAAACTAACATAGACACACAACAATCAATCAAAAAAGGCTTTCTTGGTATTATTGATGGTGCAAATAAATTACTTAACTTCAGATATAAATAAAATAATTTTTAGAATTTATCCCACAATATATTTGTAGACGACATGTTTCGGCCACGTCGAGTGACCATTTTCAAGTCAATTAGTACAGTGAGTGTTGGCTCTATATAAAACAAAGAGTGAGTGAGAAGGTGGATATGAATTGTGTGATGCGTATATGTGTTTTGGAAATCATTAATGTGAAGGGTCTGCCAAATAACTTTTTTTTTTTGAAAATGGGGCGCAAAACATCGAGTGTAGATTCCAGACCTTTTTGACCTGCACGCCGCGATGTCTGAAACTCTCAACACTCTCAATGGCCTGAGTCGAGCTGGAACATGTACTTCCAACATATTGCCGCCACTCAGTTCTGTCGGCTGTCATTGACTCAAGATATATCTGCATCTGGGAACATACTTTTCCCGACTAACTTCAAGAGTAAGTCAAGAGTCTGGGGTCTTTCTTCTTCTCCAATAAGCGTTTAATGTCTAGAACATTTGGTGACATCCCCCGTCTAAATAACGGATATCCATATCGCCGGGATCGTCATCGAGATGCGTGGTCGATGGATGAGGAGCAGGTCACACAAAGCAGAGTTCTCGACTTAGTTTCCTCGATCGACCGTAACATGGCGTTACTTTCGCTTCGATCGATCGAGACTTAACGCCCGACTTAGCGCGCTCGTGATGGGCTGTCGCCCAACGCCGCAAGTGGCGACCTATGTAACTAGTCCTCATAACGGCATTCAGAATGACGACAAGCGAAGAGACGAAGTTAACGGTACCAGTCAGCAAGGGCAATACCATGCTGATATCCAAAGGAAATAAGACCATTTTGTGTTAAGTTGCTACTAAAACCGAAAATGGTCCGAAAGGCAAGCCTACCCTTAGGTATTATATTGTGAGACTGACCTTTAGACGCACCCCCCCTAATGTGTTGATGACATTTTGGGAACGCAAACCTTTACAACTAGTGCGTGGTGACGTAACAATGGGATAAACCATTTTGAAAGAGGAATAGTTTACTATTATATGTACTGAATGAGCAACGACGACAAAAGCACACTGTGTGAGCGCGGCTCTCGTTAGATCACCGAAGTTAACCCTTTAGATGCGAGGTGCGGATATATCCGCACCAACTTGCACTGCTCTTAAGTGCGAGGTGCGGATTTATCCCACGCCCTGAAAAAAAAAACGTCGCTTCAGTGCGAGATGCGGATTTATCCGAATACTATATTGAACATAATTTTGTTTCGTATTCCGACATTCCTTCGTCAATTTTTTTTTACGAAAAGTATTGAGTTGTGGGTCATTCTACACATGTTTCAAATTTGCCCTTCTTTTAAAATAATAATGGATTTATTTTATTTAGTTCTGAAGGTGAATATAAATGCAGCACTGACCAATCAAAAAACATTAAAAAAATCGCCCTTAAATATTCAACTTTATTTTTCACTGATTAATTGACTTATTTCGTGACTTTTTATTAAATCTTATTCCGCACGTAAAGGGTTAAGCAACATTTTATGCCAACCAAAACTTGGATGGGTCAGTGCCTGTCGTTAGTCGAGTTGAGCCGTTCTATAGGATCAAATGTTACAGGTTTTGGGAGTGTCGGACTAAACATCCGAGCTCCTTAAAAATATATACTATTATAAAAACACAAGGAAGACAGGCACCTAAATAAGAACCATCTCAGAGAGGCGAGCCCGATGGATCGGTCACATCATGCGCCACGATGGTCTTCTTCACGACATTGTGGAGGAGATGGTTGAGGGTAGAATTTGTAGAGGGCGCCCTAGACGGGAGTATTTGCAGCAAATGTTCGAGCACATGAGTTGTAGCTCTTATGCTGAGTTGGAGAGGGTTGCAGAGGACCGAGAGGAATGGAGATCGAGATGCAAGATTCTGTTGCTGCAAACCAATCCACCGGATTGATACTACGAAGAAAAAAACCACAAAAATAAGCTTTGGTTACTACAGCGGCCGTCTCTGCAATTCCTCGGGCTTCTGTCCTGAAGATCGTCGGACACCATATAAGTTACCACATGGACTTTCGGATGCAGACATGCTTTGTCTAAAGAGATCAGATTATTAACCTGACGCTAAGGAAGGGTGGTTTAATTATCGAGGGCATGTATAGAGCATAGATTTTTTATTTAAAAATTAAGCTTTTTCGGGTTTTGAACCGACGGCTTCTAAATGACAAACACACGCTTTACCACTAGACTAAGCCGTCTGGCATTCTTGATTAATTTATCCACACGTAATTTGTTGGATTATCCCTCTGTTGACATTTATACAAAATATTTTGAAAATATATTAAATTCTGCCGACTATTTGTTCACATATGTCTTAATAAATAAAATAATTTGATTTTTTTAAATAAAAATAGTAAAAAAAGTAGAAAAGCGCGTAATTTTATAGATGTAAAAAAATAAATCATTTTTATAAAATTTTAAACCGAGTCGCGAACCTTTTTTCGAATCTATCATTTCAAGCTGATATCTCTTAGTATTAACATTTACATCAGATGGCAGCACTGGTAGATAAGATATTATAATTAATTATGGCATTTCAAAATTAAAACAACGAAGAAAATACATAAATAATACATTAAATAAAAAAATTAACTACACCATATAATTTATTTGTGAATGCCTTCATTGAAATCCCCGCGTTGTTATTTTTTGACTAATGTGATGTGTTATGCGGATCTTTGAAACATTGAAGTGATAACAAGTAGTGTACAGTCAACCTTTCTTTAACGTGACATATATTTATGATAAACTTTACAAGCTTGTGGCCCGGACCTAGTCACAGCAGTAGGCCGAGCCACAATACAATATGCTCTCGCCGAAGAGCGGGACACAACTGACGCGCTCGTGGTGGCTCTCGCCCAGCGCTACTAGCGACGGTCTATATAACTAGTCCTAAATGCCAATATGGCGGACACATTCATGTACGACAAGCTAACAGAAATAAAAGACGAAAGATTGTATATCGAGGTATTCGGTACCAGTCAGCAAGGACTCTTTATCATGCTGATGTCAGTACTTTTTTCTGAAGAGCTTCGATTTCAAAATACGATAGCTCTTTTCAGTCTCATTTTGTGGCGGCCTGATGTTCCAAATGTGGAGAGCGTATATGAGGATTTCGGCGGTTCGAAGACCGTCCTTTGCTTGTTGTCGGCTCATCCGTTAAGCTAGCGGCTTATCTAACGGAAGTGCCTCGCAGGAAGTCGCGACTTGTGACGTCAGTGGCAACCACGACGACAATATGTCAGTTTAACGACCCACCGACATCTTATTGTTGTGTCGCGCATGACGGAGGAGTCTATTTTTAATAACGGTTATTGTTTGTGTTTTTGAAAGAATGACCCCTGACCCGTCTTACATACAGGACGTAGAATCGTGACATTGGATTTGCTTGGATGTCACTTCCTTATTGTTTGTACTCGTATTGCAACAACAATAGCATATTGTCGATCATTATAATGCGATAAGATATATTTTTACTTTATGAGGAACAGTAATGATAGGGAGTGGACAAATAAATCAAGTGAAACAGTGATCAGTGTGATCCATGTTATCATTATCGCGGCTGATTTTTGGGTTCGCGAGCGAGTTTTTTTTTTTTCATTTTTTAAAAGTCTATAACTTTTGAAATATCCGCGATAATTTAGTGAAATGTTCAATCTACTTTACCTTATTGAGCAGCAATGATAAAATGGCGGTAAACAAGCACAAAATAACGGCCTTTAAAGTAACACTTTACATAAACACTAATATTTTGTAGAAATATGAACAAAACATTCCTACCATTCATCCCTTCGTCAGGTAGAAAGAACCCCAATTCTCCGTACAAGTTGAAAACAATTATTGAGCATTGAAGGTCAAAAAAAAAATTATGCCAACGGGATCTGCGTCAAGGTTTCTTCGAGCACACAAAAAATTGTATATTTTTAGCCATTTTTTTTTCTTTTCATAATTTATTAATAAATAAAAAATAAATCATAATAATTACAAATTTGTGAGTGCAATGTGCAGTTTGAAGTAAGATATACGAATTAACATCAAAATCTGTTATTACGCAACACGTATTTTTACGTTTCCCGCATTTGAGCACCAAACTAAAAAACGTAGTTTTACGTCTCCCGACAACAATGTGTTAAAGGTGGCTCAACTTTATCAGTAAGCTTGTATAAAGCATAGATTTGATTAAATATATATATTTTTTAAATCGTGTTCTTTCGGGTTTTGGACTGACGTGTCTCAATGACAATCGCTTTACCACTGGACTATGCCGCCCAGCATAAATTAATACGCATTTTTTTTTTTAAAAGACGCTCCTTCCTAGTGCGCCCTTCGGTGGAGAAATCATTCTCGATTTTTGTTTCGTAAAGCAAACTACGTGGATGAATAGTATGGAATACAAGACGTAAATATTAGATCGTGTATCGTACGTATCAAGGCTGCTGTTTGCTATGCCGGGTGAAGAGATCGCGTGGGCCTCGGCCACCTGCGCGATGTCACCTGTGAGTAATTACCTCTGGAAGCGGACACTATCAATTAGCTAATGCGCTGCCTAGACTTGAAATATGCTCAATGTATAGAATCGAATCTGAAGAAAAAAGGCTTAAAAAATGTAATACGAGAGTAGATGGCCGGCGGGTATCAAAGCGTTTGCTTGACAAGCTTAAGGTCGTATGTTCGATCCCCGACGGAGATATATATATATATATATATAATTTATATATATATATATATATATATATATATATATATATATATATATAAATTGTTTCTTTTATATCCTATTTCAGAATCGCATTAAATATTTGTATTTGTAATGTTTCTGGAAGATATAAATAAATTAAATTAAATTTAAAAAAAAATAGTACGCCGCGATTTGATGTGTCGACTCAACTAATAGGTTAACAAAATTACAATATTTTTTTGTACACATGTCATCATCATCAGAGTCCGTCCGCTGTTGAACGTAATCCTTCCGCATGAGTTCATATTTTTCGATGATCTGCTTTCTGCATCCAAGCTACTCTCGCTATTCTTCTAATGTCGTCCATCGTGCAGGGGATTGGCCTATATGCTCCGTTTGCTGTATCTTGGACGCAATTCCAACACTTTTCTTTCCTATCGTCCGTCGAGATACTGCTGCACCCATCTCTTTTACAGAGTAAGACAATGGTGTAGTGTTGTTGAGGGAAACTACTAGCAAGGCATTGAGTGTTCGTTCAATTCGCGAAACCGCTAACGCTTCTTTGGATAGTTCGAGGTATTCAAAGGAATAGATGTAGGGTACGTATTATTAGGTTGTTCGAAAAGTAATTTCTTTTTTCCCAACATCGGATTTATCACAACCAATTTCATACATGGTTCCATAATTATCTTGTATTACGAGGGTTATCCGTAATATAAGATTCCCATGGCGCTTCAGTCTTAAAAAGCGCTATTATGTTGGATCCCGCGATACTGTAGTGTACCTTGGTTCCCCCACTTCAAATCCATTTCCTAGCGAGCTGCCTGCGGAGCTCGGTTTTGGCTTGGAAGCCGTACGTGACAGATCTCCCCCTCGCTTCACCTGCCAGGTTTGAGCTGCGGCTCGGTGATTCGTTTCCTGCCTGCAAAAAACATTGCGTCGGTAGAAATCCATTCCCAGCTATACGAAATCTATGTAGACAAGTGTACGAGCGTACAACACGTGCGCAAATGGTGCAGAGAGTTAAAGAACGGGCGTACTGACGTCCATTATGAGGAGCGTTCCGGACGGCCATCTGATTCTGACGAAACAATCGCAAAAGTGGAGGCAGCGATGCTCTCAGATCGAAGAGTGACAGTTCGTAAGCTCCGAAATGATCAGGCTTTTTAATATTATTACTTTCCGACATTCTATTTATTTTTGTAAGTACCACTCGGGTCTCGATTGAAATTGACAAAATTATTTTCCGAACAACTAGTCTGGAGACCTTTAGTCTGTGAGTAATGTAGTCCCGGGAAGGCATTGTCACCATCATTGGACAGCCGCAAACAACACAACAGCTGCTTGAGTAATTATATGGATAAGGGGAGAAGGTGTTGTTGAATTCACCTACGTATTTGAATTAGAGCATATCCCCCTGTAAGGGCGACCTTCGAATGGGCTTAACCCTTCACGTGCGAGGTGCGGATATATCCGCACCAACTTGCACTGCTCTTAAGTGCGAGGTGCGGATTTATCCCACGCGCTGAAAAAAACACGTCGCTTCAGTGCGAGGTGCGGATTTATCCGAATACTGCATTGAATATAATAATTTTTTTCGCATTACGAAATTACTTCGTCATTTTTTTTTACGATATGCATTGAGTTGTGGATCTATTCTACACACGTTTCAAATTTGCCCTTTTTTTAAAATGATGGATTTATTTAATTTAGGTCTGAAGGTAAATATAAATGCAGCACTGACCATTCAAAACACAAATAAAAAAATCGTTCTTAAATATTCAACTTTATTTTTCATTGACTCTTTGACTTATTTCGTGAATTTTTACGAAATCTTATTCCGCACGTAATCATCTCCGGTCTTTGATCTTATCCTCAGTGCCGGAACCTTGGTATTCCGCGCATCACCATTTAGCTGATGCTGTAATTTCGGGACCGCGACCTCGGTGCTGGAACAAAAATAATACGTGTTAATTTCTCGATTCAATGAGTGTAGCAAGTGGCTGTGGGCTCACCCTCAATACATAATAAAAATTGTGTTTGCAAACGGTTCTAGTTCGAATCCCAGCATTCGCGTTTTTCTCTCCGATTTATGTAGAAGGGAAATGACATATAAAACGATGTTTGCTGTGAATTTTTATGTACGCATCAATTTGTTGTATAAGTAGAAATTAACTAATAACCGGAATCGGCGGAATAAAGGACAAATTCAAGCAGTAGGGAGTGCTTCAGAGGGAGAGGCACTTTTGTGTGACAGTGGAGACCTCACACCTAACATCCAGTCCTTAGCGCCCGACTTGCTGTATATCAAGACCTAATGCTGGGTTGGTACTGACATCAGCACGATGTAGCCCTTGCTAACTGGTACCGAAAACCTCGATAAACAATCTTTCGTCTCGTATTTTTGTCGCTTGCCACACATTTATGTGTCAGCCATATTGGGACTAGTTATAATTTTTGCGACCGACGGCGCTGGTGACTGACCACGGGCCGGACGCTTCAGTTATGTGTTGACGACCGAGAATGCAGCCAGAGAATACGGCCAGCGGGATATATGTCATCCCGCATCGCCGGAAACTTGTAACGTCTATATAAATACATTTAATGTGATTCTAAAAGAAAGTGTTTGTTTGCAAACCTGCTCCTCATCCTGCCCTCACGCGACGCAATAACTCCCCCTTTTTGAGAGAGGAGGATGTTATCACGTATAATTTTACGCGTGTTTTTCTCGACGTTATCGATCCTTCCGACCTCTCCTAAGCTCGGTCAATTGATCGGCCGGGAACGGCGGTAACTTTTTAGCGAGACGCGAATGTACGGCCGGATTATAAGACGCTTTTTATTTATGTCTAAAGTTGGAGAACCACTCTCTCTCTCTCTCTTTGCTTCACATCTCGTCCGTGTTTACTCCCGACTTTACGCGATAAACGTACGCGAATGTCGGCGATTCTCAAACTTGGATACACACAAAAAAAAAACGTTTGCCAAAGCTGTAAACTCCAGTAATTATGATTCATATCGACTCTTTTTTTCTTAACATCTTTCCAACACACATCCCAAGCACAGTGCCTTCGAAATTTCAACAAGCTATCTAGCAAAACGGTGCATATTTTACCTGAATCGGATCATTCTAACCATGGTTATATGCCTGCAATTTTTTTGGAAAAAAAATGGATTTCTTTTTACTATAGTACACCTGATAAATATTCGTTTTAAAATATATTGATATCAGCATGATATAGCCCTTGCAGGCTGTTGCCGAAAACCTCGATATGCGATCTTTCGTCTCTTATTTTCGTTCGCTCATCGTACACGCATGTGTTGTTATTTTCTAATGCCGTTAGCAGGACTAGTTGTATAGATCGCTACTTGCGCCGCAGGGTGTCACCTACCACGGCGCCCGTTGCCCATTCGGTTGTGTGCCGACCGCGAAAAGGCCGTATTGTGGCCGGCCCTGCATGTTATTCCACCCGGGTCGGAAGTTTGTAAATTTTATAGAAAATATATATGTGGTTCTGTAAAAGTCTGTGTGTTGTTTATCTGCTCCTCATCCTGCCACCACGCAATTCAATATCAAACTTAGAGAGGAGGATGTTAATATATTTTGAGAATCTCTGATACACTCGGGTATTATATTATGGGAATAGCTTTCCCAAACTGGCTCACCTCTAATGCGCTCGTATAGTTTATTTCACTTTAAAAATTGAATCCCATTTAACGAAAAATTATGTTCCAATTTAAAGTAATCTATCGGATTATGAAGGTATATATTCGTGTATTTAAGCACATGTAAATTGTATTTTGGATGTTTATTTTTAAAGCAATTCATCTTCCCACATCTCATATGTTCCATATCTGGAACTTATGAGCACCGTAAATTCCACCACAAACCTGTTACCTGTTACTACTGTCCACGACTAGTTCCAAGATATATATGTACCCGAAGGTTCACCTGGGAATATACATGTTTCCTGACGTCATCCAGGACACAGATCGATGACTCGTATATCCGGCTTAGAATCTCGACACATCGCCGAAATGCCAATGCAGACGTATAATAAGGTTTTTGCGTAAATTATTGAGGGTGCGAAAAAAAAATCGTGAACTATATTCAGAATGTACTCGGTGGAATGGCTCGCGATGTCTGTGTGCTCCGCTTGAGGGAAGCGGCTACGGAGAAATGAAAGATGAATGGAACTGATGGATTTGTTTTTTTCTACACCTATTGGCTTCGCGTCACGGATCACTAGTGTCTCTCGACCCCTCCCTTGACGCTCCGTCGCCCGCCTCGCCCGCGATCGCTTATTGGATGATTGCCGTCTCCGCGGAGACGATGCTGATGATGACTGTGATGCGGACGATAAAGGACGGCAGACCGACTGCTTAGTTCGCGTGAGTGGACACAGGAATCCAGCGGGCCAGTCCAAATAAGACTATCTCATCACGCCGACTTCCTATTCTGTATCTGCTCCTCGGCTGGAATATACCTGTATATATAGTGATATCAGCTCCATATAGCCTAGAGGCCTTTGAGATGTGGTCGTACAGAAGAATTCTCGGAATTTCCTGGAGAGACCACGTCACGAACAATGAGGCTCTCAGCATAATCAAGGAAGATAGGAACCTAATAAGAACCATCTCAGGAGGCGATCGGTCACATCGTGCGCCACGATGGTCTTCTTCACGATATTGTGGAGGGGATGGTTGAGGGTAGAAACTTTAGAGAACGCCCTAGATGGGAGTATTTGCAGCAAGTATTCGAGGACATGAATTGTAGCGCCTATGCTAAGCTGAAAAGGGTTGCGGAGGACCGAGAGGAATGGAGATCGAGATGCAAGATGATGTTGCTGCAAACCAATCCACCGGATTGATACTACGAAAAAGATAGCCCTTGCAGGCTGGTGCCGAAAACGTCGATATAAAATCTTACGTCTCTTTTTTTGTGTCGAAACTGCAGTCTAATAAATAGAGGTCATACTCAACGTGATTCATGTTAAAACAAGGTAAAAAATGTATATTTTATTACATATTAAACTCTTTTTATTTAGTTGCTTCCTAGCTCTGCCCATCATGTAGCGCAGACCTCAAACCACATTCTCTTAGACTGTCATTTTCTTTTGTTAGAAAGAGGGTTCTTTTTTATGCAATTCGGGGGTGTATTGGTGAATCGTGTGATGGGTATTATGTGTTTTGGAGATCAATAATGTATAAAGAAATTCGTTGATGAAAACGACAAAATAATATGCAAAGGCCATTAAAAAAAATAAACATTTCCATCATAATGCACCTAAGTAAGAATTCTAGATAATTTTAACATATTTTGTTTGTAATTAATCCAAAAGTAGATAGGGAAGCTATACAATACTAAGTAGATATATCACTAATTGGAGATACTGCTAATGGCGTTAAAAAGTCAAAAACATGTCATCTACAAATATATGTATTTTAGGATAAATTCTAAAAATTCCACCAAGAATTATCGATCGACAAAATCTAAATAAGTAAATAATGTTTTCTTTCATCCCCGTCTCCTTTTGACTGCAATTCTAATTTCTTTCACGGATTCTTTCTCTTGAGCACTTTTGTGCAGTGGCCACAATTTTCAGAGTGGACTCCCACTGGACATGTCCGTTGCTAACCGATCATAATCCGAATGAGCGCATTATCAAGAAGGCTTTACTGTCTTCCGGCGTCATGCCTGTTATGTGGGTAAAGCTCACTCCAGTTTAAACTATAATCACGTTGAGATTTTGATTGTTTTCTCGTCATAGACTGCCTCGATGCGCTCTCTATCGTTGCGTCACCGTTTCACCTTTCTTCTGCCCCTCACCGATAACCACTCTCAGCACCTGGAAGCCTCTCCTCTGGCACTGAGCCGAACCGACTGCATTATCGTAATTGGCTCCAGTACGGATAACCAGGCAAACTCGGCGCATCTCGTCTTATCTTAGAACTTAAGAAAAATCTACATATAATGTGCATATTTGTTCTTCGTCCTTCGATGGCTGCGGTTCTTAACGGATGCTCAATTTCACGATATTTTAACATTCAAATGAATCTCCACAGTTTTCGATCTGCTGCCTTTCGCATTCAGTTTCATCCGACAGCATTTTTTTCTCTTTATATCCGTTATATTTTTAAAACATGTTTTCAACACAAATTTCGGCCACTCGGTTCTGTAAGTTGCCAATGTCCATTTCTCGTGGCGTAAGCAATTCGAGACTCGCTGTAGTATACTAATTTCTCAGCCTTAGACTGACGTCTATTTGACTCTAACTGATGCACCTAGAATCACGGGAAGGCCTTCAGCCACTCTCTAACAAGTAGCTTTTTGCGTGCGGCCATTAACGGGTCCCCATCTTGGTCTCCAAAAACAGGACGCGACAGGGAGGGTTTTTTTTACCAAGTGTCCATTTCTCGTCCCAAAACATATCTGCACACGACGGTTCACATTGAGAACATTTATGGTTCTAATATGACTTTTTTTTCAATTTTATTTATTTCTTTCAGAAACATTACAAATATATTTAATACGATCTTGAAATAAGATATAATACAAGAGAAACAATTAGGTATTTAATATTATTAACAATAATTATTGAAGTCCCAAACCACGCTAAACAGAGGACTCCACGTAATCACTTAATATATATATAAATAAATTCCTGGAGCTCATGTCGAAACTGGGCTTCTCTCAAGTGGAATATATAAATATTCGAGGCGAGATATGGTTGAACAGTCTGATCACTCTCCCAGGAGGCATAGTCTCTGGCAGGTTAGTATTACCTCTAGGAAGAACAAACAATATGTGCCTCCTTATCCTTAAATAATTGTCAGGGACAAACAAACCAATTTCAAACAAAATATCAGGATTTCTGAACACGCCGCGCACTAGGCGAAAGAAATGCATATTCAAGCACACATCTCTTCTAGTTCTCAACTCATTGTTTCCCAACACACCCCGTATAAAGTTAGATCACTCTCCCAAGAGGCTTAGTCTCTGGCAGGTCAGTATTACTTATAGAAAGAACAAACAAGCAGTGCCTCCTTATCCTTAAATAATTGTCAGGGAAAAACAAACCAATTTCAAACAAAATATCAGGATTTCTGAACACGCCGCGCACTAGCCGAAAGAAATGCATACTCAAGCACTCTTGTGTTTATGTTTTAAATTTATGACAAATTATCATTTTCCGTGCGGTACATTTAAAGCCCTTGCATCCATCTCTTGCATTTTTCATAATGCATTCAACGTTTCTGGTATTGCTCCGTTCCTTGGAAATGCAATTACTGAGTGATGCATTCCGCGGAGTATGCACAAGTGGCCGGCAGCCAAGAGGAGAGAGACGGTAGGAATATTTCTTCGTTTCTGCGACTTTAAAGTAGAGTAATACGTTTTGCCCGAAAAACCGTCGCCGGATGCCAAAAATGCTTCCTTGACAGACACCGAGAAACTTAACACGTGGATCTTAATGTCATTGACACGTGGCTGAATGGCATGTCATCATCATTATCAATAAGTGCTGATGATCAGTTGTATGCATTAACATCCTCCTCTCTTTCAAAAAAAGGTGTTATTCGGTTGCGTGTGGGCATAATGAGGGAGCAGGTCAGCAAAACAAAGACTTTTTCAGAAGCACATTGACTTATATTTACGTTACAAATTGACAAACTTCTGGCTCCACCTAGTCACATCATAGGCCGAGCCACAATACAATATGCTCTCGCCAACGGGCGGGGCATTACTGCGCTCCGCGTTCGGGATGGGCTCTCGTTCGCGTCCCGAGCGGCGGTGTATAACTAACACACCCGTTAGTGGACTTGTCCAAAATGACAATATATATATGACAAGCGAACAGAAATTAGAGACCAAAGATTGTATTTCGAGGTTTTCGGTACCAGTCAGCAAGGGCCACATCATGCTGATGTCAGCATGTAGTAAATAGGTTATGACTGGCATTGTGAGGGATCATGGTGACATTTTTTTTTTTATGTAAACACATACAGGAGAATACCGACAGATGGTGATAGTAATTTTTTGTCTCATCTGTGGAATTCTATGACGCTTACCATGGTGTATATGGCTAAACGCTGCATGTGGAGTATTGATCCGCCAACGTCATAGACAGCCCGAGATTCACGCATCATCCTTTATTATTACAGGAATCTACTATGAATGGGTGGTCTTCACGGGACGACTTTTGTCTACCACCAATTTTAATTGATAGGCTATGACTGACATTTTACGGGTGATGGATCAAATTCACACCAACCGGGGTATTGTAGAGCTCAGAAATCGATTAAAAATCCTTCTTTTTTTAATCTCCGTCGGGGATCGAACCCACGACCTTTGGCCTGCAAAGCAAACGCTTTACCATTGAGATAGCTCAATGGTAAAGCGTTTGACCGCCGGCTTGGTGAGGGATCAAATTCATACAAGCCTAGGTTATTTATAGAGCATAGAAATCGATTAAATATATATATTTTAATCTCTATCGCGGATCGAACAGATGACCTTCGATTCGACAAGCAAATGTGTTTACCACTAAAATATACCCACCAGCATATGTTAGATTTTATGAAGGAGGAAAGACATGTACTGGAAGAGCATTACAGAGCTTACCCATGACATCTATGGAACTTTGGAAACTGCCAGTTCTTGGTCGACACACATTAACCGTGTATGGATGTTCGGCAAGTGTAAGACGAGTTTGTCGGTTGTGGGTGAGTGCAGGAGGAATTAATTCCGAAGAGCAGCGACAGTGGTAATAACGTTAAAAAAGACTAAGTGAACCAATCTTACGCCTGTGTTCCATTGATTGCAGGTTGTGCTTTATAGAATCCACAGATGAGATTACTATATCACTATCACCATCTGTCGGTTTTCTCACGATCGATACAATGTGTTTCGTTTTAGATTGTGAAATATTTTTCTTTGTGTATATTTGTTTGGCACGTGCAACCCCATGTAACAAGCAAAATTCCTGAATTATCTGAAAATGAAACAATAACCGCCGTCACTTTGATTTACGACTCTACGCGATTATCCCAAATTGATATTAATTAATGTATTGTCTCCTCTTTTGCAGGTATGTCCACATATATCATGTACTGAAAGAACAGCTGATACGTCACAGAAACATGCCCCATCATCGTAAGGAGTAAGTCTATGTAAAGATACAAGTCTAATATAATATATATATATATATATCTTGGTTTATATTCGGTGGATACTTTTATATCATATTTATATACTGTAATACTTTATATTTAATTTAAGACCTATACCCTTACGTATACATTACTTACAATTGATACGTACTGACATCAGCATGATATAGCACTTGCAGGCTGGTGCCGAAAAGCCTCGTTATAAAATGTTTCGTCTCTTTTTTTGTTCGCTCGTCGGACACGCCATACTGTTTGTTTGACAGGTCTAGTTCTATAGATCGCCACTATTGATTGCGGCGCTGGGCTGTCGTCCACCACGAGCGCTCAGTGGCCTGTCGCCAGTTGTACTCCGATCGCGACCAGTCGTGATTTGTAATCTGTTCGGGGCATGAGAGCATAAGCTCCGCCTCGGACTGAAAGTTTGTAAATTTTTAACTTAAATATATTTTATTTTATTAACGGCCTAGGCAAATACATACAGTTTTAAGTTAGAAATACAATTAAAGAAGATGATAATACGGAAAAAATATATAAGCTAAGACAATACATTTGGACAAAACATAAACATGAGTAAATAAAACAGACATCACGCACATCAGTAGAGGGATCTGCGAAATGCCAGAAGGTCCTACCGGAAAATGATCAAGTCACTAGAGGAGTTGACTAGTCTACATATTCTCAACATAGGAGAATAGAAACCGTAGTTGGTTTTGGATGTCCTTACATGTAGCAGGTTACTGCCTCTAGTGAACCGGGAGGGAACATTGAACGTAATTTACTGCAATAATATTGAGTCATCGATTATGGAGTTCATAATTTTAAAAATAAACAGCAAGTCAGTCACTGTTGTATGTCTCTCCAATGTAGATACATTAAGTCGCCTCTCTATATCATCATAGGAGTAGCTACCTCTCTCAAGGCCGATCAGTCGTGCTACTCTTGACAGGAAGCGATGTTGGACTGATTCAATCCGGTCGATATGAGTTCGATATATATGTCAATGTGCTTCTATAAAAGTCTTTGTGTTGCTCATCTGCTCCTCATGCCTCCTCCACGCATTCTAATAACTATGCCGCCCATAACTAGATACTTTGTACGGGCTACAATGAATTATTGTTAGATGCATATCTTAGGGTTATCGCAGTGTTGTTGATCACCCAGTGCGGGGCACGGAAGTGTTAGTCTTCCACGTGGAGGGCGGCTATAAATAAACAGTCCATTATATACTTATTATATACACATGCATAATATATATACATCGCATGCGAGTAATAATGTGACTTACTAATTCTAATGCCGCGCTGGAGACACCGTGAATAACTGAAACATTGATAAATGCGCACCTTTAACTCAAATCGGTGCTCTTTCTTTACCAAAATGACTGCAATGGTTGTATTGTTCGTCTCTCTGTGTGATAAAAAAAGAGGCCTTTGAGATGTGGTCACACAGAAGAGTTCTCGGAATTTCCTGGAGAGATCACGTCACGAACAATGAGGTTCTCAGCATAATCAAGAAGGATAGGCACCTAGTAAGATCCATCTCAGAGAGGCGATCGGTCACATCGTGCGCCACGACGGTCTTCTTCACGACATTGTGGAGGGGGCGGTTGAGGGGAGAAACTTCAGAGGGCGCCCTAGACGGGAGTATTTGCGGTGAGTGTTCGAGGAGATGAGTTGTAGTTCTTACGCTGAGAGGATTGCAGAGGATCGATAGGAGTGGAGATCGAGATGCAAGATTTTGTTGCTGCAAACCAATCCACCGGATTGATACTACGAAGTAGAAGATCTCGACGGAGGCGTGAACCCGGGATTCGAAAAAAGGCAGCTCCAAAGTGTATGGACGTGAAAAATGCGCGGAATTCGTGCAAATAATGCTCAAAAACAACATCAAGTGATAGAATGAGGAGCAAATAAGCAACACAAAGACTTTTCTAAAGCACATTGACATATATATTTCGATAACTTAACAAACTTCCGGCCCTAGCGGAATAATGTGCCCGGCCGGCCATAATACGACCTTCTCGCGGTCGGCACACAACTTATTCGGCACTGGGCACCGTGGTCGGTGACACCCTATGATCCGATCTATATAACTAGTCCTCCTAATGGCATCACAAAATGACACCACACGCGTGTCCGATGAGCGAACGAAAATAAACAGACGAAAGATTGTACATCGAGATTTTCGGCACCAGTCAGCAAGGGCTGTATCACTTCATACTATGGTAACTATATTTTTTAATAATTAAGTCAGTAGAATTCTCATTGTTAGATTATATTATGACGCTTGCCATTTTATGTTTAATCCACTGTTGCTAGTATTTTTAACAATATAATTTTTATGTTTCTTCATGTCTGGCTAGGATGAAAAGGTACGTTTTTTACACATATTTATTTATTTGTCTATGAGACCTTCACCAAAATAAGGTTAGAGTTTTTTTCCACAGAAAATTTCTAGGACTGCATGCGAAATAGATGGAGATAGTTTATTTATTTCTTGATATTTATTTCTATTGTATGTAGATATATGTAATGAAATCAAAATCCAGTTTGAAGTCTAGTCTCGCGAAGAATACTGAGAGTACGATGGTCCGAAGTCTGTTAACCCTTTCGATGCGAGGTGCGCACCAACTTTCACTGCTCTTAAGTGCGAGGTGCGGATTTATCCCACGCCCTGAAAAAAAAACACGTCGCTTCAGTGCTAGATGCGGATTAATTCGAATACTATATTGAATATAATTATGTTTCGTATTCCGACATTCCTTCGTCATTTTTTTTTTACGATATGTATTGAGTTGTGGGTCATCATCTACACATGTTTAAAATTTGCCCTTTCTTAAAAATAATAATGGATTTATTTAATTTAGTTCTGAATGTGAATATAAATGCAGCACTGACCAAACAAAACACATTAAAAAAATCGTCCTTAAATATTAAACTTTATTTTTCATTGACTAATTGACTTATTTCGTGACTTTTTATGAAATCTTATTTCGCACGTAAAGCTTTAAGGGACCTCCATATATTCCACCCCTGGTCGTGTCCATGGGCTAGGTCCTCTTTCGAGGCAATCCAAGTATTCGCCTTAGTTCCGCTTCTCCACATGTTCAGTCGCAGGGTGGCCTCAGGTATCACCAGTTGCGTTGTCGACTGTAGGAAACTTCTTCTTGATTTGAGCCGTGCGGTTATCTTTTGATACCCAAACATATTTGGGTATCAAAAAAAATGTTGATCAAATGTAATAATAATATTTTCAAGTAAAGGCTATTTCGAAAGTTAATTACGAAATTCCGTGAATAAAAATTTACTTACAAAAAAAAGTTTTTTGTGGAAAGAAAGTAGGAAGAGAAGGGGAACGAGAAATATCTCAAAACTCCCCATCGGGGAAAACTGTTAAAAGAAATTTTAAATTAAATTTGGCAGGGTCTACGTCACGGTGACTGGCCACACTGATGCAGTGTCCAGATAATCGCATGCATCTTAAATGTTTCTATTTTATCAGTACATATAAAGATATTCTCAGGCGGAGAATATGCACTTGCCAAGGCATTGTTTTCAGAGTACTTTCTCGTTATACAAGTAACGGGCTTTTGTGAGCAACACCAAACGTGGGTGTAAAAGTTTGTAGTTCGGACGTTAAAATTTGGGCTTTTTGACTTCTTCGCCGAAGGTCGCCGCGTATACATAAAATGCACGGTAGTCTCCGTAGATATGAGGTCTTTATATCCAACCGGTCCAGGATTCTGTTGGATTACGCTAAAGAGTCTTTTCCTACCTAAATCTAATATTGGGCAATGCCACAGAACGTGTTCAGCGTCCTGCAAAGGGCTACTAAAATAAAAATACCGGAGAATATGCGACACCAGTATGGGGTCGATCAGCCCATTGTAATCAAGTGGATACTGCCCTGAATGATGCATGCAGAGTCGTCACCGGCTGCCTCAAACCAACACCCATTTCAAAACTATACGCCCAAAACAACACGCAAAGTCATATGCGGAGGAAAAATGCGTAAGGCAATCAACCAACCGTCCCACTGCTTGTATAATCAGATACCCCCAACACCCAGACTGATGTCGCGAAGCAACTTTCTGAGATTCACACAACCTCTCATATCCGGCCCTGAAAATGAGAGACTCCAGCTCATAGGATTTCATTGCTGCAAAGGAAGGCCTCCCAATTGGCAATAACCTTGACTGGCGGACCTGGAAATCCCTGAATAATAGATAAAGAACTGGAGTTGGTAGAATAAAAGACAACGTAGAGCGGTGGGGTATGCTTCGGCAGGGAGAGTCACTATAATGCGACTGTGGAGACCTGCAGACCGCCTCACACCTAAGATCCTGCTCCATGTGTCGTAAAGGAGAGGTTAATTGAATTTAAAATACTTATCACCTTCTGTGCAGTACACCCTAAATTTCGTTGGTGGTGTTGGTATCAGTATGATGAAGAATACACAAAAATAAAAATATTTCGCAAAGTTGAAATGACATTTTGAAATGCGCCTTATTTGCGTCGGATTATTTTATTTTTAATATTGTACCTTCTTAAGAAGAGATTTGTCAAGACGGCCATCTTTGAAGCTGTAAACTTCCTATAAATATATTTTATTCACTAACAATATTCCTTTTTTCGGAATCCAATCGGAAAATTACATTTCTACATATACAAACATATTGATATCCTCCTCTCTTATTCGATATCGATTTACTGGATGAAAGATGGCAGGATCAGGTTCACAATACAAAAACTCGTTTTCGTTTCACATAATATTATCACGGTTTATTTATCTAAAACGTCGCCCGTTTCCATATATATACCATCACGGTCGATGGGTAAGAAAAGTATTGGAATGGCGCCCAAGAACTGGCAAACGAAGCATTGGCCGACCCCCTACAAGATGGACTGACGCTATATGAAGAATGGCGGGAGTGACCCTGATACGGAAGGCGGAGGATCGAAGAGGATGGAGACTCATGCGGGAGGCCTACATTCAACAGTGGACGAACACAAGCTGACGATGATAGTTTTTAAGCGTATTATTTTCAGTCGAACCGCGCTTACTGTGTGCTAATGTACTTTGATCAAATCGAATAGCTTTCTTTTCACACTTCACAAATTCTGGAGACCGCGCGACTTTGGCGATCCGCTCGGAAACCGCAGCTTCTGAACGGATCTCACTTACGAGTATCGCGCGTGTCGTCTTTGCGGCGAAGATACACGTGTTGCCGAATTATTCACGGACCTAGCCGCCGCTCGTAAAGCGAGACAGTTCACGACCTCTTCAGCTAAGCAGCGTGGGGTGCTTCCATCCTAGGCCCGTGATCCACGATATTTTTTTTATATATTTTTTTTATCTATCAGTAATACATACAAAACAAATTTATATCAAGGATAAGCTTTTTATGTTTTTTATAAAGTGGAAATATATTGTTGCTTGTGAGATTTTCTATTGAGTGTTGGGGTAAGATCTTCTAGAGCGGAAAGACCTTTGCATCCGGTAGCTTGTATTAATGTTGGTCACATCGAAGACGTGAGTCAAGGATGAGTCGCAGATATTGGACTTTTTTGGACCATTCAATCAATCCAGATGGAGGTCCCTTAACATACTTCGGACCGGAGTGTGCATGACGAAGACACAAATGAAAGCATGGCGGTTTTACAGCGGACCGACTTAATGTGACTGCAGCGTGGAGCAAACACTGTCACACCTTTTGGGGTGTGCGCTGTGTCCGAATAGCTGCACCAAAGAAGACCTGATGATTGCCGATGGTAACGCCATCGACGTCGCCCACTTATGGGCAGACAGGATCTGACCCTGTTGTTTCCGACACGATTATATATATTAATCCAGAATTAGTTAGTATTTTGGGAGGGAATTTGCTACGACTTAAATTTATCCTGTGAAATTTCTCTTTTCTCTAGTTTTTTACATTGGACTCTCCTTCCGGTGCCTTCTTCTCAGGTATCCGTGTCCTTGATGGGGTCGTATTAAATATTTGAGAGGCGCTGCGCCCACAACTGCAGGTAAACTAGCAGCTTTACGTCCCGTGGGATATCCCGAACCAGGTAGTTGATATCAGCGGCAGTATCGAACGGGACGCTTTAGAAGGCGACGCTGTTTATAGTTTGTACGTAGTATCGGATACAAGGTATTTACCGTCACTTGGAATTTATGTTGGATGCTGGGTAATAATAGTGTAGTGGACATTGCTCTCACCTTTGCCTTGTTGTGCAATATACTCGAAAAAAATTGATTCGGTACTGGCTATATGCACTAAAAATTTGATGAATACCGTGAACATTACTATATGGTACTTGAGTTTGATATGAAATATCATCGATATTACTCGCATCGTAAAAATCACTTATTATTTGTAAATTATTATTTTTAGCTGTACTTAAAAAAAATAACGTGATTCCTGACTATTACATCATTCTTGTTCTTCTTCGTGTCAGCGACGTCAAATTATTTCTGCGCAGTATCTGGCAACATCGAGTGTTTTGCCTAGCATTCGGTCTTGAGGTGTGCAGCTTGTTGGGCACATGGAGCAGGATCTTGGGTGTGAGGCGGTCCGCAGGTCTCCGCAGTCGCACAATAGTGGCTCTCCCTGCCGAAGAATTCCCCGCCGCTCGAGGTTGTCCTTTGTTCTACCGACTCCGGATCTTAATCTGTTCAGGGATTTCCATGTCCGCCAGTCAAGGTTCTTGCCAGTCGGAAGGCATTTCTTTGGAGCAATGAAATCCTCTGGTGCGACTTGCCGCCAGAGCTGGAGTCTCTCATTTTCAGTGCCGAACGTGATGTTAAATTAACAGCAAAGTTGAGAGAGTATTTGTAGAGCTCAGATATCGATTAAAAATTTTTTTTTTTGTGGTGTGCCTTCCAAGCCAAACGGCATATGTACTAGATTCTAGCCACAAATTTGGGCGACTTGCACACGATATTCAGTATTTGCTTTATATTTTTCGTTAATATTTCTGCATGGCATTTCGCACTGTAGACCAACTGTTCTTCGTCTTTATTTAGATCCTATTATGCAGGATTTTATATGTGGGAAACGTTTAGTTAAGGTTTTATCCGGCTTTATTCGTGGAAGACCTACAAGGGAACGATATTCCCTACGACCACACGTTTTAATATATAATATTATGTGGTCTATACGCCTACACGCAAATGAATGAACACTCGAGACACATAGTATACATATATACCAGAGCTATTGAACGTTTATACGACTCTTCATACTGAATGTATGAAAATATTCAACTCCTCCGTGTTGTTTGTTCCCTCTCGTGTTTTGTGTTATAATGTCTGGACACAAGTCGGTCGCTGTATTGGATGTCTGGGTGTCGGCTCGGTGGTGATGTAACTGTGGGGCGTGCTTGTGTGTAGAGCATTATACTGGATTGCTATCGCGCGCGCCGGTTACAGCGGTCGCAAAAGAGCGGCCCACGAAAAAATATTGATATTAACACTATCCGGTCAGATTACACAATACGTGTTTGATCGCCGGGCCGAACGTTAAAGGCCGGTCACACAACATGTGTGTGATCGTTCCGCCCACGCTTAGTGGCCGACTGCACACGGCTTGTGATGTTTTTTCAAACGTTAGTGGCCGATCACACAACGCATGTGTTGGGTTTTTACTTTCGACCGTGATTCAAAGATCTCGAACCTTTTTAGTGAGGGTCTTTATTTGTTTTATTTTATTTGAACACATGACGATAGATTTAGCAATTCAAAAAATCAGAACAAAAATAAGAGACAATATATCGTTTTTCAAGGCTTAACGGCATCAGCCTTAAGGAACTATTCTTCCTCCGTAGTATAAATCCTGTGGATGGGTTTGCAGCAACAAAAACTTCCATCTCGATCTTCACTCTTCACTCTCAACATAACAGCTACAATTCATGTCCTCGAGCACTTGCTGCAAAGACTCCCGTCTAGGGAGCGCCCTCTACACTTTCTACCCTCAACCATCCCCTCGTCGTGAAGAAGACCATCGTGGCCCATGGTATGACCGACCCATTGCGCTCGCCTCTCCGAGATTGTTCTTCATCATCATCAGCCTGTGTCCGTCCACTGTTGAACGTAGGCCTCCCGCATGAGTCTCCATCCTGTTCGATCCTCCGCCTTCCGCATCCAGGTCACTCCCGCTATTCTTCTTATATCGTCAGTCCATCTTCTAGGGGGTCGGCCAATACTTCGTTTGCCAGTTCTTGGGCGCCATTCAAATACTTTTCTTCCCCATCGACCGTCGTCTCTTCAACAGATATGTCACATTGCCACTTGAGTGTGCCTATTCGTTGGGTAGCATCCACTACTTGAGTTCTTCTGCGTATTTCCTCGTTTCGGATCCTATCTTTTAGCGACACTCCGAGCATGGATCTCTCCATAACACGCTGGGTGACTTTTATTTTATGGGTAAGACGTGCTGTCAAATTCCACGTCTCTGCGCCATTAGTTAATACAGGGAGGATGCATCGGTTAAACGCCTTAGTTTTAAGGCATTGCGGAATTTTTGCTTTAAAAATGTTCTTTAGTTTTCCAAATGCTGCCCATCCCAGTTGTATGCGCCTGTCGATTTCTTTTGAGATTGTTCTTACTAGCTGCCTATCTTCCTTGCTTATCCCAACGGTGTGCTACTGTCGCCGGACTTGTTTCTTGTAGCGTTACATGTTTTTTGAATATATTTCAAAGGTTCGCGACACGCGCCCCGTACTGTAGCACAGCAAACATCCTTGCGTTGGTGTTTTTCGTATTATTTTCCTTCAGTCGTCCGGCGGTCGCTACGCGGAGCGGTCGCTAGTCACGTGTCGGTCCTTGTGCACGTGCAACGTTGTTACACCCTTTGCAAAAAAATAAATAATTGTCAGTACCAAAAAATAAATATAAATACATCGCGACGTTTGTAATATTGCATATATAAAAATTAATACAGTTTTAAAGCATAATTAGTCGGTGTTTTTTTTTTATGTATTTATATGCCAAATTGATGGTGTTTTAATTTCGTTGTTGTGTTTTGTGCATTATTATGACGGTCACACACTGTGCGATATTTTTAATTAATCATTCATTTTTATTTTAATGGATTGTTTATACTAGAGATTTTTTTTTACGATCCCTGACTATTTATAGTAACATAATGAATTATATTTACTAAATTCCCGTCTTACATAAAATATTTTCAATTACTGAAAGTACAGGGAGCGGCATAAAGATGTGACGGTTTTTAAATAAAAATATAAATTTAAAACCGTCAATTCTTTTTGCCGCTCCCTGTATATGCATTGTATTGTGGCTTTTGGGTTGAACTTCGTGTAGCAATTTTTTTCTGATATTTCGATCGCCATTGCGAATGTCATCTTTAGTGTTGATGCTTTGACAAATCGTCGAGAAAGAATAATAAATTTGCAACACACGGCTCAACTTAAAATCCACATTTGCGAACTTAGTTGTTCAAACCAACGAAATTATTTATATATAAGGTATTAGTTGTCTTCTTCGTGTCGGCGACGTCAAATTATTTTTGCCCAGTATATGTCAACATCGATATCCCGTGTGTTGCCCAGCATTAGGTCTTGAGATGTGCAGCTTGTAGGACACATGTATCAGGATCTTAGGTGTGACGCGGTCTGCAGGTCTAATTCGACGTCGCTGACACGAAGAAGAAGAAGATTAGTTATTTGGGTTGAGCCGCCTCTACGGAAAAAATAGTAATTTGCTATAATAAACGGTTAAAAATCACCCTAAAATATGCCTCTCATACTAGAGGCACCTTTTCTTCGAGTACTGTGACTTCTGCTCTGGAGGTTGTCGAGAACCATATATGTTCCCAAGTGTAGAAGACCTTCAGGCACAGATATGTCTTGGCGAGAAATGGACAATGGTAGCTAACATGCTAATGGTAGTAAACACATACAGGAGAATACTGACAGATGGTGATAGTGATTCTGACGTCATAGACTAACCCGAGATTCGCGCATCGCCCTTATTATTACAGGAATTTACTATGAACGGGTGATTTTATTTAATAGTTTATGACTGTGATTTTACGAGTGAGGGATCAAATTCACACCAACCGGGGGGGTATCTTAGAGCTCAGAAATCGTTTTTTTTTTTTAATCTCCGTCGGGAATCGAACCCACTACCTTTGGCTTGCAAAGCAAACGCTTTGACTACTGAGCTATTCTCGCCCAGCAAATCTGAAACATTATGAGTTATAGTTAATATAAATTATTTATGTAAATACTCTCGGCCCGTGCTATATTTTCTTCAGTATATAGTATATATGAAACAAAGCCTGATATCTCTTTGCCTATTTACTAAGCACTTGATAGTTAATCATAGAAGTAATAACCATTTGTAATATTGAATTATCCTAATGCGTCATTAACATTCTTGTTTTGTATATCATTGGCAATCCATTATTAATCGAATTTATATATGTATTAATATACAGTAAGACCCCGCTTAACGCGGGGAATACGTTCCATCAAAGTAGAGCGTAATGCGAAACGGCGCTAAACGAGGCTATCTTAACATGGAAATAATGGGGTTAGGTATTAAATTTAATAGTTAAGTTTTTTTTAATAAAAATAAAACCAAACATTTATTTCTTTCAAAAATAAAAACAAATAAAATTCTAAGTCAGTCAGATCATTCAGTCAATTCTGTCTTTCTTGCCTTTTTGTCAAGAAGGCATCTAAAGTAGTTTGCGTTTATCTTTTGCGTTCTGTTAGAAGTTGTTCATAAGTGGATAAAGCATCTAAAACACCCCGTCTTGCTTTTGAACTCCTGTCAAAATTTGGATCATCTTCAACAAATTGATCCACAATTTCAGTTATAGTGGTCAAACTCTTTTTTACAATAGCCATCGAAAGTTCTTTTTGCTCTTCTTATAAATCACTAATATAAATATTTTTGTTTTCTTCTTGCTCAGTTAATTCATTGAGCTCATCATTAGAAAGACTAGCTGCTGTTTCTTGAACTATTTATTCAATGTCTTCCACATTTACCTCATCTAAACCGGTTTGTTTTGCTAATTGCACTACTTTTTCCACTATTTATGCACAATTTCGGGGAATAACACCGGGTTGAAATAATAGAGCGCCAAACCGAAACAGCGCGAAACGAGACAGCGTTAAGCGGGGCCTCACTGTATACATATTTGGTATTGTTGATTCCCGCACCATTAGACAGCTAGTATATATATATAAACGTGTACATGCATTCTCGTTATATAATGTTCTAGCCTGATGGTACATGCTTTGAATCATATTGGAAGATTCAATACGTTTTGAAATGCATCCGGAATGCCAATGAAATATTCGACACTGCCATGCTGAATGAAATGAGCTGGAAAACAGTTTTTAGATATAGGTTAAATTCTTGTTATACATATACAATTCAAATTTATGTCTAAATTATTGATTCACATACAACATCTATATTAAATACTCTGCTTCTTGTGAAACTTATTTTTACAATTTATTTAGAGAAAAATAAACGTTAGATTCGAATTTCAGACTTGTTCGTAGCATTCTATATTGATACTGTGTAAATTTTCTTTGCCGCATACAGTTGAGAAATGAAATAATAATTTAATTAGATTATTAAATATGTATATTATTTAATATTGTGGATTTTGGGTTCAGCCAACTCATCACTAAGTCATCAACCCTGAAGAAGACCCCCGCAAAGGCGGTCGAAATATTGGACATTAGTAATTCGCCACACACGGCTAAACCCAAAAGCCACAATATCAAATCTGGTCGTGAAAACCTAAGAAGTATATTATTTAACTTACGTCTAACATTCAATAGTCTGAACACGTTTGGTTAGTTCACACACCTCTGAGCACGTGTACACCGCAACATTGCTGTTTCTCATTTCTGTAAGCT
The DNA here is from genome assembly GCA_022606575.1 of Glossosoma conforme. NCBI lineage: Eukaryota > Metazoa > Arthropoda > Insecta > Trichoptera > Glossosomatidae > Glossosoma > Glossosoma conforme. The sequence goes on from JAGTXR010000337.1 coordinate 255,675, forward strand.
CAGATTATGCTATGCCTTGTCCTAGAACACCCGTATACCTGAAAGTCCACATGAGAACATAGTTGGCTTTCAGGAGCCTGCAGGGCCTGAGAACTTGCATAGACTGCGGCTGTAGTACCAGAGAAATATTTCATCATAATCATTACTGCCTGTATCCGTCCACTGTTGGACGTAAGCCTCCCGCATGAGTCTTCGATCCTCCGCCTTCCGCATCCAGTTCACTCCCGCTATTCTTCTTATTTTGTCAGTCCATCTTGCACAACGTATAAGATACCAGGACTTCGTTGCTGACAAACGAAATTACGCTGATTTTGAGCGCTTCTGCGCGTCCGTCTGCTAGAGTGCAGACGCAAGTAATGACTCCTAACTGATGTCTGCCATTCTGCAGAATACATTTCCCAACCTCACCATTTCCTTATCCATTCCCACGCATTTCGTGGTTAGCAACGTGTTACCAAAGAAGGCAATTCGAGACTCGCTGTAGCATACCAATTTCGCAGTCTTAGACTGAGGTCTATTTGACATCTAACTGGTGCACCTAGAATCACGGGAAGGCCTTCAGCCACTCTCTAACAAGTAGCTTTTTGCGTGCTCCCATATGGGTCACCAAAAACAGGACGGGACAGGGAGGGTTTTCACTAAGCGAGCCCATCTTGCAGGAGGTCAGCCAATGCTTCGTTTGCCAGTCGCCATGAGAAATATTTGCGTGTTCAATAATGCGCTTCACGTAAATACTCGGGGATCATGTATATTATATACTAGAGTATTGTGTCAATTATCGCATAGTGTGTGTGTCCGTGGTAAAGGTCTCTTGTGAGTGTGTGTGTGTGGTTTAGTGGAGGAGCGGATTAAGTGGCGGAGCCGTCCTTGCGCACCAATTGGGCAGGCGGCGATCATTGTTGTGTTACGATCAAGTGATCTCTGTACAGAGCGTCCACGGTGGATGTACTTACTCTACATACGTGTGTATGCACTTGTGTACGAAGACGTTTACTAGTGTGCGTGCCGGCTGGACGCTTCTGCGCATACAGCGGGAGGTGCTAAAGGATAACTGTCACTACGCGTCAAATTTATCCTTTATATGTTGTGTGATCATCTAGGGTTACAGTGAATGTATTATGCATACTACTTAACATCCCTTTTACTTAAGGAAGAACGACTTCACGTCGCCGGGATCGTTATTAGGACACGTGGTGGACAGATGAGGAGCACATGAATAACACACAGACTATTTCAGAAGCACTTATATCCGTGGAGGAAGGACGCTGGAGCAGGTCGCAAAGCAAAGAACTTATTTTGAACCATAATTCGCATTTATTTTTATTAAAGACTTGATTTCCCCGTCCGACCTTTACACGACGTTTCGCCGGCCGGACATGCTCCTAACTGACGACTGCCGGAACACTGTGACAAATTACAGATGACAGTTGAACCAACATGAAATGAAGCAACTGTCATAACAAATAGAATAGCGTTTGCAAACGCCGTGTTATTTCATATGAAATTAAAACTAATATTATTAGATGGGCATGTCAGGCGAGCGTCAGCCTAAAAGAGCTATTTCAAGCTGATATCAATACATAACGTGAATATTTAATATTATCACATACTCTTACTTTTGTACCAATCAATACATAACAAAGGCTTGTTAATATTTAATACGATTCGCGTGTTCGACCTTACAATAGCAGGTACCCTTGCAATAATTACTGCAATGTTTTCTATAACAAGCCTTGGAGCATGGAAGTATACATAAAAAAAATACAGGCCATTTGGTTTTAGTTTAAATAATTACTGAACTGATAATAATAAATGCCCTCACGGCATTACGGAGAGATTGCATCTATCGATCATATCTCGGCGAGTGGCTAAATCGGTCTGCTGTCACGCTAGAAGCCGAGGGTTCGATCGCCGGCGAGGTCAAGAACTACCTATACACACTGTTAAGTCATCATTTCCTCGTCCGCCCTGCTAACTGAGGCATATGGTCCCGTGTCAACTTTGCCTCATGTTATTTCTTCGTTGTGTGTATGGTTCCAGGCGGCCTTCCAAGACAAAATTGAATCCGGGTATTGAAAAAAAGGCAACTGTAGTTTATGCCGTATTGCGACATCCGAAGTACATGTTTTTATACCAGGTTTAACTTTGACTCTTGATGGTTGTTCCTTAACAACCTTCGTTTTCACTACATTTTAGTATATAATATAATCGTCTCGGAAACAACAGGGTCAGATCCTGTCTGCCCAGAAGTGGGCGACGTCGATGTCGTTACTCCCGGCCATCATCAGGTCTTCCTGGGTGCAGCTACTCGGACACAGCGCACACTCCAGAAGGTGCGACAGGGTCTGCTCCACGCCGCAGTCACATTCAGTCAGTCGTTCCGCTGTAAAACTGCCAGTCTTTCATTTGTGTCCTCGTCTTGCATACTCCGAAGTCTGTTAAGGGACCTCCATATATTCCACCCATGGTTGTGTCCAGGGGCTAGGTCCTCTTTTGGGGCAATCCAAGTATTCCCCTCAGTTGCGCTTCTCCACATGTTCATCCGCAGGGTGGCCTCAGGTATTGTCAGTTCCGTTGTCGACTGTAGGAAACTTCTTCTTGATTTTGAGCCGGGTGGTTATCTTTTGATACCCAAACCATAGGTGGAGTGTGTCGTGGGTTGCTTTGGAGAGCTCCTTCTTTATGGTGACTTGCCGAATTTTAGGTTGGGCGATGCCCGAGTGTTTGTATAGCTTTGATATTGGAGTAAGTTTTAGGCGCCCCGTAACCACCCGGCACTTTTCATTCAGAGCAATATCCACTTTCTTGGTACGGGCAGACCTCGCCCACACTGCCGCGGTCTGCCCTCGTATTATAGATACCCGACGACTTCCCGGGGACTTGAAGCTACGATACTTTAGTATCTGATTCATATTTTGAATGATTGGTTAATCGGACTTTTCATGAAAATCTGATGATTAGCCCGACACTCCCTAGGCCTTTACCATTTGGTCCTAAAGAGCAATACAACTCACAGTGAATATCAACAAAAAATATCCTTAAAATAAGTAGTAGTAATAGTAGTAATAAGTAGTAAAAATAAGTAGCTAGAGTTTTTTTTCTTTTGTAAAATCAAGCCTTATAGAATCTGTAGATATTTTTTTCCATCGCCGTCTAGTGGTATTCTCCAGCATGTTTTTACACAACTCTGTACTCTTAGCAGTTTATTTACAGATTACATCTATCGATCATATAATTGTATATATACAGATGTTGACATTGGCCATTTTTTTCTTTTTTTTGTATTTTTTTGCTCCACGCTCATTCATTCTTGACCGTGTATTTTTTTTTCGATCGTAATATTTCCCATTCAAGTTATTCATAACGTTCACTCGACCCCTTGGCTATTTCAGTTCTTCCCAATACGTAATGTCCTTAAAGGTTTACAGACTTGATAAAAAAATGAATGGAAAATCTTGGGACAATATTTTGATACCAACTCTACCATAGCCCGCCCTCTCTGGCTGGTGCCGAAAAGCCTCGATATGCGATCTTTTGTCTCTTAATTTTGTTCGCTCGCCTGACACGCATATATAAAAATGTTAGTCTAAGATTTTAATTTTTAGGTATTTAAAAGACGCGGCGCTTTTACGCCCCATTTCGTTTATTTGGTTCTGAAAGTTGCGCCACTTCATGCGAGAGCGGATAGTTTTCCTTGCGACCGCTATGTAGTCTTCGGGCGCAGTGGTAGTCACTGCGCTGTCAGGTAAACAGCATTGTATGTGTCCCGGGCGGAGGGCCGAATTATGTCATTTTTTTTATATTTCACGTAAAATAATTGTAAAATGTGCACAGCATTCGGCCCGGGCCAACAACAATGCGATCTCGCCGACGTCGGCACACAACTTGGCGCGCTCGTGATCGGGCTGTCGCCCAGCGCCGCATGTGGCGATCTATATAACTAGCTTCACACCCGTGACCGGACTTGTCCAAAATGCCAATATGGCGACATACATATACGTCAAGCGAACAGAAATAAGAGACGAATGATTGTATATCGAGGTTTTCGGTACCAGTCAGCAATTCCAATTCACAATCGGTTATTTCGTTTTTAAAACAGATATCAACTCTATAACAAAACCATTTACAAAAATTTCAAAAAGTCCTATAGCGCGTACATGTGAGAAGTGGTAGCTTCCTCGACCGCTATATCCTTGACTGGCACCACAGGGACACACGGTTCTCTCGTCGACCACTAAGTGTGAGCGGTGTCACGTGAAAGCGCAGTTTCTGACATCGACAGTGACGCTGTTGGTTAGTTTTTCTCATGCATATCTAAGATTCGCGCTACCGGGAAACACGATTATTTCGTCGAGCGCTCGTCATCAGCGGCGACTCAGGAAACCACACGGCTCTCTCGTCGGCCACTAATCGTCAGGATCGCTACCACTTAACTTTTGGTTTGATTGTGAAATACGATGCCGATCAATGCAAGATAGTTAGATTTATGTATAGAATATACTTTGGATGCCGCACAAGAGCATAAACTGCAGCTCGGATATCAAGCCGCCTATTTCCTTTATTAGTTTTGTATTAATCATCCTATCCTCTAATAAACTCATTTTTTTTTAAATTTACTTTGTAAAATATGCTCTGGATTTGTTACGTGGAGGTTGTCAAAATCTATATTTGTTCCTAGTTAGACCTTCAGGTGCAGATAGGTTATATTTTTTGGGGCAAAGAATGGATAAAAGCAACTGGCAGAACTAAGTGGCTTCAATTTGCGGTGACCTAGATGTAAAATAGATATGGGAAGAAGAAAAAAAACATTATTTTTGATGAAATAAATCGTTTTTTTGTCGTATAAAAACAAGGTTCGCGTTTTGATTTCGATGCCTACATGAAAATTTATTATTACTAGTGTGATTACGACTGCGATGTGATATAACGTAAATATTTACGTCACGTTTTTTATTTTTCTTTCGTGTTTGTGTTTATGAAATGTTTCCGTACGTGTATATCTACTGGGAAGATGTATATACAAAGAAATACGAAAATAACACTGCTTTTAAATTATATACCGAACGGATCTATATTATATTACTTGTTGGAAGTTTATTTGGTCTCAGTGGGATTTTGGGAGTAGAAAGCATGTACTGGATTTTTTTTTTCAATATGATTTTGAATTTTTTATCTAAATTGTGAAATACGAGGGTGATCCGTAAAATAAGATTCCCATGGCGCTACAGTCCTGAAAAGCGCTGTTATGGTAAATCCCGCGATTCTGCTTGTGGAACTCAGTCTTGGCTCGGCAGCCGTACGTGATGAATCTCCCCCTCGCTTCGCCCACCAGGTGTGAGCTGCGCTCGGTGATCCGTTCCGACGACAATTGATCAAGCTGAGCCAAGCATCGAAGGATAAAAATCCGCAATACGCTGACAGACATGACAAGATTATTCTTCAACACGACAACGCACGACCCCATGTTATTATTAAGCTATAGGAGGGTTGACTGTATTTATTTAACATATAACACACACTTACTCATTTTAAAGTATATATCGGTTAGATTGGCATGAAAGATAGCAAAGAAAATAAGTTTTTTTTTCAGTTATTTAAATTATGTACGGTTTACTTCTTCTCTGAAAATATGATTTTTATATCTTTGAAATATCCCTTTCTTGATTTGTATCAAATATAATATATATTTTTTTTAACCTTTCAAAACATACTTTTCAATATGTCTGCGAAAAATAAACATCCAATTCAAACTTGTAATAAAATAAATCATATTTTCGTATATACATACTATCAGGCTTATTTTCTATGCCATCAAAAGAAAGATCAAAACAATTTCTCCGTATATCGGAAAGTTATATGTTTTCGCGATTTAATTTATTTATTCAACTTAGCATACAGGTACAGTCAAAACCCTTCTATAGCGTATGATTTAAAAAAAAATGTGTTGAACAGATATTTTTCTTAGAGCTGTCGGAATGTGAGAGTGGTAGTGTTGTGAACTGTGGGTTGCTGAGAAGGAATCGTTATGCGCGTCAGGAAGAGATCGACGGGAATACACGAACATTCCGAACATTGAAAGAAAAGAAATAAGACCACTGTACAATGTCTCACGGGGAATTTAATATCAGTAAAAAAATTTAGCTTAATCTATATATATATCAAAATGAATGTCTGTCTGTCTGTCTGTCCTTTATGCATTCCTATACCATTAATCCGACTGCGATAAAACTTTGTCGAATTATTGCTTAGACTAGCGAGAAGAAGATAGGATACTCAAAATTTGATTTGATTACAAAAATTAATGAAATATTTACGTAAAACATGTTTTCATACAAGACTATTGTAATACAGAACGGCCATTTTAAAACATTGTATCCATAGCAACGCTGGAAACAAAAATGGCACAAATCTGTCCTGTAGGTATTTTAAGTAGGTATTTTAAATAGGTACTTACGTAAGGTTTTTTTGAGTGGCATTGCAACGCATGCCGCGTACACGCTAGTATTTAATATTTAAATAGTATTGCAGGTTGAAAGTTAAACAGAATATTTACATTAGATTTGAGTTGGAAATGATAAACGAGAGATTCAGTTTATTAGCAAGTTCTAGAAGTGATTTTTAGAATAATGAAAGGTTACTCGTAGGTAGTTGTAACTTGGTCGGAAGCGTAACACTATATTCGCATCTCACTCTTTTATACTTTACTGTGAAGGAAGAGAGCGGGAGTGGGCTATTCCGGCTATTACCACGACTAGCGGCAGTAGCTCTCGAGCTTGAAACCAGAGTCAACCTATGCCCGTTCCTTGAGCGTTGCCAGATGTTTTTTTAATGTTTTCAGCCAATAAATCTCAATTATTATAATTTTTTACTTCAATTATAATTAATTAAGGGGATTAGTTATGAATGTTCTTATTTTTCCGATTTAAAATCCCTGATTTTTTATTGTGTACTGACTACCCAACACCGCGCGTTTTTATTTTAGCACCGTAAACGAAATCTTAAAAATAAATACCTTTACGCAAAAAAAGGTGATTTACATCAAATATATTGTGAACTATTTATTTTTAATATTTCCTCAATATAAACTAAGGGAGATATACCGCGTACGGAATAACTAAAGAATACTAAACTCTGTATCGCCGAGCATCTTTTAAGAATCACTGGTTTATGTGATTATGATATGTTTTAACATGAATTCTTCGTCCACGTGTATCAATCGAAACACGTGCCAATTATGCTAAATTATATGTATATATTATTCATATATCAATAGTCAGTAATATTGCAATGTAGGTATGAAGATTTTATTATTAACAGCATTTCAATTTGTCATTTATTTAATTTTTGCTTGGACTCATAATATCATCATCATTTCATAACTGGCGGGTATAGCTTAGTGGTGACAGCGTTTGCTTTCCAAACCAAAGGGCCTGGGATCGATCCCCGACGGAAAAGCCTCCAGTCTTTTTTATATCACTTTCAGATGAGCACCATGTCTCACAGCTGTATATTAAGATGCTCCAAACAAATGTTTTGGCAAAAGTTGCTTGCGGAGCTTTAAATTAAAAAAAAATGACTCAGGAATTGTTTTTTTTTATTGAACGCTAGCCTTGCTTGATGTATGCGACTGTTGACTTCTCTTTTTGTTCTGCCATCCCAGGTGATAGTACTTCCAAGGTATACAAATTCTTTTGCATCTCTTAGGGTTACTCCGAATTTACTTACTTTAGAATCCGAAACTAGGAAATACGCAGAAGAACTCTAGTAGATGCTACCCAACAAATAGGCACACTAAAGTGGCAATGGGCAGGACATATCTGTAGAAGAGACGACGGCCGACCCCCTACAAGATGGATTGACGATATAAGAAGAATAGCGGGAGTGACCTGGATGCGGAAGGCGGATCGAAGAGGAGGGAGACTCATGCGCGAGGCCTACGGTCAACAGTGGACGGACACAGGCTGATATGATGATGATGAGGGTTACTTCTAGCATTGATAAATTAATGTTCTGCGGCTCATTGCGGCTTACTGTCATGATACTACGCTCGATATATCTGCCTTCCTCAAAAATTTTCCATAGCGAAAAAAAAAAGTTTTTTTTTTCTGCTTCGATTTCAGCGCCGGTCGCGAAATGTTCACGGTTTCATACGATTTATTACGTCTTTACCATTTTCGCAAGTACACTTTAAATAGTGTTTGCAAAAAGTTGCCCAATAATCGATCGCTTACACAACTTGACACGTCCTATGTAATACTCGATAGTATATATATATATTTTGTTATTTTTAGATTATTTTTTTGCGACTTTTTTCAGGGCGCCTTACTCACAGCGGCCGAAGGACTAACGCGCACGGCTGTTATGCTAACTGTTTCGGGTTCTCAGCTTAAATATTAATTTTGTCGTCGCATATTTTATGTAAACTATGCCTGGACCGACTCACGTTGAAACTAGTATTTATGTCATTGTTATCATCGTATGATAGATGTCGCTATAGTATATATTCGAAGTATGTATATTTTTATTTTTTTTTATAGCAATAGGGCATAGCCAAAGCCGAGTCGGCTGAGCGGTATGAATACCTGGGCATAGTTGGTTTCCAAGGTCCGCGGTTCGCATCCCGCTTCTGCCGTTATTTTTGTGCTTGGATTGACGCGTTGAAAAAAAGGATTTTATGTATAGTATATGTATATTTAATTAATAATACATACAGGAGAATACCGCCAGACGGTGATAGTAATTCTGAAGTCTCATCTGTGGAATTCTATGACGCTTATCATGGCGCTTATGGATAAGCGCTGCATATGGAGTGTTCATTTATCAACGTCATAGACTACAGCCCGAAATTCACGCATCATCCTTAATTATTACAGGAATATACTATGAATAGGTGGTCTTCACGGGACAACTTTCGTCTACCACCAATTTTGATTAATAGTCTCTTCCTGGTTGAACTGAGTTGCTACAATTTGTAGTGGCTTTATACTACAGATATGACTAGACTGTCTAACGACAATTTTTGGCAATTACATTCTTAGCAGGTAGTGAGTATGTGAAAAGATTTAATTTATATAATTTCAGCACGCATTAAAATGTTGTTGGAACTGATGAAGCCTTGATTGATGGTGAAACTGCAGTCTTCCAGCGAGTGATTTAACGGTGCTCTGTGTGATGCAAATATTTATCTATTTGATAAATGCGAGCGTCTTCACTGTCGTTCGGTATTCCCCGGTGTGTGCTTACTAAAAAAAAATAAGTCCTCCCAAAAGTAATATTTTCAAAGTTTTTTTTTCCTCTTTCTTCGAGTCGATATTGGCCCTTCGATTCATATCGAATGAAGGACTGCCTGCCCTCTATAGCATCTCTGTATCTACATGATATATATGTATATAAAAAACCCAAGAGAATTTTATATTTGTAGCAATTTAGCGCAAAGGGTAAAGTCCTGCGAGACGGTACGAGGGACTAAGGACCTTTTAGAGGCGAGGCGTTTTTTTTTTGTAAGTAGGATTACGTTCTAAGAGATGTGTGTTTTGACGACATTTGAGAACCTTCTGTATACGAATTTATTTTCGTCGGCATTCGATGAAAAAAAATTTTTTTTACGTTTATTATCGATCGGCGTATCCTTTGAGAAACTTTCATCTATTACACGTGTTTTTTTTTATGTTTGCATTTCTATGGTGTGTAATTTTTATTAAAATATTCGCTTATTATACGCCTTATAACAAAAAAAATATATAACTTACATGTTTTTTTTTTATATATATAGAGAATACCAACAGATGGTAATAGTAATAATTCTGAAGTCTCATCAACGTCATAGACTACAGCCCGAAATTCACGCATCATCCTTTATTATTACAGGAATGGGTAGTCTTCACGGGACGTCTTTCGTCTACCACCAATTTTAATTAATAGGCTATGACTGACATTTTACGGGTGATGGATCAAATTCACACCAACCGGGGGTATTTTAGAGCTCTGAAATCGATTAATTTAATTTATTTTTTTAATCTCCGTCAGGGATCGAACCCACGACCTTTGGCTTGCAAAGCAAACGCTTTGACCATTGAACTATGACCGCCGGAAAAGTAATCAAATGCGGCATTTAAGAAAGAACTTTAGAAAGTGCCAGTTCTTGGTTGACACACATTAACCGTGTGTGGATGTTCGGCAAGTGTAAGACAAGTTCTCTGCTGTGGGTGGTACATGAAGGATAAATTCTTTAAGTTCAGACGACCAATGATCGTGGTAATAACGGCAGAAAAGACTAACCAATGTTACCTTTGTGTTCCATTGATTGCAGAATAGACGTAAGAGTGTCACTATTTATCATTCGGGTTGCTCTTCTTTGTACCGAGTCATCTAAATCTAAAAGGTATATAGAAAAATATGTCATTATTCGGATTATTTTTATTTTCCAACATGGTGATTGAATTGAATGATGAAATTCTGAAGTCCCATTTGTGGAATTCTATGACGCTCACCATGGTGCATATGGCTAAGCGCTGCATGTGAAGTGTTGATCCGCCAACGTCATACACTACAGCCGCAGATTCACGCATCGACCTTATTATTACATGAATTTACTATGAATGGGTATTGTTCGCGGGACGACTTTCGTCTACCACCGATTTTATTTATCACGCTACGACTGGCATTTTACGGGTGAGGGATCAGATTCACACCAACAAAGGGGTATTTAAGAGCTCAGAAATCGATTAATTTAATTTATTTTTTTAATCTCCGCCACGGATCGCACCCACGACCTTTGGCTTGCAAAGCAAACGAACTTTGACCATTTAGCTATACTCGCCGGCGAATATACAGTATTTGTATCGATTGCTAACTATATCCCATTACGCCGCGATCGTATCCTCCGGACAATAACCTAATAATCAAAACTTGTAACGTTTCGCTTTGTTCTGTTATCTGATATTTACGGTTCCATCCGAACTATCGTGAATTGGATTAATTTACGTTGCTATCTTAATTCAACGTGACCTCAACAACTTATAGGAAGGTCTACGCTTGTCTACTTCTATCGCGATATCGTTATAATTCACCTACATAAATATTTTACCAAATGTCTTAGAGATCTTAAAAAAACTGTATTTCTTACGATAATCGCTCCATGATTGGAGCATATAAAAAATTCTTATTCATCTTCTTATTCTTTTGTGTTATTTTTATTTTTTATTATTTTCTCTATTTATTGTATATTTATGTATACTCTATATTTCTAAATATTTGTAAAAAAAAAAATGGAATTTCGATTCTGTATGTAAATAAATAAATACCCGTTATTAGTAAATTCCTGTAATAATAATGATGATGAAAAAATGATTGCATCTCAAGTGAAATTTCGAGGAATGGAGATCCACCGGATTTGTTCTGCGAAGAAGAAGTCTATGACGTTGGCAGATCAGCACTCCACATGCAGCGCTTTGCCATACACACAAGCATGGTAAACGTCATAGAATTCCACAAATGAGATTTGAGTATTACTGTCACCATCTGCCGGTATTCTCCTGTATGTGTTTACATAGTATAATACCATGATTTGGGTCAGAGCAAAGCATGGCTCTTGGTACAATGCCAGGATTCGCATAGAAAAATAGAAGAACTAAGAGAAAAAGCCTCGAAAAATCTGCACTTTTGTTCCTGTCTGAATTATGTTCAGAACGTATAAAAAATCGTTTATTTTTGGAAAATTATTCCATAGTAAATCCCGGTATGGTTTGTAAAAATCCTTTCGGTATTACTCTCCCTATCCCAAAACATAATAAATACAAAGATATTCAAGGCTGGTTCGTGTTCTTTTATATTTTTTATTATTTTGCCTGAGAAAATTTCGGAAAGCCAAATTTTCGTAGAATTTAAATATAACAATATTTTTACGTAGGCGCTGAAACCATTGATAATGTGGTTAGTTAATGACATCCCCCCGTCTGTAAAAAAAGACTACAAGTCGCGGGTTCGTCGCGTGGCCGCATGGAGGAAAGATGCAGGAGCAGATTAACAACACAAAGAACTTGTTTTTGAAGCACGATTCGCATTTATTTTTAATAATGACTTGATTTCCCCGTTCGACCGTAACATGACGTCAATTCCGTCTCGGTCGAACGGGGCCTTACTGACGACTGCCGGAACACTGTGACATGCGCCGCCGCCAAGACAATAGCGGCAAAAAATCAAATTAAAGATGACAGTTGCACCAGCATGAAATGGAACAACTGTCGTAACAAATAAAATGGCGTATGCAGACGCCGTTTAATTTTGTATGAAATTAAAACTAACATTATTAGATGTGCATGTCAGGCGAGCGAACAAAAATAAGAGTCAAAATATTACAACAACAAAATAAGAAGATTTAAATTAGATTTCAGCACGCTTTAAAATGTTGTTGGAACTGATGAAGTCTTCATTGATGGCGAAAGTGCAGTCTTCCAGCGAGTGATTTAACGGTGCTCAGTGTGATGCATGTTAAAACGTGATACGAAATATTTATCTATTTGATGCGAGCGTCGTGACCGTCTGTCGGTATTCCCCAGTGTGTGTTTACAAGCTGATATCAATATATGTACATTTAATGTTATATACTTTTAATACTGCCAGCCCAGAGTTGTCGGTTTTTAATTAATTACATTATATTTGACTGAGTGTCGAGGCCGCTTCCTGTTATGAGCTAATTTGAATTTTTAAATTTTCGAATCGCAATTATTTCGCGCCAAGGACTCACGGATACCTAAATTTTAATACGTCCCTTAATTACCACCCTGCGACCTTTAACACTTCACAAAATCACACTTTTTTGCGACTTGCGTAACTGTTAAACTTGCATATTTTTTTGAAAACCGCTTGCCGAAAATTTACATTGCAAATTTTATATATTTTTTATAAAGGGTCCGCCAAATAACTTTTTTTTTTTTAAACAGGGCGCAAAACATCGAGTGTAGCTTCGGCTGTGTGGCACGTAGCGCCGTTCTGTTGAAACCAAATGTTGCCAATATCCTCCTCTTCAATTTTTGTGAACAAAAATTCGTTCAACATGGCCGCGCCGCATGGAAGCGCCATTGATGGCGCTTCACGCACACTTTCTGCCACAGCAGCAATATTCTCGGGTGTACGCACTGTTTTTGGCTTTTCACGCTTTGGTTTATCGATGAGGATGCCAGTTTCTTTCACTTTTTTCACAAGATAACAAACATACGGAGCTGACGGTGATTCTCTCACATTCTGCAACTTTACCATGATTTTCAAAGTAATGTCGCAATATTTCCCAGCGTTGTTCAAGCGTATACACAACCATATTGGCTTAGCGAAAGGATAAAACTAATTATCTGTCAAATCAGACATGAGCTAAGTGTTACCATTCACGAAATAAGCACTAGTTGAAAAAAAAACGTTAGATGGCGGACCCTTTAGTAAGTGTATATTTATCTGTTTCTTGAAGAGATTGTAGGAATTAGGAAACAGACGCTGGAAGAGCTTTCCAAAGCTTACCGGTGGCATTAAAGAAGGAACTTTGGAAACTGCCAGTTCTTGGTCGACACATATTAACCGTGTATTGATGTTCGGCAAGTGTAAGACGAGTTTGTCGGTTGTAAGTGAGTGCAGGAGGAATTAGTTACTAAGTTACGAAGAGCAGCGACCATGGTAATAACGGTAGAAATGACGAAGTGAACCAATCATACGACTGTGTTCCATTGATTACAGGTTAGACGTAAGAGTGTCATTGTTTATCAAACGAATTGAAATCTATATTTTTCGTATACTTATTTACGTTTTCCTCGCGATTAACACTTCAAAATGATTAAATTGTGAGTGTATTCCGGTTGAACTGTCCCTTAGTACCAAATGTTCGGGAGCATCAGAATCGTCCGATATCGTTAAAAAATTAGATCAACAAATCACCCTAATGCTTTGCTTCTTCTTCGTAGTATGAATCCGGTGGATTGGTTTGCAGCAACAAAATCTTGCATCTCAATCTCCACTCCTCTCGATCCTCTGCAGTTCTCTTCAGCTCAGCACAAGAGCTACAACTCATGTCCTCGAACACTCGCTGAAAACACTCCCGCCTAGGGCGCCCTCTACAGTTTCTATCCTCAAGCAACCCTTCCACAATGTCGTGAAGAAGACCATCGTGACGCATGATGTACCGATCCATCGGGCTCGCCTCTCTGAGATGGTTCTTGCTTTGCTACAATGCGCAAATATTCATTGCTTTGCGAGACGACAGCACTGTCCATGAGAGTATAGTTTTTCAAAAACCTTCTAAATATTCCGAACTCTCTGCTTTTAGGGAATCTCTGGTGGAGAAGATGAACATGTCTTTCGAAAGGGTTTCAAGATGAGTGACCACAAACTCATTATTTAAAAAAAAACCTATCCAAAATCCAATCCGCCAAGGTTCACACAAGTCAAGGTTCTTGCCAGTCGGAAGGCTTTCCTTCGGGGTAATAAAATCTTCTGATTCGATTTGTTGCCGGAGTTGGAATTTTTCATTTTCAGGGCCGGAATCGAGATGTTGTGTGGATCTCAGAAAACCTCTTCGCGACTTTAGTCTCGCTAAGTGTTGTTAGTTACACAAGCAATGGGACGGTTGGTTGGTTACCTTACGCATTCCTTCGGCGCGTATGACTTTACGACCCATGTCTGGTGGTGCAATACCAGCCAAGGGTTATTAGCTTTATAATATAAAATAAATTTTTACATTCACCCTTTCGTTATGGTTCCGTGGAATACAAATTATACTGTCAATACAGCGTGAATTTTTCAAACCATTTTTTTTCTCTTAAAAGTAGTATTTGAAGCATAAATGTACTTATCTGACCTATTTTCATAAATCACATTGGTTATTGTATCCTTTAGCTATCAGATGATGCATAAAAACTATTATTTTTAACAAACGTTCATTATGTAACTGCATACATGTGGTGGCATTGACGCATGTGGCTTACAGAAAAATCGCTCCTGTGACGAAACCTAATGATATTTATTTACATGCTTTACAGATTCCTGTAAATAATACATGTAGGTACATAAAGGGAATGATTGCACTTCAATGTTCCTACCGTAGATGTCACAATGAGTACTGAAAGTAGCAAAACGATATACCACGTCAACCGATGTCAACGGTCGGGGAATCTTTGACGGCATATATCGACAGCCGATGCGAAAGGGTTATTAAGATGCTTTATACATATGTTGTGATCACGTGATCCACACGCGAGTGTATGCATCGTTTGATACGTTTTTGATATTCGGCTTTATTTATGCTCTCTCTATAATAAACTGGTCTACCCTTCGCCTTATATGTCAAGGAATTCGCCGGCCGAGTTTTTTTTGCACTGTTTGTGTGTCTGATACACACACACACCCACCCTACCGGCTCAGAGGCTTTAAACGGACGGGCCGCAGTCTCAACCAGTTGATCTATAACGCTGCCTGCAGACCGCCTCACACCTAAGATGCTGCTCCATGTGCCCAACAAGTTGCACATCTCAGAACCTAATGCTGGGCAACACGCGAAATATCGATGTTGCCAGATATTGGGAAAAAATAATTTGACGTCGCTGACACGAAGAAGAGGAGAAGAAGATCTATAACGCTCACTCTACTACTGATGTACTGGACGACTTTTTTTTTTAAATGACCTTTTTTTCAATTGGTGTATGGAGTAAGTCAATTTTTTTTTTTAAAAACACCATTCCTTCCCTCGGACATTTATTATAATTCTTACATCAGCATTATATAGGGTTTTTTATGGCCAAACGAACATTCTGGCATCACTGTTTTTTCCTCTCATGTCTTCGTGTCAGCGACGTCAAATTATTTCTGCCCAGTATCTGGCAACATCGATAGCCCGTGTATTGCCTAGCATTATTTTATAATTATAAGATTATTATTATAAGAAGGGATATGTGCTTAGGAGAAGGGATATGTGCTTAGGTATGCATTTCTTCCGACTGTTGCGTGGCGTGTTCGGGAATCCTGAAATTTTGATGAATATCGGTTTGTGTGTCCCCGATAGATATCTGAGAATAAGGAAGCATAGATTGTTCGCTCTCCCTAGGAGTAACACTAACCTGCCAGAGACTATGCCTCTTGGGAGAGGGATCAGACTGTTTAACCAAATCGCCTCGGATGTTGATATATTTCACGTAAGAGAGGCCCAATTCAGACAAGAACTCCAAGAGTTTCTTTGGAGGGATAATTGGTTGGCTTCGTCTGTCTGATAAGCATAGGGACCTTCTGTTGCTTGTCTTCATTGCTCTGTTCATAGTACTTAATCATAAGTACCTAATTTTATATATATTGTATTTTTTATTTGTATTTTTATTGTACTTCAGAAATGCATTGAGTTAAATAATTTGTAATGTTTCTGAAAGGCGAAATAAACAAAATTGAAATTGAAATTGAATTATTAGGTATTGAGGTGTGTAGCTTGTAGGGCACATGTAGCAGGATCTTAGGTGTGCGGCGGTCTGCTGGTCTTCACAGTCGCACAATAGTGGCTCTCCCTGCCGAAAAATTCCCCACCGCTCGAGGTTGTCCTTTGTTCTACCAACTCCGCCAGTCAAGTTTCTTGCCAGTTGGGAGGCCTTCCTTTGGAGTAATGAAATGCTCCGATGCGACTTGTTGCCAGAGCTGGAGTCTCTCATTTTCAGGGCCGGATGTGAGAGGTTGTGTGGATCTCAGAAAGCTGCTTCGCGGCTTCTCGCTAAGTGAAAAAGTGTGATGTTCTCGAGTGTGCCTATGAACGCCTCGGAGGTATCCTTCATAGGCAGACGGGAGTTTCCGCTTTCAGCTCTCTGATACATTCAAGCAGCGATATTCAGGCCATCGGTGCCGCGAAACTAACATAACGATTGCCAAAGACCATGCTGGCACGACCTCTCGTCAGCTGCAATGCCCCCGCTTTCCAAGTGAGGTTTTAAAAGATATTTAACGTGTACTTGGTGATGTGACCTTGTTCCGATCGAGTTGGTGATTTCTTCTCAACGTCGATGCTCTTCTATTGCCCTTGCCCGCTGCCGGCGCATTAATCATTCCCATTGTTTAAATCGGACGCTAGCAAAAACACACCGGGGAACGTTACGAAGGCGGACCCGGTGCGATAATACTCCGTCCTAGGAGAGCTAACGCGATCTTGAAGGAAGCATAATAGAAGAAAAAAATGGAATCCACGCGAGACGCATTTAGTAGGCCAAGCAAGCGAATTCCAATTCCCATCGATGCTCCTTCAAATTCTCTTGTAAATATCGATCAATTTTAGGAAGAAGCACGTAGTAAGTTGGGTCAAATTAAGCAGACAACCAGGCTAATTTCATGATTTTTTTAGGTGAATGAAATGATGAAAAGTCATCGTGTCTTGGAGGTATTTTTTTACTTATATAACGAACTATTTAATCAAATATTTCAAGGATTTTTTCTATATATATATATATATATATATATATATATATATATATATATATATATATAATCGTTACGGAAACATCAGGGTCAGATCCTGTCTGCCCAGAAGTGGGCGACGTCGATGGCGTTACTCCCGGCCATCATCAGGTCTTCCTGGGTCTTACTCGGACACGGCTCACACACCAGAAGGGTTCAGTCGGTCCGCTGTAAAACTGCCAGGCTTTCATTTGTCTCCTCGTCTTGCATTCTCCGGTCCGAAGTCTGTTAAGGGACCTCCATATATTCCACCCCTGGTCATGTCCAGGGGCTGCGTCCTCTTTCGAGGCAATCCAAGTATTCCCCTCAGTTGCCGGCTGATATATATATTTTTTTCTGAATTAGGTTATATTATTGACGTGCACTTTAGGGGTCGTAAAATATCCTGGAAGCGATATCAGAATACTTTACTTTTGAGCCGGGTTTCAATATAATTTCTACTTTACAACATTTTTTTTAAATTTATTCCATCCGTGATGTTTTATATATATATTTTTTATTCACGTGCCCTGCATTGTTTGTTCATATTTATTCTTTAGTTTTTTTTTTTAAATACCTCTAACGTATGTGACTTTAAATAGCTCATTAATTATTAATTGAATTATATTGCCATCAGGGGCATTTGTAATTTATATTCTAGATGCCACAACGCATCAAGTGCCACGTAAAACATATACATCGTAGACAATTTGAATTTCAGTAACTCTAAAAGAATTATTGATATTTTATACTTATATGTAATTGCTTATAAATCTCAATTATGTGCTTAGATAACCATTACATTTAAATGTCTTAAATGCATTAAGTACCATACAATTTATATATATATATTGACATTCTCCTCTCCAAGTTCGTTGTTGAATGCGTGGTGGCGGTATGAGGAGCAGAAGAACAACACGCAGGCTTTTCCTGAAGCGCATATATTTTCGTGATAAACATTACAAAATTCCGGCCCTGGCGGAATAACATGCCGGGCCGGCCATAATACGACCTCGTCGCGGTCGGCACGCAACTGACTGGGCACCGGGCGCCGTGGTATTACGAAATGACAACACATGCGTGTCCGATGAGCGAACGAAAATAAGAGACGAAAGATTGTACATCGAGGTTTTCGGTAACAGTCAGCAAGGGCTATATCATACTGACTTTTTCACTATTGGGAGCGTTACACTATTATTCCATATTATCAGAAACATAAAGTATCATGTCTCACGTAATTTCTTTGAACGTATTACATTTTAGATGCAAAGAAACGATTCAATTACTAGTATATTATGTTCAAATGATATATAAAACGTCGCTATAAATGTGTTGGAATCAAGAAATTTTAAATTCACGCAAATAATAATTATGGAATATTCCAAAGACCTTTTGCTGCAATTAATTATTATCAGCTCAAGTTTTGTTTTATTAGTCTTTACATGACGATTCTAATTACCATGCATCGTGATTAGGTTGTACGGAAAGTAATTTCTTTTTTTTTTTCTTATCCATATCCGTTTCATGAACATATCTTCTTCGTAGTATCAATCCGGTGGATTGGTATGCAGCAACGAAATCTTGAATCTCGATCTCCACTCTTCTAGATCCTCTGCAGTCCTCTTTAGCTCAGCATAAGAGCTACAACTCATGTCCTCGAACACTTGCTACGCTGCAAATACCCGTCTAGGGCGCCCTCTGCAGTTTCTACCCTCAACCATGCCTTCCACAATGTCGTGAAGAAGACCATCGTGGCGCATGATGTGACCGATGGCCTCTCTGAGATGGTTCTTACTAGGTGCCTATCTTCCTTGATTATGCTGAGAAACTCATTGTTCGTGACGTGGTCTCTCCAGGAAATTATGCATATTATCACAGTAAATTGCCGTGACTCAGTTCTGTCAGATAACACTGTCCATCCGTTATTCCAAGATATCTCTGCACCCAACAGTCTACCTGAGAAAATATACATTTCCCGACGACCCCTTTAACAGACGCTTAAGGAGTCGTCGGGGATTTAAAAGAGAGTGGCGTTGTAGATTCATTCGGGAAACAAATCACCGAGCGCAGCATACACCTGGCGGGCGTAGCAAACGGGGAAATCGATCACGTACGGCTGCCAAGCCAAGACTGAGCTCCGCAGGCAGCTCGCTAGGGAAGCGATTTGAAGTGG
This sequence comes from Glossosoma conforme, assembly GCA_022606575.1. NCBI lineage: Eukaryota > Metazoa > Arthropoda > Insecta > Trichoptera > Glossosomatidae > Glossosoma > Glossosoma conforme. Next base: position 275,290 of record JAGTXR010000337.1, read on the forward strand.
TGGAACCAAGGTACAATACAGAATCGCGAGATCCACCACAGCAGCGTTTTTCAGGACTGTAGCGCTGCTATGGGAAACTTATTTTTCGCATAACCCGTATTTGCATATTTTCTGAAATTCGCATTTATTAGCTTCTTTTGCAAAATGCTCAAAACACGGGTCTCTAGTGTTTATGTATATATACTGATACCCTCCTCTTCCATTTAGGACATCGGTTTACTGGATGAAGGATGCAGGATCAGGTTCACATTATAAACAACTTGTTTCTGTTTCACGATACATGTTTATTGTCACAAACGTCGCCCGCCACAGCGAACGCACAGGACGCGCGCACTGTGACGGGCGCGAGTCAAACTTCAACTGCCAGCCCACAGCGCGATTTCACATCTCCACGGTACCAACTGCCAATATGACAGTCCTACCAACCGGCAATAGGCCAACTGTCATAACAAACAAGATGGCGCATGCAAGCGCCGTGCAACATTATCTAATTAAAATAAACATTCGATGTAGATGTCAGGCAAGCGGACAAAAATAATACACAAAAGATCGCTTGTCGAGGCTTTACGACATCGGCCTTAAGGAGCAAGCTGATATCAATACATACAATCGAAAATTACTTTACGAACAACTCCATGGTTTCTAGTTATGATGACACGTACGTCCGTGCACTTTGCTTTGACAGTGTTGTGCACATAGCTTAGTTGTGAGTCATTCTCTGAAACTGTTACTTCATGTTTTGTAATGCAATATCTGCACAAAGGCAATGCATTTTGATTTGCGGTCAGGGAGTATGGCTTAAAGCGTTTGCTTACCTTACCAAAGATATGGATGCGATCCCCGATGAAGATTGAATATTAATTAAATACACACATTCAATTCTACATCAAGTTTTTACGCATCAATTAATTCAGAAAAAAAATTGGCAGACGCGTGATTTGAACCTCGAGCACCTTTGCTCTATCCTACACACCGCGCTGTCCACACGACCATTCTATGCCTGGACAGATAAGGTAACGATGTGCTTGTTTTTGATTTTTTTATCTTTGCCTGTATTTGTATTACTTGGTACTTGATGAATACATACGAACCTAACTCTTGTATGTTCACGCGCGGTTGTCTCGTTCAATTGGTTCAGGCAATCATTCACTTGGCGTTCAATGACGGTCCGCAAAAGAAGACTGGGAAGCGTTAGCGGTCCGGTGCAAAGGCACTCCATAGATCTAAATCCATTCGGCGGCGTGTGATACAAACATGTATACACGACTGTGTCAGCTCTCCGTTCCAGATGTGTATACCCATGCTCATAGCTAATCCCCTTAATTAATTATAATTTAAGTAAAAACTATAATTATTGAGATTTATTGACTGAAAACATTAAAAAACCATCTGGCAACGCTCACGGAACGGGCATAGGTCCACTCTGGTTTCAAGCTCGAGAGCTACTGCCGCTAGTCGTGGTAATGGTCGAAGTGGCCCACTGTCTTCTCTCATCCTTCACAGTGAAGTATGAAAGAGTGAGATGCGAATATAGTGTCGCGCTTCCCGCACATCGTCGAGACCCAGGGTCGAGGCACTCGCAGCGCGATTTTTTTCCGATGTTCACAAAATACCTTCCATGTACACTATAAATTCTGTTTATTATTAACCAGCTGACCTGGCGAACTTCGTTGTCGCCCTAGAATCAATAAACGCTGTGTTCACTTGTTGTCGTTGAATTAAATTCAGTTTTTAACCTAGCTAAAATAAATATGTACTAAAATTATTTTAACACAGCTAGCATTATATTCAAAATTCTAATGCTTGCAATGTTGCAACCAGCTTACTGGAACCAGCAATATCTATAAAGTCGTTCATACAAAATACAGTCGATTCCGCTTAATTGGGACACCGCTTAATTGGGACAGCCGCTTATTTGGGACAAATCTCAAAGAACAGAAACCAAACCAAGAAACCAATAGTAAATTTATATGTTTAATTGGGACAGCATTCCGCTTAATTGGGACAGTAAATTTTAAGCAATGAAGAAAATCAGGATATGTTGCAAGTTCCTATTATTAACGATGAATAATTATCAAGAATAGATAACAATTTACCATGTTACGATGATAATAAAGACTGTGAGGGTTCAATTGTAGAAGGTATTAAATCAAAATATGAAAATTAGACAAAGATGATGATGATGAGTCACCTGTGCCTGTGACTAACCAGGAGGCAAAAAAATGTATGGCCGTGTTACAGCGTTATTTTATGCAGGAAGGCAATGAAGGGAGCCCTACATCCGCACTGAATATCTGTGCTGATTTTATAGAAGTGAAATGTTACGAAAAAAAAGACAGACTACACTTGACTCATTTTTGCATTAAATTTAATTTAATTGAATGTACCTACCCATTTATTATTTTAATAAGGATTTTTTTTTCTTAAAAGTTTATATTACATATTTGTTATTAATATGATCATTTATATTACCTATATGTAATTTACACTTTCCAAGAGTTAATAAAATAAAGTTATTGAAAAAAAAATGTATTGCTCAATTCTATGTGTGTATTACTGGTTAATGGCCTTAGTTGCTAAAACCAAATAAATTCATTAAAAAAAATGTGAATTTCGCCTAATTGGGACAGCCGCTTAATTGGGACAAAATGCCCAAGTCCCGATGTGTCCCAATTAAGCGGAATCGACTGTATATGAAACCATTAATCCTTTCATAAATTGTTCCGATGACTATTTTTCCGATGTTTTAACATCTACTATTTTATTCGGATTCAGGAAGAATCCTACAAATTAAGAATCGAAAAAAAATGTTAAGCCGTTATTTAATTATAAATGGTGTAACTAAAACGAATTTCATTTACATATTTAGATATTAATTTTTAAATCAATGCTTTAATATATTATAGAGGAATACCTACAATCTTAACCTTGCATTTATTATATTTATAGAGATATTGATGGTTATTGGAAGCAATGTTTAGAAGATACACATCACAGGGAAGGAAAGGTTAGTAGTCGTCTCATGTCTAAGAGAGCGATAATTCAAAAAAGACTTTGATATACTTGAACGGATTGTTTCCTGTTTAGTCTCTGTTGGCTCTATCACCGGCAGTATTGATGTTTACCTGTTAACACAACTCGTCTTGATGTTGGCTATCGGCCGACTCACCTTTGGCCATGCTCTCTTGCAGCACCCACCGCATCTATTTTTGAATGCACCGATGCGCTTCCGACCTGCATTCGCCCAAAACAAATCAACTAATGTAAACACGCTGTGCGTTGTTATTTATGTATACTTTTATCGTTCATTTTGAGATGCATATGCGCCTGGAATCAAAGCGTTTTCTTTACAAGACAAAAGTTGTAGGTTTGATCCCCGACGCAGATTAAAAAAATCACTCGTTGCAAATACTTCTGTCGAGGGCGTCCTCTTCAGTTTCTACCCTCAACCATCCCTTCCACGATGTCGTGATGAAGACCATCGTGGCGCATGATGTGACCGATCCATTGGACTCGCCTTATATAGACTATATTACAGATGTTCTTCTATAGACTATATTATATAGGGTCCGCTTTCTAACGTTTTTTCTTCAACTAGTACTTATTTCGTGAATGGTAATACTTAGCTCATGTCTGATTTGACAGATAATTAGTTTTATTTTTCCACTGAACGAATGTGGTTGTGTATACGCTTGAACAACGCTGGGAAATATTGCGACATTACTTTGAAAATCAGGCCAGTTTTCTTCAAAAATGAGCAAGGAGTGGCCGTTACAGTCAATGGCGATCGTTATCAGGCCATTTTTGTTCACAAAAATTGAAGAAGAGGAATTTGGCAACGTTTGGTTTCAACAGGACGGCGTTACGTGCCACACAGCCGAAGCTACACTCGATGTTTTGCGCTCCATTTTCAAAAAAAAAAGTTATTTGGCGGACCCTTTAGATGATAATTGACAGTACCGAGTGGCGACAATTTGTTGACCGACGTATGGAAAATAACTATGTTTATATATCAAATTTATCATTTTAAAATTAATTTTAATTTAAAAATTAATAAACTATAAATATTTAGTTTTGATTCACAATTTATTTTAATGATTACATGTTTCGGAGCCTCCCCGAAGACCATCTTCAATAATATTGTTATATAATATTTTTAATTTGTTAATGTTTTAATTAATATTCATTTTAAAATTATAATTATGCAGTTTCACCAAGTATTTTCAGTTGATAACCTTAATGTTATATCAAATTTAGTCTCTGGAAAAATAATCTAAGTGCTACGAGTATCATTGGCTAGAAACTACATAAATTTCTGCGTATTTTATGTATATTTTTCCTTTCGAAACGCTTTTACGACGACGGTGTCGCTACAGGAAAAGCACCCCATTCGGGTGTCGCCAGTAAATCACTTCGGCTTCGAACCCGCAAGTCTCGCGTGTCGGTCGGCACTTGTGCACATTATCGATCGCGACGGCCGGCTATTTCTGAACCCTGCATGAACTCGTTCTCGGAAATCATTGTGTCCGATAGTACGCATAGAGGACTGCTTCAATAGTTTGGATCTCAAAAAGCTGCTTCGTGACTTCAATCGTTATATGATAAACAATGGTATAAATGCAACATATTCCGTACAGCGGTTCGGGCAGATGATGGTCGAGCGGTCAAGGGTAATGAACTTGAACAAATGGTTGGTTCCAAGGTTCGCTGGTTCGCATCCCGCCTCTGCCGATATTTTTTCTGAACGAATTGATGCGTATAAAGAATTTGTTGCATTATAGTATGTGTATATTTAATTACTTATCAATCTTAGTGTTGGGGGTATCTGATTACACAAGCAGTGGGACGGTTGGTTGATTGCCTTACGCATTTCTTCGGCTCATATGACTTTGCGTCTTATGTTTGGTGGTGCGATACCAGCCAAGGCGTATAGTTTAGAAATGAGTGTTGGTGCGATACCAGCCAAGGGGTATAGTTTAGAAATGTGTGTTGGTTTGAGGCAGCCTGTGACGACTCTACATGCATCATTTAGGGCAGTATCTACTTGATTACAGTGGGCTGATCGACCCCACACTGGTGCCGCATATTCTCCCGCTGAGAAAGAAAGTGCTAAAGCTGAGATACGAAGAAGAGGTGGTTGGGCTCCCCAGTGAGTGTTGGTCAGTTTGCGGATGAGGTTGTTTCTTGTTGCAACTTTCTGTTTGGTGTTGCTGCAATGACGCCTGAAGGTGAGGGTGCGATCTAGAGTGACTCCGAGGTATTTTGGATGGTCGCTATGTTCCAGTACTCTACCTTCCCACGTGACACGAAGCTTTCTGTTAGCTTCCCTGTTTCTAAGGTGGAAACAGCAGACTTGTTTCTTTGATGGGTTGGGTTTGAGATGATAGTTTTTGTAGTAATGGGACATCTCGCTTAGTCCCTGGCTTAGGGTGTCCTCAACTTCTTCAAACGTTACCGCTTGCACTGCCAAACCTAAGTCATCCGCATATATAAAATACTCTTTTCTGAATAACTCCTCTCTTCTAAAAGACTCCTTTCTGAATGAATCGATGCGTAAAATGTTTATTTAGAATTGTATGTGTAATTACTAATAATATTGAAATATAATCAACGATCTATGAAATGATATAAACTGGGCAAAAATAATTTGACGTCGCTGACTCGAAGAAGAAGAATATCAATATTTTGATATTTTTTTATGTAGCAGAAATATTCTGTGATATGATACCAAGCCACGACTTCAGTTTACTCTGCTTTAATTAAAAGAAAATTAAAATACGTGAATTGAACGCAAAACTTTGGCATACGTTGATGCAATACCGTGAGACTCAACCTCGACCAGCCCTAAAGCGCGGTAGGCGTCAGACTGCAAGGACCTCGTGGAAAGTGGTACCTTCCTCGACCACCGTTAATGGCGCTACTGGGAAACACGATACTTTTATCGACCCCGATCACTAACAGTCAGTGGCGCTGCCGGCTAGCTTTTGGTTGATGTACGATGGTGATCATAGTCTTTAATGTGGCATAATAGGAATAACTTGAAATTTTTACTGTTTGTATGTGTTAGTGTTATTTGTTCGACTTCGTTTTTTATTTTTTTTATTTAATTTATAAATTAAGACCGGGTACTTTTGAAATAGCCCCTGCTAGGTATGTGTCAGTGTATACACCTTGCGGTCTTGCCGGACGTGCGGAAATAGTCGTTAATAGCATGTCAAGGTTAGGTCGCTACTCTGGGCACTCGATCAGATTTGTATATACATATGTACTTCCATATAATATATTGTATATATACAGTGGAACCTCTCATAACGAGCATAATTCGTTCCAGAATCTTGCCCGTCATGTGAAACACTCGTATGCGAAACTACTTTTCCCATATAAATCAATGTAAAACACGATAATGCGAAATATTTCTTTAACGTTTATTCAAATAAAATTACATACTTATAAGTTGTTAAAGATCGTAACAACCTGGATAAAAACATTTTAATAAATAGAAACTAGCTTATTATTTATAAATTTATGACAAATAATAAATACTTTTTTTACTAGAAAGCTGTCTAGAGACATTTGTTTCGGCCGACTCTTTAAAATTTGGTGAACACGCGACACAGCGTTATCATTGAATATGTTTGTGGCACGCATAGCCACCTCCTTATTAGGATGATGATCCTCAATGTACGATGAAACAGTTTCACATGATCTCAGCATTTCTCTTATTGCGACAGAAGATTGTAGCTCTGATACTTCCTCTTCCTCCAAGCTCTCCAAAATAAAAATAATTATAAATAACGTCTGAAAATAAGTTACGAAAAATGTGTGATCACATGCGACACTAACGTGTTAACAGTACGAGTGCTAAACACAGATTGACGCAATGACGCGGAAATCCCAGCTCACAAGTGCGTCATACGTTATGTGACTTCCCCTTTCTGCGTCACTCGTTATGCGAAATGTCGCTCTTTAAAGGAGCAATTTTTTCACATTTTTTTTGCTCGTTATGCGAATTACTCGTTATAAGAGGCACTCGTTATGAAAGGTTCCACTGTACTTAAATTGATCTTGATGGATTTTTTACAATTTATATCATTACTTTAAATATTTATACATCATTGAAAAACATTACCGATATTCAATAATTGATACATATTTAGATAAAAAAAACTTACCTTGTTCTTATTTTTTTTCTTTCTATGTTCGGAATGTTTGTGTATTTCCATTGATCATTTCCTAACACGCTTAACAATTTCTTTCTCAGCAATCCACCGATCACCAACGCATGGATTGTTTAGTTACTTGCTTGAAGACTGTAGTTTTACTTTCAATTAAGGATTCATCAGCTCTAATTTGTAGCAGCGTACTTTGTGTGAATTCGATCTCTCATCCTGAAAATGACAGTCATTACTTATTAATCAAAATTGGCGGTAGACGAACGTCGTCCCGTGAAGACCACACATTTTATAGTGAATTCCTGTAATAATAATAAGGAGGGTGCGTGAATGCCGGGCTGTAGTTTATAACGTTGGTGGATCACCACATGCAGCACTTATCCATCATATGCAGCATGGTAAGCGTCATAGAATCCACAGATGAAACTTCTGCATCACCATCTCCATCTGTCGGTATTCTGCTGTATGTGTTTACATAAAAAAATAATATATATATATATATATAGTTTTTGTTCCGTAATAGTTAACCATCATGCCCTACTGCACATACGTTTTATCGCTGCTTCATTCACTAGTCTAAAAATAATATTAATTTGATTTTTTTAGAACGTAGCATGTTACGTAAAAGGCTCGTTGTTTTATGCATTGGCTGAAGTATAATTTTATAAAACTACGCAGTTATTATATGATTGTTTATTTACGTAATTTCTAATTACATTTATTATTTCAAACGCGAAAATTAGAAATGGGCCAATTTTAATTTAGAATATTTTGCGTAAAGCAATCTTTACCATGCAATACATATTTTTTAAATTTTAAAGTCAAAGCGTTGTAGTGCTGTTTTTCTTTATGTAAACATATACAGGAGAATACCGACAGATGGTGATAGTAATTCTGAAGTCTCATCTATGGAATTCTATGACGCTTACCATGGTGCCTATAGTTAAGCGCTGTTGACCCGCAAGCGTAATAGGCTTCAGCCCGACATTCACGCATCATCCTTATTATTACAGGAATTTACTCGTACAATGAATGGGTGATCTTCACGGGACGACTTTCGTCACCAATTTTAATTAATTGGTTAAGCTGACATTTTACTAGTGAGGAATCAATTCACACCAACCGAGAGTATTTTAGTAAATACTGTAGTATGCAAGGCTGCCTCGTCCGCTCTTTCACCTCTTCGTTCCTCGCAAAGTCAAACCATCGCAATCCCAGTATTATTCGCAGATACCTGTTATCAAATCCTATTATTCGGCTGCATTGGCGTCACATAATAAACGTATATTTTTTCTATACATTCTGGCAGTATTATCCTGTAGGTCTGATATCAATTTGAATAAGGGGATTTCTAAGGAGAAAAAAAAAAGCCAGATGAAATTATTTTATTGTTAATTTTTACGTGGAAATTATTTTTGTTTTTCCCTTCACAGTTTGCTCATTTCAAAAAATTTCATTCATAAAAGTAATCCTTTGTTGTATTATTTTTTTACTGTCTGCGAGCTTAATTAATTACTTAATGCGGCGTATATAAGGTCGTGAAAATACATTCCCAAAAATGTCAGTCCCTTGGGTAAATATTTACTTTCGTGGAAAACTCACTTTTAAATGATATCCTGTAAGAATTCATGTGAAGTTTATCATATACTACAAAATATATATATATATATATAATCGTGTCGGAAACAACAGGGTCAGATCCTGTCTGCCCAGAAGTGGGCGACGTCGAGTAACATCATCAGGTATTCCTGGGTGCAGCCACTCGGACACTGAACACACTGCAGAAGGTGGGACAGGGTCTGCTCTGCGCCGCAGTCACATTCAGTCCGTCCGCTGTAATACTGCCAGGCTTTCATTTGTGTCCACGTCTTGCATACTCCGGTCCGAAGTCTGTTAAGGGACCTCCATATATTCCACCCCTGGTCGTGTCCAGGGGCTAGGTCGTCTTTCTAATCATCCAGAACAAGTAGATGTACAGCTGACGAAACTAGTCCTTGCATGTTCTTTCGTTCAATCGTGCTTTCAGTTTCGCGGCACCTACGACTTGTTTCTTGCTGCCGGAAAGTTTCGGTAATAATTTTAATTGATTACACTCATTATTACACTCAGATCAGCCAGAGCAGGTATAAGTTACCATGCAGCTGACGAAAGGTAGTCCTAAGACGGTATTTGACAATCGTGCTTTCAGTTTCACGGCACCAACAGCCTGAAATTCGCTGCCGGAAAGTATCTTCTTCGTAGTATCAATACATCGGGCTCGTCTCTCTTAGATGGTTTCTTACTAGGTTCTTAGTAGGTGCCTATCTTCCTTTATTATGATGAAAACCTCATTGTTCGTGACGTGGTCTCTCCAAAGTATAAGAGAACTGAAAGTAGCCATTTTTCTGAGGCAGACTCAAGACGCACCGTATTTCTTCGATAGGTAAATATGCGCGTTTGGACTGACTGAATATTGGCATTCACTCGTATTTATGTTAATATGTTAATATGTTTAATGTTTTTACTTTATATTTATATTGTTTTCGTCGGTTTATTTCCACTAGCTGTGACGTCATAGGAATGTGTTTTTGAAGCACGTGTCTCTGCACATCACACTGGCATTGTAATTGTATCAGCCCGTATCGAAAATATTGTGATAATCCGCCCCTCAACATTAATTCTGCTCTGATAGTCGACATGCGCTACGATAACTGCTATTATCATCATTTTTTAAAGGAATACTGTCAACCCGCGTATAACACATGCGTTTAAATATATTTTAGCATTCACTTTGAGATCCCTTTCAGATTTTAAATGGATACAAAGAGAAATATCCTACAGCAGACTGTTGAACCACTTGCCTTATAACCTTATAATTTTCTAAAAATTTCAAATTCAAATTGTTATTTTTTCCCACATACAGAAACATTACAAATTTGAACAACTCAATTCGTTTATGAAGTAAATAAGAATTAATCATAAAATAAAAAAATACTTCTTCTTCGTAGTATCAATCCGGTGGATCGGTTTGCAGCAACAGATTCTTGCATCTCAGTGGTACTCAGACAGTGGTACCAACTGGAAATGGGCCAAATGTCATAACAAATATTTTGGCGTATGCAAACACCGTTTAACATTAAACAATTAAAACTAACATTAGATGTGCATGTCAGGCGAGCGAACAAAAATAAGAGACAAAAGGTCATCTTTCGAGGCTTTTCGGCATCATTCTAAAAGAGCTATATCAAGCTGATATCAGTATATATACATGTTTCATGCTACATAGGTGTATAGATGGTGAGGAATTTAGCAATTTTTGCAGCGTTCTCAGCGATAAGCATAACAATCTGAGGAATTGCCCGGGAATTCTTTTGAACATCCATCTGTTTCGTGGCGGTACACAAGAGAACTTTTATTTCGCGACATTCCTTCTCCTGGTGTTCGCATTAAGACCTCGAGCCTCAAAAGCCCAAGATTTCAAAAATATTTTCTTAGCTCAACAATTTTATGAGAAATTCTAACATTGAATGCGTACCGAAGAAAAACTTGTCACGAATATAAAAATAATATAGTCTTTAAACGGTATTATAAAAAAAAAGTTTAAAATACTAATAATAATAATTATATTGTGGCTTTTGGGGTGAGCCATGTGTGGCGAATAACTCCTTTCCAATATTTCGACCGCCATTGCAGGGGTCTTCTTCAGGGTTGATGACTTAGTGTTAAAAATATTATGATATTTAATAATAATAATATTTTCATTTATTCAGCCCCCAGAGCCATAATTATTTTTTTAAATAGACATTGAAACCAGATACATAAAAGAAAATAAAATACAAATCAAAAGATTGACTCTCGGTGAGTGGAGCACCGGATCACGCTGTGAAGGCGCATCCAGTGCCCCTCCAACCGGGAGTTTATGAGAGTGGATTTTTTTAAATTGAGTTAGTCTTAAAATTAAATGCTCAAAGCGTTAGGAGCGTCAGGCTAATCATCTCGTCTTTGTAAAAATTCGATTCACAAGTCGTTAAAAAATGCCACGGATACTACAGCTACAGTCTCTTCGAATCCCATATCCCGCCTTCACTGTTGTTGAAGAGTTTGTTCATTGTTGAAAATACTTATTATTAAGGGAGAAGGGTAAGGGATCAAATTCACACCAACCGGAATTATTTTAGAGCTCAGAAATAAATTTAAAATATAGATTTTTTAATCTCCGTCGGGGATCGAACCCACGACTTTCAGCTTGATAAGCAAACTCTTTATCCACTGAGCTATACCCGCTGGCTAAGATGTTTGCTACTAGTTTGTATGTGTTGTTGTGTTTTTCTATTTTTGTTTATTGTAAATTGAATCTCGTACTGTTGCGTATATGATATGTCTAGTCGGCCAATATTCCTGGAAGGGACGGACCGGCTTCTGTTAAAGAGTCTCTTCAAAGCATGTTTTCCTGGAATAGAGACGATAGAGACAAACACGGGATACGCAATATTCATTATTAACAATGAAACTTTAAACATTAATAATATGATATACATCAAACTATTATGTACATACTATTATTGTGTACACAAGCTTTGAGAAATATATTAACTATAGACATATTTCTATGTTTAAATTAATTTTAATTAAAAATAAACAAATTAAAAATATTTGGTTTTGATTCACGTTTATTTTAAACGATTACATGTTTCGGCCTCCCCGGAGACCATCTTGAATAATCTCTTCAGTATTAAGTCGCAGTCGCACAGTTTGGAAAGCATCAGACGGCGCGCCCCGTTCGTGATCCTTTTAACCTCATCCGCCCCCGCATTTGGGAACCACGCGGCGGCAATAATATGTTAATTGCACAGTTATACGTTATCCTTTTATGGATTCGATGCCGTGCGCGGACCGGGCGCAAGGTCAGGTAGCGAACCCGACGCGCGCTGCATGACAATTAGCCACTCTGTATGAAATTCTGTTGATGATTGAAGCAGCAACGTGCGATCATCGGGTCAGCCAAATTAACCTCATAATTAGCAGATTTTGGTCCACCGACAATCTTCTTCGTAGTATCAATCCGGTGGATTGGTTTGCAGCAATCTTGCATATCGACCTCCATTACTCTCGGTCCTCCGCAACCGTCTTCCGTCTAGGGCGCCCTCTACAGTTTCTACCCTCAACCACCCCCTCCACAATATCGTGAAGAAGACCATCGTGGCGCACGATGTGACCGATCGCCTCTCCGAGATGGTTCTTATTAGGTTCCTATCTTCCTTGATTATCCTGAGAACCTCATTGTTTGTGACGTGGTCTCTCCAGGAAATTCCGAGAATTCTTCTGTATGGCCACATCGCAAAGGCCTCTAGTCTTTTCTTCTCACTTTCAGATAAGCACCATGTCACAGCCGTACATCAAGATGCTCCAAACAAATGTTTCTGCAACGTCAATAGCCCATCGGATTTTTTTTAGACGACCGAAGTTTTTGCGACATTGGACGCGAACAGAAACATGGATACCGCGTTTTTTAAAAGTAATAACATACACGCTTACATCCTCCTCTCTCTCAAAATGGTGTTATTCCGTCGCGCGAGGGCATGATGAGGAGCAGGTCAGCAAAACAAAGACTTTTCAAAAGCACATTGACATATATTTACGATAAAACTTTACAAGCTTGTGGCCCGGACCTAGGCGCAGCAGTAGGCCGAGCCACAGTACAATATCTTGGAGCATACCGGGAGTAACGCCATCGACGTCGCCCACTTCTAGACAGACAGGATCTGACCCTTTTGTTTCCGATACGATTATATATATAGGGTCTGCCAAATAACTTTTTTTTTTTTGAAAAACTTTGCAAAACATCGAGTGTAGCTTTGGCTGTGTGGCACATAGCGCCGTCCTGTTGAAACCAAATGATGCCAATATTCTCCTCTTCAATTTTTGTGAACAAAAATGCCCCAATAACGATCGCCATTGACTGTAACGGCCACTCCTTGCTCATTTTTGAAGAAAAATGGCCTGATTTTCAAAGTAATGTCGCAATATTTTCCAGCGTTGTTTAAGCGTATACACAACCATATTCGTTCAGCGGAAGGATAAAACTAATTATTTGTCAAATCAGACATGAGCTAAGTGTTACCATTCACGAAATAAGCACTAGTTGAAAAAAAAACGTTAGATGACGGACAATAGCATGATTTTCAAAGTAATGTCGCAATATTTTTCAGCGTTGTTCAAGCGTATACAAAACCATATTCGTTTAGCGGAAGGATAAAACTAATCATCTGTCAAATCAGACATGAGCTAAGTGTTACCATTCACGAAATAAGCACTAGTTGAAAAAAAAACGTTAGATGGCAGACCCTATATAATAAGTAATCGGATTGATTTTTAAATGAAGACTATGCATCGTAGTGTTAAATGATTTTTTCTCGTCGATACGGCCGTTAACTATTCAAACATACCTCGTGCGTATTTAGTACAAAAATATTATATTTAACCTACAGTTACGAAAACACATCTTTCAATAATTCGCGCCCATTAAATTAACATATTATAAATAAATCCGTCGCCCTTGATAAGTCCATGTTCTCTGAGACTCGCGTCTCGGCACCTCGGATGGAAGCCGTTTTGTATGCGTGGGCGATCGTTCATGGCAGATCTCATGCGGATGATTGATACGTGTTGGGAAACTGTTTACTATTTGCCGACCTTGCCTCATTACCTACTCATTATCGCCTCTACATATTTAATGATTATGTATATTTATGCACATCATATTTAGGCGCTTCTGAATGTCGATGAAATTCGACCAAAAACAGGCAATTTTGTAAAAATTTAAGCTTTGGAATGATTTTTCGCTCCTCCTTCAAATGTAGATCTCTTCAAAAAATTTATATATGGACACCTGTAATGTTTTGTTGTCGCTGGCAATCAACCAACCGTCTCACTACTTGTACAATCAGATACCCCCAACACCCAGATTGAAGTCGCGAAGCAGCTTTCTGAGATGCACACAGCCTGTAACATCAGGCCCTGAAAATGAGAGGCCGCAGCTCTGGCAACAAGTCGCATCAGAGGATTTCATTGCTGCAAAGGAAGGCCTCCCAAATGACAAAATAATCTTGACTGGTGGACCTGGAAATCCCTGAACAGATTAACAACCGGAGTCGGTAGAACAAAGGACAAGCGGTGAGGAATGCTTCGGAATGGAGATTCACTATTGTGCGACTGTGGAGACCTTCAAACCGCCTCATATCTAAGATCCTGCTCCATGTGCCCATCAAGCTGCACACCTCAATACCTAATGCTAGGCAACATACGGGTTATCGATTTTGGCAGATACTGGGCAGAAATAATTTGACGTCGCTGACATGAAGAAGTTTGAAGAGTTTTGACGATTTTCACGAGGTTTTTAAACGTTGCTCCGCGATGATATTTCAAGTATTCCGCGAAGCATTTAATTGCGCATATTTTTTTTACCTGTTGTTCAATATTTACATTTCCCCAATACCGAATTAGATCGTTGTGATGGTACTGAGCGATCTTGTTCCAAAAAAATGCTCCAAATCGCCGATGTTAAATTTAGTATTCCGCATGCGAGCAAAAATTGAATCGCGTATTCCGTGTATACGTAACGATTTTAATATCGAGAGATTCCCCATCGTCCGCTCAAAGTAAATAAATCAAATCGCGTTCGCGATTATGCAAACGTAGAGCGAATCGTTCGCGATCGTTCAGTGTTCGATTCTCGGTCCAGTACACCATCGCTCTCGAGCCGCTCAGTTTATTCAATTTTCTGGTGACTTGACACGTCTCTCCTCTGTGTCCTCTGTAGAATCGTGACCAAACTCTCAAAGAAGAACTGAATTCAAGGTACACACATACAGGTTGATTCGAACTCGATATAACTGCCAACGTACTATGTTTAGCTTTTTCCACGAGGTGTTTAGCCTTTTTTTTCTTTTTGGTAAAGTCAATTAGTACAGTGTGTGTTGGCTCTATATAAAGCAAAGAGTAAGTGAGAAGGAGGATATAAATTGTGTGATGGGTATACCTGACAAACAATTCAAGATGTTAATATATTCCAGGTAAGGGAGGCCCAGTTCAGACACGATGTGTTTTGGAAATCAATAATGTAAAAGGGAATTCATTGATAAAAACAACAATATAATATGTATATTTTTTTCAAATCGTCCTGTATACATGCCCATAACCTAGGTGAGGCATTTCCGCTATGCGGATTATTTCCTAGGTACACATAACTTTACAACATGAAAGTGAACATGTTCATATTATACATACTACCTTCATACTCCTGTCCTGACTAAGAAATACTTCATAATAATAAATATAATGTATTATTAACCCTTTCGCATCGGTTGTCGACATATGCCATCAAAGATTCCCCGACCTTTGAAATCGGTTGACGTGATATATTGTTTTGCTACTTTCAGTACTCATTGTCCCAATCTACGGTAGGAAATTGAAAGTCATTCCTTTTATCAACCTACATGTATTCTTTATAGATATCTGTAAATCGTGTTAGTAAATATCGTTAGGTTTCGTCACAGGAGCGATTTTTCTGTAAACCACATGTGTCAATGCCACCACATATATGGAGTTACATAATGAACGTTTGTTAAATATAATAGTTTTTTATGCATCATCTGATAGCTCAAGGATAGAAGAACCAATGTTATATATGAAAATAGGTCAGATATTATACATTTATGCTTGTAATACTAGTTTTAAGGGAAAAAATGGTTTGAAAAATTCACGCCGTATTGACAGTATAATTTGTATTCCACCGAGCCGTAAGGAAAGGGTTAAGTAAAATTCCTCGTATGAGTTTAGTTCCAAAAAGTTTAACCTTTACAAATACTGGCGATGAAATTTCGTAAGTCAAGTATTTTCATCACTTGTTATTATGATATTATAATGTATTTTTAACGTAAGCTTTGAGATTTTCTTTTAGTTCACATCTGAGCCGGCGGGTATAGCTCAATGGTCAAATCGTTTGCTTTGCAAGCCACAAAGGTCGTGGGTTCGATCCCCGACGGAGATTTAACAAAAAACGGATTTTTAATCGATTTCTGAGCTCTAAAATACACCCCCGGTTGGTGTGAATTTGTTCCCTCGACCGTAAAATGACAGTCATTGTTTATTAATTAAAATTGTTATTAGACGAAAGTCGTTGCGTGAAGACCACCCATTCATAGTAAATTCCTCTGATAATAAAGATGATTCGTGAATCTCGGGCTGTAGTCTATTGTGTTGGCGGATCAACACTCCACATGCAGCGCTTAGCCATATGCACTATGTTAAGCGTAATAGAATTCTACAGATGAGACTTCAGAATTACTATCACCATCTCTCGGTATTCCCCTGTATGTGCTTACATAAAAAAAATGGCATGTTCCTTGTGTGAACCATATAATTTCAGGGAGGCCGAAAGATGTAATCGTTTAAAATAAACGTGAATCAAAACTAAATATTTTTATTTTGTTAATTTTTTAAATTTAAACTGATTTCAGATTATAATGAACCTTGTGCTTAAATTTAATGTTTATGCAATCAACACCATTCTTGTGATGTAATACGAATTATTATTTATATATTGCAATGGCATAATTTTTATAGCACGTGGGATCTTTTGTGTTGAATAATTACGTCAGTGTATTGTTGTCTTTTTAAAGTTTGGAGAATATAGGTAATACCGTTATAACGTTTGTAGAAAAATCGGACGATTTTACAATGTTTCAATTATAACTCTGCACCATCAGAATAAATTATTAATTATTTGAATGATTAAGTAATAAATATTATTGATAAATTAAAACTCATTTCATACAAAGTTTTATTCGTTTTATTGTTTTATAAGATTTAAGTTATATATGAATTAGTATGCAGCAAGCTCGCTTCAGTCTCTCAGGTAATGAGACAGGTGTCTATTTGTTCCCAAGTGCGTAATTATCGTACGTGCACTTGCAGCAAGCACCTGTGCTATTAAAACGTGAATCAAATAGATTATTTTGAATTAATATAATACGCAGATTTAATTAGCAACTTATATATTGTAATTTGTAACGTTTCCTTCCCTGTGATGATGATGTAGTGCAGTGTGTGCTGCAGGAGAGCATGGCCAAAGGTGATTCGGTCAATCTTCTTCGTGTCAGCGACGTCAAATTATCGATAGCCCGTGTGTTGCCCAGCATTAGGTCTTGAGGTGTGCAGCTTGTTGGGCACATGGAGCAGGGTCTTAGGTGTGAGGCGGTCTGCAGGTCTTCGCAGTCGCTCAATAGTGGCTCTCGCTGACGAAGAATTCCCCACCGCTCGAGGTTGTCCTTTGTTCTACCAACTCCAATTCTTAATCTGTTCGGGGATTTCCAGGTTCGCCAGTGAAGGTTCTTGCCAGTTGGGAGGCCTTCCTTTGGAGTAATGAAATCTTCTGGTGCAACTTGTTGCCAGAGCTGGAGTCTCTCATTTTCAACCCAGCGATGAAAACAATTCGGCCAATAGCCAACATCAACAAGAGTTGCGTTAAAAAGTAAGCAATCGATACTGTCGCTGATACAGCCAGTAGAAACTAAACAGGAAATTATCCGTTCAAGTATATCAAATTCTTCTTTGAACCATCGCATTCTTAGGCATGAGATGACTATTAACCTTTCCTTCCCTGTGATGTGTATCTTCTGCACATTGCTTCTAATAACGATCAATATCTCTATAAATATAATAAAAACTAGGTTAAGATTTTAGGTATTCTTCCATAATATATTTACGCAATGATTTATAAAATAATAAAAAAAAATCATAATCAGATTTTATCGGGCACATCGGAGGTATTGTGTGAACATTGGAAACAAATTCGCGCTGTGAGTGCCTCGAATTTGGGTCTAGACGATGTGCGGGAAGCGCGACACTATATTCACATCTCAGTCTTTCATACTTCACTGTGAAGGAAGAGGGAAGAGAGTGGGTATGGGCTATTACCACGCCTAGCAGCAGTAGCTCGTAGTTTTACTAGAAATATGAAATAGGGAGTCTATAGATACTACGAAATATAAGTGGTTTGTCGATGTAAACCTATTTTTTGAGGTAACCAACCGTGCGTGTTTAACGTACGTTGTCTATTATTACAGAATTCGATGGCTCGTGCTGATTACTCGTACATGTTGTGTAATTCGTAACTTGCGTATGTTGAGCTACTGCAGTACACCGTCTACCTGTCCGCCTCTTCCTGTCGATGATGCTATGCGTGATTATAACAGGTTGCATCACTGCTTAATTATTCGCGGATGCTCTAATGGCCGATAAGGAGTTAATGATCAGATATATATTATATTTTTAGGAGAAACCATAAATGAATCAGTTAAATGCTGATAGATATGGTGGCGTAAACTAGTAAAGCTTTCAATTTATATTTTATTTATTTATTTGACAGAACCTCAGTTCCAAGGTACAAAGAATAAGAAACATAGAGTATACATAAACATACAATACATACAAAAGAGAAAAAAACATAAAAGGAGAAGAAGATGACACGTGTCAAAGATACCATCGAAAAAAGAGGAAAAGGATGTAAGAAAAGGATCGAGGTGTGCTGGTAGGCCATTTAGGAGCGCCATTTCCGTTGTACTAAATTGAATGCTCGAAGCTCCACAGGTATCATATGGGATCAAAAAAAATGAATGGCTACGAGCACGGGTGTACTTATCTGGAAAGTAGACGTTAAAACATTCAAGTATCCCAGGGTTGTGAATTGCACCGCGAAGAAGAAGGAATGAATGTTTGAGAGCAGCGATTTTACTCATATTTGAGCTTACAGAAATGTTAAAACAGCAATTGTCGGTATCCACATGCTCCTAATATAGAGCGGATATGGTAAAAGAATGTACATTTTTATTTTTTCACATTAAAATTCATGTAAAACATGCTCCATAATTCTACACCGTGCTGGTTTGAAATTCAGCGAAGTTGCGTGAAAGGTTTTTGTTTCGCGGATCTGTTTCATTCGATCGAGAGGTTGTGAATGGGATCAATCTCTGCGGGTCTGCGAGTCAAGTGGGCGGTCCTCGACCCCGTTAGTCGAGCCCTGCATGCAAGAGCTCCAAGAGAGGAGGTGATAAATAGGTCACCGATATGCATTATTACACCTCAGATATCTCGGATTCGATCGTGGAATCGAAATACACGAATTGTCACGTACAATGCAAAAAAATAATTAATTCGGTTTGGATACTTCTGAAAACAAATCGACAGGCGTATACAACTAGGATGGGCAGCATTCGGAAAACTTACGTCCATTTTCCATGAGAATGGAGACCTGCAGACCGCCTCACACCTAAGATCCTGCCCATGTGCCCAAGAAGCTGCATATCCAAAGACCTAATGCTGGGCAACACACGGGCTATCGATGGTGCCATATATTGGGCAGAAATAATTTGACGTCGCGTACACGAAGAAGAAGAAGACATTTATGATGGGAGAAGCATTAGGTTCGGTCGAATTATTCTAGAGTATTCAAGGATGTTTCATTTCAGATAAACGCTCCTGAGACATGAATCGTCACATGCACTCGTAGTTATTTTTTTCGTTAACCTTTCCTTTACGGTGCTAAAATAAAAACGCGCGTTCCGTTGATGGGTAGTCAGTGCACATTCAAAATTAGCACTTAAATCGGAAAAATAAGAACATTCATAGCTAATTGATGTCAAAAATTATAATAATTGAAATTTATTGGCCGAAAACATTAAAAAAAACATCTGGCAACGCTCACGGAACGGCCATAAGTCCACTCTGGTTTCAAGCTCGAGAGCTACTGCCGCTAGTCGTGGTAATGGCCGGAGCGGCCCACTCCCACGCTCTTCCCTCTTCCTTCCCAGTGAAGTAAGAATGAGATGCGTAGATTAGTGTAACGGCGCTTGCAGCATAGCAGAGCAGGTGGTCTACCTCGCTCAATATTAGACTCGTATATTTGATTATATGCCATATGAAGCAGTCTTGTGAATGTCACCTTTGTAAGGTGTCGATCAGCGTTGGCGGCGTATGCTCCAAGCAAGGCGCAGATATGGCATATAGAGAACTAATCACGCGTTCAATACATATATTAATTGCGTTATATATATACAATCGTCTCGGAAACAACAGGGTCAGATCCTGTCTGCCCAGAAGTGGGCGACGTCGATAGCGTTACTCCCGGTCACAATCAGGTCTTCCTGGGTGCAGCTACTCGGACACAGCGCACACTACAGAAGGTGTGACTGGGCCTGCTCCACGCCGCAGTCACATTCAGTCGGTCCGCTGTAAAACTGCCAGGCTTTCATTTGTGTCCTCGTCTTGTATACTCTAATCCGAAGTCTATTAAGGGATCTCCATATATTCCACCACTGGTTGTGTCCAGGAGCTAGGTCCTCTTTCGGGGAAATCCAAGTATTCCCCTCAGTTCCGCTTCTCTCACATGTTCAGCCGCAGGGTGGCCTCAGGTATCCCCAGTTCCGTTGTCGACTGTAGGAAACCTCTTCTTGATTTGAGCCGTGTGGTTATCTTTTGATTCCCAAACATATGGTGGAGTGTGTCGTGGGTTCCTTTGGAGAGCTCCTTCTTGGTGGTGACTTCTCGCCGTATGTTTGGTGTGGCGATGCCCGAGAGTTGATATAGCTTTGATATTGGGGTAGGTTTAACAAAACATAGGGTGGAGTGCGTCGTGGATTAATTGTGTTGTATCGTCTCGATTCTCATTAGGCAGCTTCGGTGCTTTCTTATTGTTTCTGTTGATGTTAGTGCTTTTGTATTGTGTGTGTATTATACTTGTACGTACAATGTTTCAACACTAAAATATACAAATATATAACATTACGAAAAGCCTCGAATTTCTATTCCGTCTATATTTAACTATTTCAAATTTATATTCAATATATACGAGGGCCATTTGGAAAGCAAATACTTTTATCCTTTATTTATTGGGAGAACAGATGTACTATGTTTAATTTAAATAAGCAGAGTATAGAAGAAAACATTGTTTTTTCGCTTGCTGCAACACCGCGTTTCGCCTCCTCATAAATTGTGGCTTTTTGATTGAGTCGTGTGTGATGAATTTTTGCTGGATATTTGGAATCTTATCCACCTTTACGTCTTCTTCTTCGTGTCAGCGACGTCATTTTTTTCTGCCCGGTATCTGGCAAGATCGATTGCCCGTGTGTTGCCCAGCATTAGGTCTTGAGGTGTGCAGCATGTTGGGCACATGGAGCAGGATCTTAGGTGTAAGGCGGGTCTCCGTAGTCGCACAATAGTTTCTCTCCCTGCCGAAGATTTCCCCACCGCTCGAGGTCGTCTTTTGTTCTACGAACTCCGGTTCTTAATCTGTTCAGGGATTTCCAGGTCCGCCAGTCAAGGTTCTTGCCAGTTGGGAGGCCTAAAATCCTCTTGTGCGACTTGTCGCCAGAACTGGAATCTCTCATTTTCAGGGCTGGATGTGAGAGGTTGTGTAGATCTCAGAAAGCTGCTTTGCGACTTTTGTAATCGTTACGTAGTCAGACTTTTTAAATGCTCCTCTCGTATATATCGCAAATTTAATAACAGATACAGTGACAGTGTAATATATGTAGCAATGTGTATCAGAATCCTATTGTCTCGCGGCAGTATGTTTGTTCCATTATGTGGAATCGACTGTGAAGTTTTGCGATGCCAAGTTCTTCGACATACACACTGACACCGGGGGCTGTGTGTCTGGCACGGGCGTGGAATCTTTAGACTGCTCTCTACGTTATTGTGATCCCCTTAGGTGACTTTCCGCGAGGCTTTTGCTCATGAAATCCCTTACCAGAGACTCCTCAAGTATATATTTTTAAAAATCAACAATTTGCGCTGTATTACTGAACCATACTGGCACACCGTATAGCTGTACATGGCTTCTTAATAATAATATATTTCAATACTTCTATATTTCAATATTATTAGTATAAAAAAATACATATAATTATACGTCTTTTTTTTATACGCATCAATTCATTGGAAAATTATTAACAGACGCGGGATTCGAACCACGAGCCTTGCACCTTCGCTCCGTTCTACACACCGCGCTATCCACACGACTATTCTCCGCCTCAGCAGATACGCGAAACCTGATGTATATACATATATACCATTGTTAACATCATATAACGACAGGTGACTCTGTAGTAAACATTCAGAGTATGTATATTATTATTTTCTTTTTTGTTATTGTCGTTACTTTTGATATTGTGGAATAATTGTAAATACTATTCTGTATTTTTTGTATCATTTTCGTAGAACGCAATCGCTTTGTAAAATCTTTTTTTTTATCAGTTTTATTTGTAATTAAATATACACATACAATTTTATACATAAAAAAAATTATACGCATCAATTCATTCAGAAAATATATCGGCAGACGCGGGATTCGAACCACGAGCCTTGGAACCAACCTTTGCTCTATTATTTTTAACAGTACAGTCCACTCGACTATTTCTCCGCCCGAACGGATAATACGCGAAAGTTTCATTTGTTTTTTTTCAATGTTTATAGCATTCACTTTTAGATCCATTATAAATAATAAATACTTATTTATTAACTTTTTTTTTATCGTGGATCACATTGAGCATGACCTCTTGACAGTGGCAGATTGAAGAAGGCTACCGGTTAGTCTCGATCTTCTGCAACCCTATTTAGCTCGAGAAGAGTGGAGATCGAGATGCAAAATTTTGTTGCTGCAAACAAATGAGATGGATTCCATAAATTAAAACATCGCGATTTGACTAGAAAATTTCGTATATTTTGGGAAACCTTGTAATATCGTAAAGCATCATACGTCTAGTATACTTTTATGTATACGGTGCGACATTCTCATATTCTCTCTGATATTCACCTGCTCTCCTCGATATACCTGTATCAAGTAGCTCACCACACTGTGTGTTGTCTCTATACTTCACAGCAGTGTTCCCCAACCCATAGTCCGCGGCCCGTAAATATATATATTTATGTGAACACATACAGGGGAATACCGACAGATGGTGATAGTAATTCTGAAGTCTCATCTGTGAAATTCTATGACGCTTGTGGAGTGTTGATCCGCCAACGTCATAGACTACAGCCCGAGATTCACGCATTAACCTTATTATTACAGGAATTTACTATGAATGGGTGGTCTTCACGGGAAAATTTTCGTCAACCACCAATTTTAATTAATGGGCTATGACTGGCATTTTACGGGTGATGGATCAAATTCAAACCTACTATTTTAGAGCTCAAAAATATATTAAAAATCCTTTTTTTAAATCTTCGTCGGTTATCGAACCCACAACCTTTGGCTTGCAAAGCAAACGCTTTGACCATTGAGCTATACCCGCCGGCATTATTATTAGTTAGATGATGATGCACATCAGAAATATGTCCATATATATATATATAATGAAAGATTTTAAAAATGTGGTGCAATACCAGCCAAGGGGTATAACTTTGAAATGGGTGTCAATATTAGTAGTGCGCGAATTTTTTTCCCTTTTTTGCCTGTCCTCAGGTGTATAAAGTGACATCCCCCGCCTTTAAAAAAGCGACAAAACGCGGGTTCGTCAGAAATGCAGGAGCAGATCACAAAGCAAAATAATTTAACTTGTTCTTGAAGCACAATTCGCATTCATTTTTAATAAAGACTCGATTTACTCGTCCGACCGTTACATGACGTTTCGCCGGCCGGTTGTGAGTTAACTGACGACTCCCAGAACACTGTCATGCAGCGCCGCTAAGATAATAACGGCAAAAAAAAAATTACACAATTGAACCAACATAAAATGTAGCAACTGTCATAACAAATAAAATGGCGTATGCAAACGCCGTGTAATTTCATATATATAATTAAAACTGATATTATTAGATGTGAATGTCAGGCGGGCGAACAAAAATAAGAGACTAAAGATCGTTTTTTGAGGCTTTTCGGCATCAGCGTAAAAGAGCTATATAAGGTGATATCAAAGGTTAGGTTAGGTTAGTCAGGCGGACGAACAAAAATAAGAGACGAAAGATCGTTTTTCGAGGCTTTTCGGCATCAGCTTAAAAGAGCTATATAAGGTGATATCAAAAGGTTAGGTAGCACTGTTTTTCAGCCATGTTTAGACATCGGGTTCACAGAGCAAACATGTTTTACGATCCTCCTTCCTCTTTGGATGCTCGGCTATACGTTACGGAAATTGGATGATGCCATTCCGAAAGTAAACTTCACAGCTGTAAAATTTTGTTAATTCAAAAGTATACTCGCCCGTTACAAATACTTGTATATACACTGTTGAATTTAAATATTTATTGTTGATAGTTTTTTTATCAAACGTGAATATTTTGTATGTGAATACGTTTTTATTGGAATTTTTTATAATCCTGTGCGGAAAGTAATTTCGCTAGGTCTTCTTTCGGGGCACTGTATGCGGTAAGTATTCCCCGCAGTTGCGCTTCTCCACATGTTCAGCCGCAGCGTTGCATCAGGTATCACCAGTTCCGTTGTCGACTGAAGGAAACTTCTTCTTCTTGATTTGAGCCGTGTGATCTTTTGATGATACAATATTAATTGAAATATTAAATTGTAGTTATAATGTATAGCGTACTGTCATCTCACTTATAACGCACACTTTTTAATTTTTTTAACGAAGATTTATCCTTTAGTGTTAGCGACCATTTTTCATAAAACAGTCCCTTCTACAATTCTGTTGTTAATTTGGGTTGAACCGCCTCTTAGGACTTAACCGTGTGGATGCCATGAGCCCAAATATGGGTCCGCTGCGGGAAGCCCGCCAATGCCGTGAGCACACCGGTGTGTTATACAACTGTATATTTTTTGTCAATGATATATCTTGCGTCTATAGCGACATCTATCGTCTGCTTAAGAAAAAAGTATGGTCTAAATTGGACACCATTTAGGGGTTCAAATCTTCGATATTCCACGAGGCGTTGCATAGATCTATTCAGGGTCATGGTATCCATACCAGTAGTCCAGGATTCAGAAGCATTGCGTTAATAACTCGATCTTAAAAAAACCTTGCAAGAGAGTTGACTACAACTCTCATCATTATCATGCTGATGTCAATATATAGCAGTTCAGTTTAAGTAGCCTAATTAGATACAAGTACCTTTCAATTTCTATTGGCGAGACAAATGTATCCTGTTGAATTGTTTCCGTCTCTTTCTCAGTCAGCTATCAGACCAGTTTGTTGGCCAATATCAGTTGACAGATTGCGAAAGAAGGAATGCAAAATGGCGCATTATTCGCTGCACTGTTATTACCATGCATTTACAGACGATCAATGGTGCAGTGGTAAAGTACACGACTAACAAGAATCAAATCACATGAAACTTAAAAAAAAAAAGTAATTAAATACACACATACAAATCTACATCAAATTTTACGCATCAATTCATTCAGAAAAAATATCGGCAGACGCGAGATTCGAACCTCGAGCGTTGCACCTTTGCTCTATCCTACACGCCGCGTGTCCACACGACCATTCTCTGCCTGGACAGATACGCGAAACTTGATACCGCTGCTAACACCATATAATAATAGATGTCTCTGTAGTTTATATTCAGAGTATGTATATGATTATTTTATGATTCAAACAGTCAACATTTATTCACAAGCTTTTTATTACTAGTTGCCGACAGTCTATTTATTTAGTAAGTACCACTCGGGTCTCGAACCTAACTATAACAACCAAATTTAAAAAAAATGTCCAATATGTCTACTGGGATTTTTGAATTCTTGGACTTGTACGTTTCGGATAGGCAGTGGTGTAGTGGGACCAGGTTCAACAAGTATGGTTTTTGTAGCGGTAATTCTAATTAAATTTATAATTTTAATTGTATATATATTTTTGCGGGTCTATTCGCGCATTAGGATAAAATGGTCCTGGCCTCGGAGGCGTTGTTGAAATTGTATTTACTCTTTTGAAGTATGCATTTTGTAGAGAAATAAATAAAATAACTCACAAGGGTACTTGGTACTTGTCCGTTGCCGCGGCTGCAGAATAACTGTGGTGGAGACACTTCTTAACCAAAACTGAGCGAAAGATACAATGTTCATATAGAAAAGGGACCGGAGTAGGGATAAATAGACAATAGTGTTCACTGTGACCAATACGGTCACGCACGAGCCCACTTCGATTCATTTTTCACATAATTTTGTATTTTGTGGTTGGTTATCGCTTGTCTGGACCTCAGTGCAGTGTTTTGACAAGTGTTTTTATATATCATTATTATCATTGCTTTCTATATGTAGTATTATTGCGAATTTACTGTTTATTTATTCTTCATCCGGCTGAAGTGGAGTTGCCGTAGCGGGCATTCATAAATATTGAATACTTGCAGCAAACAGATGCAGTTTTCAGAGAATTAACTTCTCCCTCTCTGTCTCTCTCTCTCTCTACCTTTGTATCTCCCCCCTCTCTGTCTGTTTCAGCAAATGCTCTTATGAAAATACTGAATTATTTATAGTCAGTCGACTTCGTCTCGGATTTTACTTCAATTTCCTCTGCCCTCATTACTTTTGAAAATGTTGATTCTTCATGCTCTAATATAATCTTCGTAATATAATCTATACACACATACCTCGCTATACGGCCGCTCTTTATACGGCACTTCGCTATAATGGCCCTCTTAAATTAACGCTCGTTTTCGATTTTCGGCCTAAAATTATGTAAAAAATAGAAAAACTATTGATTTTATAGATTGGGGACAAAAACAAAACAAACGGAGAATGCCAATGAGACAAATGACTATCCAGGGAAAAAATGTATTAATTTGTATTAGAATAATTGATTCCTTATACGGCTTTTCACTTTGCGGCCAAGTTTGGTGGAACGTATCTAGGCCATTAAGTGAGGTATGGGTGTACTCATGAAAATATAGCTTAATCATATTTTTAATTTATAATTGATAATTATAATTTTACATTAAATTAAATTTAAAGAATTAACAAATTAAAATATTAAATTATGATTTCACAAATTTTTAAATGTGATTACACGTTTAGGACTCCGTTGGGTCCATCTTTAGTAAAGCTTCAAATGGACTCGAGTCCGAAACATGTAATCATTTAAAAATTAATATGAAATCAAAATTTAATATTTTTAATATGTTATTTTTTTAATTTAAAATAATATAAAATTAAAATCATGCAATTTCACCGAGTATTGTTCGTCGATAACCTTTAATTAACTCTTTGAACTCCAATTGAGTAATAACAAAAACACGTCCAAACAAAAAATATATACAAAACTTAACTAAACATTCATAATGGCTAAACTTGTCAGCATGAGTGAGGAACATGTATACCAACAATATGACAAAAAATAACGATCATTGAATATACGTAGCCCGCGAAAATGTAAATGTAACCTTATTTTTTGAACAGCCCTCGTACTCTTATCTGTCATTGCAATCGCACTGTTCAGTACCGACTTTATACTCTGCGGCGCCCTAGGGCTTTTTTTTTCTAGCGCCTCAAATTGTTCATATGTAAAAAAAAATATATGAACAATTTGTTCCCCTCGGCGCCCCTACTTTATTCGACGCCCCGAGGCACCGACCCACTTCGCCATCCCCTAAAACCGGCACTGGCACTGTTGATAGCGATTTCGGTTTTAATCGACGGAATACACGAATCAAAATACACTTTGTGATACCTGAAATAATCTACCGAGTTTGGAGATAACTCTCCTTCATCAGGACGTATTTAAAACTCTTGTCTTCCAAAGCGGTAAAAAATATAAATCTCAGTGATTTTGCTAATTGTATTATATAATTTATATTCTCATTGATTAGAATAATCTGCTGCACAGCATAATATTTATTAAAACGTAAACGTAAAACGTTTGTCGAGTGTTTACGTGTACGGATTGTGAAGCCAAACAGTGAGTGAATCATCGATGTGCGTTCTCGAGGCGTCGCGACCGCCGCATTTCGGCCAGACATTTTTTTTCTACAAGAACTAGCTTAAAATCGTATCGGCCGAAGCATGTACGAGGTGTCCTGCGTGGGCGGCAACAAGGTGGACGCTGCGTGCGCGGTGAGATCCATCTCGGGAGTCATGGGGGGCCAACCCTCGTGCCAGCAGCACCAGCAGCACCAGAACAAACAGTACAGCAAGTACTACCCCTGCACGCAGCACGAGAGCAAGCGCCACCACAGCGGCAGCACCAAACGCAGAGACAGGCACGATTCGAACACCTACAACACTGATGAAGACACGGTGATCAAGATTGAAAAAGATCACGGTGTAAAGAGTCACGTTTTGAGGTTGTTGAGGAGGTCAAAGAGTCACTCGAATGCTCAGCATCAGCAGACGGTTAAAGCGCAACAGATGGAGCAGCAGCATGTTGTTGAGAGGAGCAGCAGGCACGAAGGGAAGAGTAGTGGACGACGCAGGGAGACTGATAGAAGAGTCGTTGTCACTATAGTTGATGGGCTGCCTGTGGTCGTGACTTCGGCGTCGCATCATCATAACAAGGTAAGTACACAGAGACTAAGCTAGATTATTTATTTAACTAATATGAACTACTGAATATTTATACCAAATGACATCCTCGGTCGAAATAGAGTCGACGCGTGGTGAATAGATGAGAAATAGGTTTCAATATTTCTAAAACCCAATCATGTACATTGTCCACCAAGAAGACTGGTATGGCTCATATATCTTTCAATGGTTGTTCTCTTTCAAAAGCAAGCGCCACGAACATTCTTATACTATCAATCTCGAATAATGTCAAATATTACGAGTCAATTACGTATAAAGCCGTTCTCGCTTCCAAAAAACTAGGTGTATAGATCACGTTATCAACTTCTTCTTCTATATAAAGTTCAAATCCGACCTATCCTTGAATGCGGCAGTCACCTTTGGATTGAAGCCCCAAAATACCTTATAAACTTAATTGACTTAGTTCAAAGAAGAGCAATTCGTTTGATAAACAATGACACTCTTACGCCTAACCTGCAATAAATGGAACACAGGCGTAAGATTGGTTCACTTAGTCTTTTCTACCGTTATTACCACGGTCACTGCTCTTCCGAACTTAAATAACTAATTCCTCCTGCACTCACCCACAAACGACAAACTCGTCTAACACTTGCAGAACATCCATATAGGGTAAATGTGTGTCGAACGAGAACTGGCTGTTTCCAAAGCTCCTTCCTTAATGCCACCGGTAAGCTTCGGAATGCTCTTCCAGCGTCTGTGTTGCCGCCTTCCTTAAATCTGGATCTCTTCAAGAAACAAATAAATATACACTCGCAATCTCCCCAACCCACACACACACACATACAAACACAACTCACGTTTTCCGCATGCAGCGTCCAGCCTCCTTGGCTGAGCTTCATAGAGTGCACTGGTCTTGACCGGCTGTGCTCTCCTGCATGCGATTACATAAAACGGTCTCCAATTAATTGATGAGAGAGTTATAAAATGGAACGTTGTTTGTTGTAAATTTGCATATGTATCAGTTTCTTACTATTTTGCGACTATTTTCTTTAAATATATCCGAGTATATATATATCGAGTCCGCCATCTAACTTTTTTTTTCAACTAGTGCTTATTTCGTGAATGGTAACACTTAGCTCATGTCTGATTTGACAGATAATTAGTTTTATCCTTCCGCTGAACGAATATGGTTGTGTATACGCTTGAACAACGCTGGGAAATATTGCGACATTACTTTGAAAATCAGGCCATTTTTCTTCGAAAATGAGCAAGGAGTGGCCGTTACAGTTAATGGCGATCGTTATCGGGCCATTTTTGTTCACAGAAATTGAAGAGGATGATATTGGCAACATTTGGTTTCAACAGGACGGCGCTACGTGCCACACAGCCGAAGCTACACTCGATGTTTTGCGCCCCATTTTCAAAAAAAAAAAGTTATTTGGCGGACCCATTTTATATATATATATATATCATACCATACTCACCACGCAGATATCGGGGCATTTGCGTTTTCTTCGCGAGAAAAATATTCTTTGAATGGAAATGTTTTTATACGTATTTTTTATCCGGATCATCCCCGTTTTGCCGGTGACATTTGAGTCTTCTTATTGACGACTTTATGGTTTAGGGGTCACACCCGTTATACTGGAAAGAGGTCATACAATACCAGACCTCAATAAAAGTTTGTTTGAAATGTATGTATCATCATGCTCCTGGATTGTTTTATGTCACATGTATTTACAGAATAATGTACGAAATTTAAAAAATGTAAATTATACGCACGAAAATAAAGCAGGATGTCTTAGTGTTTATTAAAATATTTCTTCTTCGTAGTATCAATCCGGTGGATTGGTTTGCAGCAACAAAATCTTGCATCTCAATCATACTTGAGATGCAATCAATTTTTTTTGCTGATACATGGGATGTCTTTTCGACCTTTAATGTGGTATTTTCCCCTTTATTTCCACATCCTAATGCTGTTGACCATAAAGGTTCATCCGCCTTTGGAGAGCATTTACTACCTCCAGGACAATAGAGTGCCCTAACCAGCTTGACCTGATGAGGTTAGCTGGGTGTTAGCTTTTTCCGGCCAACATTCGGTCCCTGTCTATATTGGCCGACTGGTGTCGCTCACCCCCCACCACGAGAAGGAGACAGATCAGGATTTTCCTTTCATCGAACCTGTGACCTTAAGGCATTTCCCAGAGTCCTCCAGTACTTTTATTTACCCAAATAATTAGTATCTATTAGAATTCGTAATATTTGCCCCAAATAACTAATATCCTATACTTATTTTGTAACTAATAGCTTGTTCTTACTTTTAATGAAGTATTTTAATTTTAATAACATGGTTATCACCTGACAATACATGGCGAAACTGCATAAATATAATTTTAATTTAATTTTAATTGAAATAATAACAAATTAAATCTATTTACTTTTGATTCACATTAATTTTGAATGATTGTTTGACATGTTTCGGACTCCCTGGAGACCATCATAATTGATTAACAGATAAAATCATTAATTAATTATTATTAAATAGGTAGTATGCCGTGTTTTCTTAAGTACAGGAAGTAGATGTCCAGAGTATTTGGGGTTTTATCAGTGTACTCATATAACGTTGCTAACTGTTGTTATTTTCTTGTTGTTTGCAGGTACGTTCCATACATAACTAATCGTCTTCTCCTCGCGCTACCTTAACTCATTGCGGTAAGTGCTTTATTTTCATTTTTTATTGCCCACTTAGCGGATTGGGATAATCACTCTAGGTTGTTAATGACGTAGGCGGAGAGATCGCAATTCGGAAGGAGCAGGTTCTTTTCCTTTAAAAAATATTTATATACATACTATACGGCTGCGAATTTTGCCATCCCACCAAGAGCCAATACAGCCGTATACTACATTTTTTAATACATTTTTTTTGCCTTCAATAACATTACAAAATATATTACATTTCAATTCGTTATTGAAGTACTAACATAAGTGTGGCGATGTTAATGTATTGACACATTTAGTGTCAATGACCTCACACGCGGAACAAGTGTCAGGATACTCAACGCAAATTGTTGGACTTGTAACAACAAAAACCATGTCATAAGTATATCATGGTTGACACACAAATAACACGGCATTATTGTCACAAAATCAAACGTCCAACATTTCGCATCTGTCAACACCAACACTGAATCTGAAGCAATATTACACTAAATATGTCAATATCTTCACTCAAGTTGGTTTCAACCACTGTTCACTGCGATTCTTTCGTTTTACACGTTTCCAGGGTTGAACGATGGTCCTTTCAGGCCACACTTCAGGCTCCATGAGAGACTCCAGCAAAGTCGCGATGACCCCGACTTTGAAAGAATGAGTTTGGAGAGCAAATGCCTGCGTAGAATGCGAATGGGGGTTCGATGGTTTTACTTTGTGAGGAATTACGAGGTGAGAGAACGTACAAGGCAGCGTTATATATTACTGTCTGACAAAAGGCGAAGGTGGACCTGACTCTCAATGATCAAAGCGTTTGCTTTGCGAGCCAAAGGTCGTGGGTTCGATCCCTGACGGATATTTAAAAAAAAAACGACTTCCGAGCTCTAAAATACCACCTTTTGGTGTGTATTTGATACCTTATTCGTAATATGCCAGTCATAGCATATCAATTAAAATTGGTGGTAGACGAAAGTCGTCCTGTGAAGACTACTCATTCATAGTAAATTCCTGTATTAATAAGGATGATGCGTGAATCTCGGGCTGTAGTCTATGCCGTTGGCGGATCAACACTCCGCATGCAGCGCTTAGCCATTTGCACCATGGTTAAGCGTCATAGAATTCCGCAGATGAGACCTCAGAATTGCTATCACCATCTGTCGTTGTTCTCCTGTATGTGCTTATGTAAAAAAATATAGTTATTTGAAAAAATGTGGAATCAGTATAAACGGAGACTCCTCATTTATTTACATATGAAATTTGCTCCGAAAAACATTGCTCGTATAAATATTCTCTGTACGCGCATTTTTTTGTGTTTTTTTTTCCTTTAATTTGTAATTTTCATCACGTAATAATCATAATACCGTCTCGCCATTTTGTGTTGTGTTGCTCATTGCCCTTTTTCACGTTTTCTCTCCCATCCGCCGTGATTTACGACATCGCTGGGCTCTACCGTATGACATGAATATACATTAAATACGGCGGCCACATCTATGTAATGTAGACTTACCGCAAAGTTATAAACATACCCCTGACTTTACTTCATTTTTTGACAGTCGGAACAAACCGAATAAATTCCTTTGAACGCAAAAAATGATATTGAATCTACTTTCAAAGCAGATAGCTATTTAAACGATATCTTTATCGTAGTATCAATCCGGTGGATTGGCTTGCAGCTACAGAATCTTGCATCTAGATCTCCACTCCTCTGGGTCCTCCGCAACCCTCTTCAGCTCAGCATAAGAGCTACAACTCATGTCCTCGTACACTTGCTGCAAACACTCCCGTCTAGGGCGCCCTCTACAGTTTCTGCCCTCAACCGTCCCCTCCGCAATGTCGTGAAGAAGACCATCGTGGCGCACGATGTGACCGCTCGCCTCTCTGAGATGGTTCTTATTAGGTGCCTACCTTCCTTGATTATCCTGAGAACCTCATTGTTTGTGACGTGGAAGTTGAAGGCGATCGGTCACATCATGCGCCACGATGGTCTTCTTCACGACATTATGGAAGGGATCGTTGAGGAGAGAAACTGCAGAGGGCACCGAAGACGAGAGTATTTGCAGCAAGTGTTCGAGGACATGAGTTGCAGCTCTTATGCTGAGCTTTAGAGCGTTCAGAAGATAAACTATCATAAATATTACAAAAAAATCAAGCTCGGTTGGAATCAATACGCGTTGGAAACCGATGAAGGTAATATAAGCCGAAACAGCCATTACTCAGATTGTATTTACTTATTAAAATGCAAAAGTGTTTTACTTATTACATTACTTAATAGTATATTTGTGGGTGTCTCTCACAATTATGATCGATTAACACTAGCGACTGTTGGCGCAAATTTCGATACTGCAATATTGACGAAGCCGATGCATTCAAGGACTGCACTCGCGTATGACGTGGGCAGAGAGTGACTTAAGCCGATTGGAAAAGCGTAGGACGCAACACTGTGGTGCACACTGCAGTTATGTGCAGTGTCACTTTGTTATATTAAAAGCAGCAAGGTACTGGATATAGACGCTGTGATTTAAGTATCAATTTCGATATGGATTTATATTTTTTAGTTACATACATAAACGCATCATCAGCCTGTGTCCGTCCACTGTTGAACGTAGGCCTCCCGCGTGAGTCTTCACCTTTCTTGAAACTCAGACATATGCACCAAGGCTACCACCACTATTCTTCTTGCAAGTGATCAGCTCTGTTTGCAAGTTCTTAGCACACTTTTCTTCCTCATCGACAGTCGTCTCTCCGACAGATATGTTCTGCCCATTGCCACTTGAGTGTGCCTCTTTCGGATATCCCCGTTTCGGATTGTATCTTTTAGATACACTCCTCTCATGGATCTCTCCATGGCACGTTGGGTGACTTTTATTTTATATGTAAGACCTGCTGTTATAGACGATTATTTACCTGGTTAGGAGATGTATTTGCTTGGAGCAACATAATCTTGCATCTCGATCTCCATTCCTCTCGGTCCTCCGCAACCCTCTTCAGCTCAGCATAAGAGCTACAACTCATGTCCTCAAACACTTGTTGTATGATGTGACCGATCCATCGGGCTCGCCTCCCTGAGATGGTTCTTATTCGGTGCCTATCTTCCTTGATTATCCTGAGAACCTTATTGTTCGTGACGTGGTCTTTCCCAGGAAATTCCAAGAATTCTTCTGTATGACACATCTCAAAGGCCTCTAGTATTTTTGTATGACTTTCAGATAAGCACCATGTCTCACAGCCGTACATCAAGATGCTCCAAACAAATGTTTTGGCAAGTTGCTTGCGGAGCCTTAAATTAATATTCTTTGACTCAAGAATTTTTAGCTTTTTTATTGAAAGCTAGCCTTGCTTGATGTATTCGACTGTTGACTTCTCTTTTTGTTCTGCCATCCCAGGTGATCGTACTCCCAAGGTATACAAATTCTTTTGCATCTTTTAGGGGTACTCCTAGCATTGATATGTTAATTTTCTGCTGCTCATTGCGGCTTACTCTCATGACTTTGGTTTTTGTGCTGTTTATCTTCATATTAAATATGTTTTCCATGGATGTCAGCGCTTCAGTGAGTTCATCTTCAGTTTCAGCAATCAAAGCAAAAGCAAGGAAACTTATTTTCTAGCTATAATAAATCAGTTGGCTTAGATGTAAAGAACAAGTTTATACGTTTAACTATCAAGCAAAATAATAATCAATGCTTTCATTTTCGCTTCACTGGCCGTCGAATTTTGATAGTCCATCAATTTTGCTTTAACACGGTATATATACGTCATATTTCATAACGTATTTGATAATTCCGCGAGCGGGTGGAGCCTCTTTGTTTTTGCGAATTCCTCGCATATTAGCGGATCGATCGATGCTCGCGAAATGTTTAATTAATACATAACTTCGATGAAATGCCGGAATCGAAACATTCTATTATGATATACCATATATGTCAGTCTTTTTACATTTTAATTATTGAAGCCACGCAGCTTAACCCTTTCGTTACGGCTCGGTGGAATACATATTATACTGTCAATACGGCGTGAATTTTTCAAACCATTTTTTTTGCTTAAAACTAGTATTTGAAGCATAAATGTACTTATCTGGCCTATTTTCATATATCACATTGGTTCTTGTATCTTTTATCTATCAGATGATATCATAAAAAACTCTCATATTTCACAAACGTTAATTTTGTAACTCCATACATGCCGTGGCATTGACACGTGCGGTTTACAGAAAAATCGCTCCTGTGACGAAACCTAACGATATTTATTTACATTCTTTACAGATTCCTGTAAAGAATACATGTAGGTTGATAAAGGGAATGACTGCACTTACGATTTCACAATGAGCACTGAAAGTAACAAAACGATATATCACGTCAACCGATGTCAACGGTCGGGGAATCTTTGACGGCATATGCCGACAACCGATGCGAAAGGGTTGAGTATCATACATTTACACATTTCAGTGGTATCTTCTGCAGTGCAATATAGTAATCCATGTCGGAATGGTATTATCATGGTTATGACAGTTAAAAAATATTAATTTAAAGCTCCGCAACCAACTTGCCAAAACATTTTCTTGAAGCATCTTGATGCACGGCTGTTAAGTCAAGCTGCTTATCTGAAAGTGATACAAAAAGACTAGAGGTCTTTGAGATGTGGTCTTACAGAAGAATTCTCGGAATTTTCTGGAGAGACCACGTCACGAACAATGAGGTTCTCAGCATAATCAAAGAGGATAGGCACCTAGTAAGAACCATCTCTGATAAGCGATCGGTCACATCATGCGCCACGATGGTCTTTTTCACGACATTAACAATGACACGACAAGATCAAAACCAAATGCAATCCATACAGCGCCTGCATCGTTCCCATTCTTATTTACGGGTGTTAATCTTGGTGTCTCACCAAAGGCCAATGCAGCCGAATAATGAGTTTCTAAAACAGGTGTCTGCGTAGAATACTTGTATTGCGATGGCTTAACTTCGCGAGGAATGACGAGAGCGGATGAGGCAGCCTTGCATACTACAGTATATCAAGAGACGAAAGTGGACCTGGCTTGCACATGTCTTGCGAATGCCGCAGAAGAGCAAAAACTACGGCTGCCTTTCCTTCAAGCCCCCGAGTTCTCGCCGTCATGGTAGGCCGTCGGCAGCTATATATAGATTGTACTCGCGGAGCTGTGGGAGACGGAGCTGACATGGGACGAGGCGTGGACCAAGGCGACTGACAGAGCTATGGGGCGGCATCTCGTGATGTACAAATGAATTAATGAATTTGGGAAGAAATCATTTTTCTCTTATCAAAGAGACATGATTTAAATCGATCCTGAAATATATATATATAATTGGCTGTCACTCAGGTGGAATATTATATAGATCGAGATAGGTGTCTTGTTCTGAGCGATCTTAAAGGTATCACTCTCGTCCCTTGATTATTTCTTATTATTGTGGGCTTTCAGCGTTCAATCTCACAAAGTCTCGACCCTTGAGAGTGAGAATTAGAAGCGAGAGTGAGAGTAACAGTGAGAGCGTCTTGACATTACGAGAATAATTACGTATCGTAATTTAGGGTTATGGTCCCATTTGCGGGCGCCGATCGAATTAAATATCCGCGGGTAATATTTACGTGTTCAGGCTCTAGCTTGATGCTGGTGTTTGATCAATGAAATAATGTATTAAAATTGTAATTTTTGGGTACTTGAATCGACACGCTGAAAAATCCGCCCTTTCCTGTCTTGAATGTAGGTCTCGGATGGAGACCCACCGCTGGACCTTCCTATATAATCGTGTCGGAAACAACAAGGTCAGATCCTGTCTGCCCAGAAGTGGACGACGTCGACGGCGTTACTCCCGGCCACCTTCAGGTCTTTCTGGGTGCAGCTCCTCGGACACAGTGCACACTCGAAAAGGTTTGACATGGTCTACTCCGCGCCGCAGTCACATTCAGTCGGTCCGCTGTAAAACTGCCAGGCTTTCATTTGTGTCCACGTCTTGCATTCTCCTGTCCGAAGTCTGTTAAGGGACCTCCATATATTCCACCCCTGGTCGTGTCCAGGTGCTAGGTCCTCTTTCGGTGCAATCCAAGTATTCCCCTCAGTTGCGCTGCTCCACATGTTCAGCTGCAGGGTGGCCTCAGGTATCACCAGTTCCGTTGTCGCCTGTTGAACCAACATGAAATGGAGCAACTGCAATCGCTTCACTAAAAAATAAATTTTTATAAGGACATTTTAAATATGAGTAATACGTCACGCACATCATTCATACTGATATCAGCTTGATATAGCTCCTTAAGGACGATGCCGTAAAGCCTCGACAAACGATCTTTTGTCTCTTATTTTTGTTCGCTTGCCTGACATCTACATCGAATGTTAGTTTAATTATATAAGTTTAAACGGTGTTTGCATACGCCAAAATAATTGTTATGACAGTTGGCCCATTGCCATTGGTACGACTGTCATCTTGGCGGTTGGTACCGCCGAAATGTCAGAGCGGGCAGTCAGTCGACACGCGCCCGCCATCGTTATAGGAACGCCTAAGGGCGTCCCTGCAACGGGCCACAAGTGTTTGTATTGTGAACCTGATCCTGCATCCGTCATCCAGTAAAAGATATCCAAAATGGAAGAGGAGGATATCAATGCATTTGGTTCGTTTTGTTATCGGTTCACAAAATGCATTTCGCAACGTACTGTAGCTAGTCGGTGCAGTCATTCTGTCCCTGCAGCGAGTGATGCAATTACTGTCATTATTGTAGTTGTCTGATGCATTGCGCGGGTGCAGACCATTACGTTGCATCACATTACCTGCAGCCTTCCGATCTGTATCGCCGCAATATCAAAATGATACAGAGTAGTTGGATAATGGCAGGTATAAACAAGTACATCAGTCACACCTTTAAAATCACCATATACACTGATGATATGATACTTTGAATTTCGGGTATTAAGGTAAGGGCCCTTTCCC
Source organism: Glossosoma conforme (assembly GCA_022606575.1). Lineage (NCBI taxonomy): Eukaryota > Metazoa > Arthropoda > Insecta > Trichoptera > Glossosomatidae > Glossosoma > Glossosoma conforme. The sequence continues at coordinate 313,548 of JAGTXR010000337.1, forward strand.
ACGGACGTCCAGTTTTGCAGGATCACGTTTAGTAGTATTTTACGTGCTCTTGTAGTAAAATTCACATGAGCATTCGGTTTGCAGGATACCGCAAAAATTTGGATCCGTTCGAAATGTGCTGTACGGTTTTGCCACTACAAACTGGACGAATGGATCCAATAAAAACGGTATCCAGTTTTACATACTTAGTTTTATGGAAGTGTTCCCACTAGCATCTTATTTGCCATCCTTACCATCTATGAGATTACGAAATGTGTCTAATCTCGATCGTAGTTTTTAGGATCGGGTGAACCCAATATCTTCTTTTTTGCATTGCTTTCGGCGGCGAAAGTACCAGTATAATATCAGAAATGTATTCACGTCCTTGGCGTCTGAATTTTCTTCTCCGACTGCCAATGCTATCACGTAAAGAACAGGATGCAAACTCCTGTGTCTTCTTCTTCTTCATGTCAGCGACGTCAAATTATTTCTGTCCAGTATCTGGCAACATCGATAGCCCGTGTGTTACCTAGCATTAGGTCCTGAGGTGTGCAGCTTGTTGGGCACATGGAGCAGGATCCTAGGTGTGAGGCGGTCTGCAGGTCTCCGCAGTCGCACAATAGTGGCTCTCCTTGCCGAAGAATTCCCCACCGCTCGAGGTTGTCCCTTGTTCTACCAACTCCGGTTCTTAATCTGTTCAGGGACCAGTCATGGTTCTTGCCAGTTGGTAGGCCTACCTTTGGAGTAAGAAAATCCTCTGATGCGACTTGTCGCCACAGAGCTGGAGTCTCTCATTTTCATGGCCGGATGTAAGAGGTTGTGTGGATTTCAGAAAGCTGCTTCGCGACTTCAGTCTAGGTGTTGGGGGGCATCTGATTATACAAGCAGTGGGACGGTTGGTTGATTGCCTTACGCATTTCTTCGGCGCATATGACTTTGCGTCTCATGTTTGGTGGTGCGATACCAGCCAAGGGATATAGTTTAGAAATGGGTGTTTGTTTGAGGCAGCCTGTGATGACTTTGCACGCATCATTCAGGGCAGTATCCACTTGATTACAATGGGCTGATAGACCCCACATTTGTGCCGCATATTCTCCGGCTGAGAAACAAAGTGCTAAAGCTGAGGTACTAAGAAGGGGTGGTTGGGCTCCCAGTAAGTATTGGTCAGTTATGTCAATATTTAGTAAATGCGTTTGGTTCAATCACTTCTGCAGTTTACTTGTATGCTGCAATCACTGCTATCATAATTATTCGCAAGCTACTATTACATTGCGTGGGTGCACGCGATTATATCACTGCAGCCTTCATACAGGTATAGGTGCTTTTATGAAATGAAATAGTACAGATTGATAGATAATTATTGTATGTCGATCTCTCTTTTTTTGCATCGACGAGGTCGCGTCCTTATTTGATCATCATTTAATTTATTTTAAATTGCTAAAAGTAGGTAGGTACGAGGGTTATCCGTAAAATAAGGTTCCCAGTGATTTTTGACAATGTTAAACATGTTTAATTCCTTGAATGCGTACATTTTTGGAAAGTTCAGACTTGTACCTATTTTTTACATTGTCGCCATTGAGCTGAATACATTTTCGCATGCGGTATAAGAGGTTTTAAATGCCCGAGTCAAAAAAATCTGCCGCCAAGCCACGCAGATACTTGAGAACCGCTTCTTCCAGATCTTCTCTGTCGCTGATATGCGTTCCACCCAGGTGTTTCTTCATGTCAGTGAAGAGATGGTAGTCACTTGGGGCTAAGTCCGGGCTGTAGGTGGGTGTTTGACAATACCCCATCCAAATTTATCGTACGGTTAACATTCTTGGCAGCCACCTCGCGCAAACCTTAGCGTACCCTAGATGTACAAGGTATTTAGAACACACATGTGAAACATTTAAAATTATAGTAAAAAATCAATTAAACAATAAAACCATTGAGTTTTAATTAATAATCACTTTATCGGTTTCCGTGCCACAGCTCCTTCCTCAGAAGCTACTTACTAAAAACTATACATAAATACAGAACAGAAAAAATCAAGATTACGAGGAAAAGTGGAGGGCAGAGGAGAAGTGTTAGAGACATCTGTTTGACGGAACAGTTGAACAGAGCGAATTTATAGGAAACATATTAGAAACCGGGCTATACCTTAAAAGAGCTTATTATTTATTGATTTATTCTAAATTGTCAAGTCTCTTAGCTTTATTATTTTTACTTGTATAATATTTTATTTATTATTTTTACGAGTGTAAATGAACGTGTAAGTTCATAATGAATCTGTTAATTAACCAGATTGTAGGAGGGAGGAAACGCAGGTGCTGGAAGAGCATTGCCAAGCCTAGCAATGGCGCAACTGCGTGATTACTGATTATGTCATATCAACAACCTCTAGCAGATATACAGGCGGTTGTGATGTTCGTGGATCTCGCGCATATCGAAGCCACGCGAAAGGGGTGACCATATTGTCCAATTTATTACGACTTTTTATGTTGTTCGAGCGCTTTTGCGCATCCGTATACAAGAGCGCAGACGCAAGTAATGACTTCTAACATGTCCGCCATTTTAGAGAATCCATTTCCCAACCTTACCGTCTCCTTATCCATTCCCACGTATTTCGTGGGTAGCATCGTGCTACCAAGGAAGGCAATTCGAGACTCGGTGTAGAGTGCTAACATCGCAGCCTTAGACTGAGGTATATTTGACATCTAACTGATGCACCTAGAATCACGGGATGGCCTTCAGCCACTCTCTAGCAAGTAGCTTTTTGCGTGCACCAGTAACGGGTCCCCATCTGGGTCTTCTAAAACCGGACGGGACATTCACCAAGCGATGGTTCGTGGTGGCCATATGCTCCGTGTATTTAAATATAATAAAAAAAATCTTGATTTAACAGCATTTTTATGATACATTTTTCATAGCAAAAAAATAAAATATCCCGCAAATGCTGCTTTTGATTTTTCATATTTAAAAGGGTTCCAATCGAAAACTGCCATGTATTAATCAATCAATTCAAAGCTATATCAACTCTCGGGCATCGCCCCACCAAGCATACGGCGAGAAGTCACCACCGAGAAGGAGCTCTCCAAAGCAATCCACGACACACTCCACCCTATGTTTGGATATCAAAAGATAACCACACGGCTTAAATCAAGACGAAGTTTCGTTTAGTCGACAACGAAACTGGTGATATCTGAGGCCACCCTGCGGCTCAACATGTGTAGAGGCGCAACTGAGGGGAATACTTGGATTGCCCCGAAAGAGAACCTAGCCCCTGGACACGACCAGGGGTGGAATATATGGAAGTCCCTTAACAAACTTCGGACCGAAGTATGCAAGACGAGGACACAAATGAAAGCCTGTCAGTTTTACAGCGGGCCGAATGAATGTGACTGCGGCGTGGAGCAGACCCTGTCACAGCTTTTGAGTATGCACTGTGTCCGAGTAGCTGCACCCAGGAAGACCTGATGATGGCCGGGAGTAATGCCGTCGACGTCGCCCGCTTCTGGGTAGACAGGATCTGACACTGTTATTTCCGACACGATTATAAATACATCAATTTCAAATGAAAAATTATTGAGCATTGGTCGCCCCGAACCTAAAAGATTATATCATCAAATGAGTAATGCCCTCTCGCCTCCAGAATGTATGGCGAATCATTCGTTATCAGATTTCGCAGCCAAGGAAATGAATTGTTTTTTTTTTCGCATATTTACCCTGTGTGATTTATCTTCACACACACGCACATGATAATCCACGCAAATGTGTGTGTGTGTGTTCCCATGAATTTTGATTAGCAATTATTCATGAAAAAATATACCCTCGCTACCTTTGCATTTTTTTATTTTTTTCACTGTCACAATATCAAATTGTTTTTGGTGGATTTTAGAATATATTTCAGTAACCAAATATTTAAATTAACATCCTGCTCTCTCAAAAAGAGGGGAGTTGTTACGTCGCGTGAGGCAGGATGAGGAGCAGAACAGCAGACTTTCTTTTACAAGCACATATTATATTTACGTTAAAAGCGTTACAAGTTTGTGACCACGCGGTATGACATGCCCGCGCGGCCGCAACGCGACCTTACTTCGCCAAAAAGTGGGAGCCAACTGCCGTGGGGGTCGCCGGCGCTACGGATCTCGCTCAGCTCCGCCGGTGGCAAAACTATGTAACTAGCCCCAATGTGGCCACATACATAAAGGTATGGCAAGCGACAAAAATACAAGACGAAAAATTGTTTAGCGAGTATTTCGGTACTAGTAAGCAAAGACTAACTCATGCTGATGTCAATATATAAGTAGAGTTTATAAGAAGTAGTTTTCAATCCTTCAGTCCATAGTTAGGTTCAAGACCCGAGTGGTACATACTAAATAAATTGACTGTCGGTAACTAATAATATAAAAAGTTTGTGAATAAATGTTGACATAAAAATAGTAATATACATACTCTGAATATATACTACAGAGACATCTATCGTTATACGATGTTAACAATGGTATAAATAGTTTAACTTTCGCGTATCTACTCAGGCAGAGAATTTTCGTGTGGAATGCGCGGTGTGCAGAATAGAGCAAAGGTGCGAGGTTCGTGGTTCGAATCCCGCGTGTACCGATATTTTTTCTGAATGAATTCATGCGTATAAAATTTGATTTATAAGTGTATGTATGTATTTCATTACTATTTATATATATAGTTGAAGATCCGTACCAATATATAAGAATTTATCAACGTACGTATAAATTTATAACGAACTTTATCTAAATAAATAGTAACGTCATTCTCTCTTTAATAGGTAGTTATTCAGTCGCGTGGTGGCAGGATGAGGAGCAGATTAACAACACAAGACTTTTCTGAAGCACATTGACATATATATTTCGATAACTTTACAAACTTCTGGCCTGGACCACAACCTTCAGGCCGGGGCACAATACAATATGATCTCGCTGACGTCGGCACACGACTGAGCGTGAGTGGCGATCTATATAACTAACATCACACCCATGACCGGATTTGTCCGAAATGTCAATATGGCGACACATACATGTACGAAAAGCGAACAGAAATAAGAGACGAAAAATTTTTTCATCAAGGTCTTCGGTACTTGTCAAGGGCTATATCATGTTGATCAGTATGTGTACCTTTACAAAAAGTAATTTCATCCCATTTTTTGGTTTTTCTCATCATTTTGACATGTTTTATATATTATTTTATATGAAAAAAAAAATTCCGAAATATAATCTGAATTTCATAAATATTCTTTCATTAACTAGAGACAGCTACTGCGTCGCCCCTTGACAATTCTCAAAAAATATAGCTTTGGGAATATTTTTCCCTCGTCGATATTCCCATCTGGGCTGTACAAACACCATGCATACTCGTATATACAACTGCCTGCCTTATTTACTATGTAAAACTCAGTAAATGGATAGAAACTATTATGTATCTGAATCGGATAATAACTTTACTTCCGGTTAGAAATTTTTAACCAAGAATAAGAAAAAGAGAATAAACAATATGACCTAACATCCCTTTTACTTAAGTGAAAGACGACTTCACGTCGCCGGAATAATAAGAACGCGTGGTGGAGGAATGAGGAGCGGATGATTAACACATAGACTTTTTCAGAAGCGCATTGAGATATATTCAATTAAAAGATTGAAAAAATTTCGGTCTCCTCGAGGCAGTCAATGGCATCGTGGGTTCTATCCCCGATGGAGATTAAAAAAAGGGTTTTTAATCGATTTCTAAGCTCTAAAATACTCCGGTTGGTGTGAATTTGATCCCTCACCCGTAAAATGCCAGTCTTAGCCTATTGATTAATAGCCAATCTTTCTTATTTATATTTAAATATAAACAGTATGGGGCTCTAGAAAAAAAATTGCCCAGGGTGCCGCAGGGTCTAAAGCCGGTATTTAAAATTACTCACCCTGCAGTATAATCTTCCTACCTGGCAGCTTCCAAAGTTCCTTCCTCAATGCCACCGGTAAGCTATGGAATGCTCTTCCAGCGTCTGTGTTTCCTCCCTACAATCTGAATCTCTTCAAGAAACAAATAAATATACACTTGCAATCTCCCCATTACACACACAAACGAACACAACACACGTTTCCCGAATGCAGCGTCCAGTCTCCCTGGCTGAGCGTCATAGAGTGCACTGTTCTTGACCGGCTGTGCTCTCCTGCATGCGATTACATAAAAAAAAAATAACGGAAAAATAAACGGCCGACGCTGGAATTCGAACCACGAACTGTTGCAACCGTATGCATTAGTTAAAAGAGCAGAATAGACATAATGGAAGCGATAATATGTCCAGATATGAAATTTATTGTACCTCTAATACGTTGCGATTTGTCGTGGATATTTGCTCCAGAAATAGAAAATTTCTCGCCCTGCAGTATCGTACAGTGTTTCTTTCTCTGGCTGATGACGGTCAGACGTTCGTGAATATTTAAATGCCGAGTCCGCGTTTTAATATTGCAGCGATGCAATTGCACGTCGCAGGGGACGCAGGTACACATGGGGCGGTGTTCATGGACGCGTGCCTCGTTAACGGTTGTTTATTCACCTTCCTTGCGCATCACTTTTCAACCCAAGGGGACCCTGTGAAGGTACAAGTCGAATGTTTCGGATCAATAATATAACGTCTGGCGGTTATGGCTCGGTGGTAAAGCTTTTGCTCACCAAACCGAAAGTCGTGGTTTCGATTGCCGGCAGAGGTTAAATAAAAACAATTACGAATCGCTATTAATAGCCTCGGTTTGTGTGATTTTGATTCCTCATCCGTAAAATGCCAGTCATAGCCTATTAATTATTTAATTTTTTATTTAATATATATTCTCTGGGACTGTCAGTTCCTCTCGTTAGAAAGAGGAGTCCTTTTTGATGCAGTTCGAGGGAATCGCCTTGGCCCTGTCGGGCATGCAGACTTGTGGCCACTTAAAAAAATTTCCACGCATTTACAATTTTTGCTCGTATTTGCGGTGAAAGAATCTATCTTCCATCTCTATCTCTTTACAACCCGTGAATGCGATTCTAATCTCTTTCACGGGTTCTTTATTTTAGCATTTCTGTGCAGTGGCCACCATTGTTCAGAGGGGACTCCCACTGAACATATTCTCAATGAGCGCGTCATCAAGGAGACTTAACTGTCCTCCGGTGTGATGCGGGTTAAGTCCAGTCCAGCCTATTAATTAAAATCGTTAGCAGATAAAAGTCTTCCCGTCTATTTCTGTAATTAAATAGATGATGCGTGAATGTCGGGGTATAACTTTTAAGCCATTAGTTTATTAAATATTTTGCAAAAAAAAACAATTCATATTATTTTTGTAAGCAATCTTGGATTAATTTTGCTATTATTTTTATTATTATTCCAATGTCTTCAAAAATGTTTTTCTATCGAAATATATTTTTTTAACAGGATTTAATTAATTTTTCAATTGAATTTTACTTTAAATTTTCGCCCCGACAAAAATTAATTGGATCAATCTTTCCGGCGATTTGTGTGCCGCTGACATCTGGCGACCGCCCGTCAAAACAATAGCCTTTGAAACTCGATAAAACACGGTTCGAATCTCGGGTGTCAAAAGAATTATTTTCAAACGATTAATTATTTTATATTTTTTGTATGAAAAACAGCGCCACACAGCGGCGAATGATTGACGTTTCAATAAGTTTTTTTTTGAATTTTCAGCCTAAATTTTGTTATATAATGTCTCACGTGTCAAAAATTAATTGGGTTTTTTTTCCATCATTTTTTCGCCTGTCAATAAAGAATATTTTTTTCTCTTTTTTCGCATATTTTTCTTAATTGAATGTTATGTAAAATGCGTGCCAACATTATTATTTACTTTGCTTTTTTGTAGTTGTTGACATCCCCCGTCTTTAAAAAGTCGTTTATCAATCGCGTGGTGGGAGGATGAGGAGCAGATTAACAACACAAATACTTTTTTCTGACATTATATCATCAATCTTTTTTTTTTTTAATATTTAAAAAATGTATTTACTTTTTGTAAATATGCATTTTGTAGTAAAAAAATTCAACCCGAAATAAAGACTCACAAGGGTACTTGGTAACTGTTTCCGTTGCCGCGGCTGCAGAACAACTGTGGTGGAGACACTTCTTAACCGAAACTGAGCGAAAGATAAAATGTTCAGGTAGAAAAGAGACCTGAGTAGGGATAAATAGACAATAGTGTTCACTTGTGACCATACGGTCACGCCAGGTCGGCCAGTCAAGGCTCTTGCCAGTTGGGTGGCCTTCCTTTGGAGTAATGAAATCGTCTGGTGCGATTTGTTGCCAGAGTTGGAGTCTCTCATTTTCAGTGCCGGATGTGAGAGGTTGTGTGGATTTCAGAAAGCTGCTTCGAGACTTCAATCTTGGTCTTGGGGGTATCTGATTATACAAGCAGTGGGACGGTTGGGGAGCATGAAAAGAACCTCCACGCGGTGCCCCCTGGAAACGGAATTTCGGACATCCTCTTCCGGCCAATCTTTTCAACCCAGCGACAACAAAAAAAAACTCTATAGTGCGGTGCCTATATCTGCACGATATGAGGGTTGATTGTACATAAAAAAAAATACTAACCATCTATCTACCTTAGTGATCAGGTTAGGTTTTGTTAAGTTGAGTAAGGTAAAGTTGCGTTAGGTAATGTTTGGTTAGGTAAGGTTGGGTTTGATTTGATAAAATAACGTGCTTTCTTGTCACAAATCATCCCACAAAGTTGTAATTTTCACATTCTGCCATACATACAGGCAGCGGCAAAAAAACTGACAGTTTTAAATCGAAACAACGACGAAAACTGTATATGTAATTGTATTTCCTTAAGGATTTTAACAAATTTCAATTTTCAAGGTTTTTTTCTTTGTCGTATGCGTTGATTGACCTGGACTCGTTATTGTCATGTGTGTCATTAACCAAGTCGGTAATTAATATTGATTTAAAACAAAACGAGGTCCAATAGCTGCTCATTCAGTCATTAACGGTTGTAATTCATTGTGAAATCGCTCTCGGCAAGGTTATTACAAATGTGGGCTACTCTTTCAAGACCGTTATTATTTTTTATTTATTTTTACATATCTGGAGCGCATGGTTCTTATTTCAAGACAAATATATAATATAAAATTTACCTGGGAACATTTATGTAGGAGAAATATTAGGTGTTATCGAATTATTTTAGAGAATGCAAAGATATTGCATTTCACACGTAATGCCCTGGGGTCATGAATTGTCACATGAACTCGTAGATATTTTTTTTGTTATATTTATATATATATAATCGTGTCGGAAACAACAGGGTCAGATCCTGTCTGCTCAGAAGTGGGCGACGTCGATGGCGTTGCTCCCGGCCATCATCAGGTTTTCCTGGGTGCAGCTACTCGGACACTGGAGTGTGCTCCAGAAGGTGTGACAGTGTTTGCTCCACGCTGCAGTCACATTCAGTCGGTCCGCTGTAAGACTGCCAGGCTTTCATTTGTGTCCTCGTCTTGCATACTCCGGTCCCGAAGTCTGTTAAGGGACCTCCATATATTCCACCCCTGGTCGTGTCCAGGAGTGGAATATATCTAGGGGATCCAATTATTATTGCCATGCTTTCCAAGACTTTTCGTTTTAAGGAGCGGATCAACCCGATCGACGACACGCGGTGACCCATCCAATTTTTGGTCAGCACCCAATGTCGATTAACTTCGGTGATGTGGCCAGAACAGTGTAATTTGCCATTCATACATAGGCGTTAAAAAAATATTAATTTAATTATATTTGTATGGTGCTGCGGATGCGTGAAGGAATGCAAGACAATACTTAGTGTTACAAGTTCCATACGAGATTCGATGCCAGAACCTACGCGGCCATATATAAGAAACAATCGAAACGACCGTTATAGCAGCAAAACTCTATACGGTGGGCTAGGCGCTGCATGTGGAGTGTTGATCCGCCAATGTCATAGACTGCAGCTCGAGATTCACGCATCAACCTTATTATTACAGGAATTTACTATGAATGTGTTGTCTTCACGGGACGACCTTCGTCTACCACCAATTTTATTTAATAGGCTATGACTGGCATTTTACGGGTGAGGGATCAAATTCACATCAACCTGGAGTGATTTAGAGCTCAAAAATTGTTTAAAAAAATATTATTTTCAATCTCCGTCGGGGATCGAGCCCACAACCTTCAGCTTGCAAAGCAAACGCTTTGAACATTGAGCTAAACCCGCCGGCAATCTAAAAATATTGATAATACCACTTATCTTGTCATTGGTCGGGTTAAGCCGCTCCTTTTACGGAACGGTCCAAACCTCGAGAGCGTCAAACTAATCATTCAATGTCCTTCCGTTATTTTAATGTATGTAAACATACCGGAGAATACCGACAGAGATGGTGATAGCAATTCTGAAGTCTCATTTAATTTTGATGTGGTGAGAAAATTTAATTATTTATTTAAAATTCAACAAAAATACTCTGCTTAAAATTTGGCATGCGCTAATGCAAACGCCGCTTAATGGAAGACACGGCCGGGAAGAGCGGTCCTAAGTGCGACCGACTCGAACCTCGACCAGCTCTCAAACGAAGTCTGCCTCAGACTAATTATGCCATATGGGATGTGGTACCTTTCTCGACCACTATATCATTGAACCACAGAGAAACTTGGTTTCTTCCCCGACCGCAAGCGCAGTTCTTGATATCAACAGTGGCGCCGTTTGGTTTTCATTTTCGGCGTATGCCCAAATATTATTATTACTATATCAGTATTTGCATAGCGCTTTTTTATGACCTGATGGTCATTCCAAAAGCGCTCCTTTGCCTCTCTGAGTAAAAAGGTGGGCCTTGAGTCTGCTTCTGAAGGATGCCTCCGCTTTAAGAGAACTTACGCTTTCCGGTAGCGAGCTCCAGGCCATTGGTAGCTCGTAGCTGAAAGCACGATTGCCTTTGACCGTGCTAGGACTACCTCCCGTCAGCTGCAGGGTGCTTCTATTTGCTCTGGCTGATCTGAGTGTCTCACCACGCGCGCTTATCTCCGAAGGCTTGATCAGTTCTGTCAAATAGCCCGGTGCAGTGCCTTATAAGCTAAGAGGCATAACTTGTACTTCTAGCCGAAACTCTCAACCAATGCAGTCGGGTAGTATAGGACATTGCGTTGATTGACAAAAGTGTTTTTTTTGGCATTCTAGCTTTTTTACTTTGAAGACTTCTGACCGCTCACAAAGTATGCAATAGCCACTGATGTGAGGTGCTGGTTGTGTGACCGGTGTGTTGTAATGATATGCTATGACGGCATCGGCGGCTGCTCCCACGCGCGCTCCGTAACAAGTTTCGCTCTCGAACCGGTCAATGGGATGAATCACTGTATTGGTGGCTCGCATCTCGGGTGCAGAAGCCAAAAATGGACTTATCATAACAATTATCGATCATTCGGGATTAAAAATAACAGTCGCGTCACTGACGACCGCGCCGTGTTGCAATATTGGTTCCCGGGAGCTCTATACTGAAGAACATATACGAGGGTTATCCGTACAGTGATCTTTCACAGTGTAAAACATGTTTAATTCCATGAATGCGTACATTTTTGGAAAGTTCAGACTTACCTATTTTTCTACATAGTCGCTACTGAGGTCAATGCATTTTTGCATGCGGTATACGAGCTTTTGAATGCCCGAGTCAAAAAAATCTGCCGCCAAGCCACGCAGATACCTGAGAACCGCTTCTTCCAGCTCTTCTCTATCGCCGAAATGCGTTCCACCCAGGTGTTTCTTCATATCAGGGAAGAGATGGTAGTCACTTGGAGCCAAGTCCGGGCTTAACAATAGGCCATCCAAATTTTGCGATGAGCTTGTTGGTGAGCATTATTGGCACCCACCTCGCGCAAACCTTAGCGTATCCTAGATAATCCGTCAAAATCTTGTCAGTAGAGATTTTGCTGACATCAGGGATCATTGTGGAGAGCTGACGAACCGTCACTCTTCGATCTGATAGCATCGCTGCCTCCACTTTTTCGATTGTTTCGTCAGAAACAGATGGCCGTCCGGAACGCTGCCCATCATGGACGTCAGTACGCTCGTCCTTGAACCCTCTGCACCATTTGCGCACGTGTTGTATGCTCATACACTTGTCTTCATATATTTCGCATAGCTGGGAATGGATTTCTACCGGCGCAATGTTTTTTGCAGACAGGAAACGGATCACCGAGCGCAGCGTACACCTGGCGGGCGAAGCGAGGGAGAGGTCCATCCCGTACGGCTGCCAAGCCAAGATTGAGCTCTGGAGTCAGCTCGCTAGGGAAGGGATGTGGAGTAGGGGAACTAAGGTACACTCCAGAATCGCGGGATCCACCATAACAGTGCTTTTCAGGACTGTAGCGCCATGGGAAACTTATTTTTCGGATCACCCTCGTATATATTCTAAGGAGGTGTTCATATGTCCTGCTCGTACCCGACATTGTTTACGTTTGACGTATTTATTCGTCTTGCCCGGTTAACAGGTTAAGAGGGACGTAGACTCGTGCGGAAGACCTTTGTTCAACAATGTATCTCAGAGTGAATGTTAAAAATATATTAATAACCAGTTTTACTTAATTTTACTTGTTTTTCAACTTTCACGTCTTATTGTATTTTTCGCCCGTCATATTTTAACGGCGCATTGTGTCCCAAAATTAATACATGTCTTAACACAACAATAACAAAGAAACTAATTCATACTTTTCCTTTTGTTGCAGGTATGTAGAGATCACATTCTTCGAGTATCGTCCAACGAAATAATTTCGTATTACATGTTTATTTTTTTGGTGGCTACTTCGTGTTTGGACCCGCAATATCGGTATGGAAATACATAAAAACATATAAAATATAATACATGCATTGTTAATTCATTATGTACATCAATTACTTTAAAAAATTACGGTACTCGTCGTTTATTTGGTAGCCAGTTGGTGTTAGCGCAGCTAGAACATGTAAAAACTGAACACTAGCAATGTGGATAGTATGAGAATTTTACGTTGACATCAGCATGATGGTAGCCCTTGCTAGCTGGTACCGAATATCTCCACATACAGTCTTTCGTCTCTCACTTCTGTTCGCTCGTCACACATTTATGTTTAGCCACATTGGCATTTCTGGAGTCCGCTCACGGGTGTGTTTGTTATATACACCGCAGCTCGCGGCGCGGGCGAGAGCCCATCCCGATCGGTCGCGGCGAAAGTAACGCCATATTTCGATCGATCGTGAAAGTTTTAACGTAAATATATGTCTATATGCTCCCGAAAAAAGTTTGTGTTATCAATCTGCTCCCAATCCTGCCATCACGAGACTGAATACCAACCTTTTGAGAGAGTGGAGGATGTTGAAATATTGTTAAATAATAATGATCGACCCATACGTTTACACCAAATAGTTCTGCACTCGAGAGCGTCGGAATATACATCCGATATGTTTAAAAAAATATTTAAAAATCACCCTAAATATGGTTCGGATACTACGGCTCGTCGGGATTCGTAAAGTTAAGTGCAAAAAAACAAACATTGTTAAGTATTGTTAAACCCTGCAGCTGACAACAGGTAGTCCTTGCACGGTCTTTGGTAATTGTGCTTTCAGTTTCGCGGCCCTGAAACTCGCTGCCGGAAAGTATAAGAGAGTTGAAAACGGAGGCAAAGAAGCGCTTTTGGAATAACAATTTGTCATAAAAAAATTAGAATAGTCCTGGACTCGGGAGCATCGGGCTAATCATCCGATTTCATTAAAAATCTGATTGACAATTCACGCCTTCTGGAGTGTCCGATCAGCTGCACCCCGGAGGACCTGATGATGGCCGGAAGTAACGCCATCGACGTCGCCCACTTCTGGGCAGACAGGATCTGACCCTATTGCTTCCGACACGATTATATATATATATATGTAGTTACACCAGCTGGTTTTCATTCAATTGACGAGTACCTAATTTTCATACATTACGAATGGTTAGTTTTATAAACGGTTTGATTGTCTCCGCGGGGGGGGGGGGTTAGGGGTGTGCTTTTCATCGCTTTTGTAAACGAGCCTTCGGGCGAAGAAAATGTCGCATTAATTCATTAAAAGAATTTATAAAAAAAAATGTGCTTTTCTATGTGCACTCTTCATCGTTGCATGTTTTGTTCTTTTTTATTTAGGTTTAGCACTTTCTTTGTGGCGCATATACGAATTTATTGTTTTACGTTCTTCTTCTTCGTGTCAGCGACGTCAAATTATTTCTGCCCAGTATCTGTCAACATCGATGGCCCGCGTGTTGCCCAGCATTAGGTCTTGAGGTGTGCAGCCTGTTGGGCACATGGAGCAGGATCTTAGGCGTGAGGCGGTCTGCGGGTCTCCGCAGTCGCACAATAGTGGCTCCCCCTGCCAAAGAATTCCCCACCGCTCGAGGTTGTCCTTAGTGCTACCAGTCGGTTTTACGTTAAAATGTACTTTATGGTGGCTATACGCTCTCAATTTTCAGCATATGGCCACCACATAATGCCCTATGTCAATGCAACGTTTATTTACAAGTATGAAACGATGGATTTATATTTTTTTTGGTTGTCATCTCATTGACAGTAGCTTAGTATTTCGAAATGAAATATCTTTTTCTTACTATGGATTTCATCCGTTTTCAAAATCATTAACTTAAATATTGTCGAGTATTTTTACGTACTCGGAAACATGGTGTTCAAGTATTACGTACACGTTTTTAAAGATGAGACCAAGAAGATTGCTATGCATTTTGTGTCTTTCAACGGTTGTTCTCTTCCAAAAGCAAGCTCCATTAACATCCTTGTAGTATCAATCTCGAACAATGTCAAATATTATGAGTTAATTAAGTATAAAGCCGGTCTCGCTTCCAAAAAACTACGCGTATTATTCACGTCGGTATTTCAACGATAAACAACTTATTCTTCTATCTAATGGACAAATACGGCAGTCACCTTTGGATTGGAGCCCCAAAATACCTTCTAAACTTAATTGACTCAGTTTAAAGAAGAGCAATTCGTTTTATAAACAATGACACTCTTATGTTTAACCTGCAATCAATGAAACACAGGCGTAAGATTGGTCTTTTCTACCGTTATAAGAGAGAACTTATTCCTCATGCACCCACCCACAACCGATAAACTCGTCTTACACTTGCCGAACATCCATACATGGTTAATGTGTGTCGACCAAGAACTGGCAGTTTCCATAGTTCCTTCCTTAATGCCACCGGTAAGCTTTGGAAGAAGGCTTTCCTTTGGACTAATGAAATCTTCTGATGCGTTTTGTTTTCAGAGCTGGAGTCTCTCAGTTTCAGGGTTTGATGGATGGTTACCGTAAATATAAAAATAGAGACGCCGGAGTATTTTTTATGAATTTTTTCGAGCATGATAATGTATTTTGGAGATATTGGGATTCCAAACTAAGCTCCCATATTCCAGAACAGATAGAACAAGTGATGAATAGAGGGTACGAAAAATTAGAGGGTTACGAAATTGACTACTTGGCGGGTGATGAACCCGAGAAGTTTATTGGTGCGGGATGTTAAATTGATTTATGTGAGTATGGAAAGTGAAGGATGAATCGTAGGTTACACCTAGATCCTTGACAACTGCTACTCTGTCGAACAATGTTCCAGATAAGTAGTATTTGGAAAGAATTGGATTTTTAGAACGGGACAAAGAGATAACGTTTCATTTGTTGATACTAAAAGTTAGCTTATTGATGGCAACCCAGTTTGATGTGAGAGGTTGTGTGGATCGTTATTACCAACAACTAAGTCGCTTCATTATAGTGCTACCATTGGTATCATTAGTACTGAAGTAATTTTTCTTTTGCCATGCGTTTGTTAGACGCGTATTTTTTTTACTTAAAAAATGTAGAAAAAAATATATAGTTGCGTATTGTACACTGCAAGTTACGCAGAAGGTTAAAATATACGTCTGAGAAATATTTGAAGAAAGTAGGAGCCTATTCTATGTGAGCCTCGTTAGCCGCTCTTGTAGCCCCGACGATTTCCCTGATGAAGTTTAACAGCAAGGGACCGTCAGAACTAAGCAGCAATTCAGGAAAATCCTCCCAAGAAACGGTAGAGACTCGGAATGCGTCTCCTGCTCTCATGGATGATGCACTCAGCGAGAGAGTGTCTCACCGTCTGTTGCAAGCCTGGATCACATGGACATGCGTCGCAAGAAGAGAGGCCAAGTCTCTTTAGGAATTCTCTGAAAATTCCGTGTCCGGTATACGCTTGACTGAGATGAAAGTCCACGGAGTTGGTCTTTTTCCACGTCAATAAGTGTTCGATGGATGGAAAGAATGACTTCGTTATTCCTTCCGAGGTTGATTCTTAAATGACGCGTATTGTCGCATATACACAGGTACTGTCGTCGCGCAGTCTCTCGTCCACCGATGACGATTGCCCAGGTGTGTGCTTGGCTTCTGAGGCCTTCGTCAGCTCACAGTGGAGTCCGGGGGCGTTATACGACCTTCTATCGTCGTCTCGTTCCATTAAACTCGATCGCACACCGATACTAAAAAACAAGCCTTGTTCTTGAGAGTCGGCTGCCCGTGAACACCCATCGGAAACTGCGAACTATTATATACATTTGCGTTAATCGTTATTTTTATGTCAACACGCACACGAGAATACCGACAAAAGGATGATTTAAAAAAACACATTTCTGGAATTTTTAATTAAAGTAAAAAAAAAACTTTATTTCTTATCTTTATATTACATTACAAATGTTGTTTAAAATAAATTAAAAATAAATATATAATGGATACAAACAACACAAACACATAAAATATTAGTGTTCTTACTTGTGATATGAAAAATGCATAAGTATTGACATATTTAGTGTCAACGACCTCACGTTCATCACAAGCGGAAACACAATATGGAGCGCCAAGATTCAGGAATTAACCACGTCATGGGTACATCAAATTTGATACACAAATAACACGAGGTATTATTATTATTGACTCTTGCCGTCGGAAACAACAGGGTCAGATCCTGTCTGCCCAGAAGTAGGCAAAGTCGATGGCGTTACTCCCGGCCATCGTCATGTCTTCCCGGGTGCAGCTACTCCAGAAGGTGAGACAGGGTCTGCTCCACGCCGCAGTCGCATTCAGTCGGTCCGCTGTTAAACTACCAGGCTTTCATTTGTGTCCTCGTCTTGCATACTCGGATCCGAAGTCTGTTAAGAGACCTCCGTTTATTCGACCCCTAGTTGTGTCCAGAGGCTAGGTCCTCTTTCGGGTTATTTAGTTGAAAATAAATGTTAGTGTCGCATTGTTGTGTTTGAGAGACTCGGGTGTGATTGGCGATTTAAAGAAAGCAGCGTTTACTTTCTATTGCAGTTAAAAAATTGAAAATTCAACGACGAAAGGAGAATGAGCGATCACACGATGATAGTGAAAGACACAATGGGTGCGGAGTGTTATGTACTACGAGGCGACCTCTTCTTTGTTTTAAATTAACAGTTAAATTTAACCGTTTAACCCGGCGAATAATTAAACGGCAGTTAAAACTTACGCTGATAGTTAAATCGAGAAATAATGTTCTTGGGCGCTGTGGCATTAGTCATTCGATTTAATTGTCTTATCGATCAAAAGTACCCAGTTGGTGTGCAAAAGTTCTTGTTGAGCAATTGATACCGATATTCATTACCGGAAGTTGGAGTATTTTTTTTTTTCTTCTTATACCAGGTCGATATAGCCATTGCAGGCTGGTGCCGAAAACCTCGATACACAATCTTTCGTTCTCTTGTATTTGTTGGCTCGTCGGACATGCGTGTTTCGCCATTTTTGTTGTTTTGACTGAAGATAATTCGTCAAAAGGCCGACAGGTGATAGAAGGGCGCTGCGGTGTTTCGTAGCGTTCCGTCTCAGTTCGGCTCAGCCTTCAACGGAGGTAGATCGTCGATTGTCCGCGACCTGAACCGAAAACAAAAAATTGTAAATTTTTATCATGTAATTAAATATATCTCACTGTGCTTTAAAAAAGGCAGTGTGTTGTTTATCTGCTTCTCATTCCGCCACCACGCGATCTGATAAATATCCCGGTGACGTGATTTAGTTATTTCCTCTGTCTGGAACATATCTGGAACATTTGACTTACCACAAATTGCCATGGGCTAGGTCCTCTTTCGGGGCAATCCAAGTATTCCCCTCAGTTGCGCTTCTCCACATGCTCAGCCGCAAGGTGGCCTCAGGTGCCACCAGTTCTGTTGTCGACTGTAAGAAACTTCTTCTTGATTTGAGCCGTGTGGTTATCTTTTGATACCCAAACATAGGGTGGAGTGTGTCGAGGGTTGCCTTGGAGAGCGATTTGTGGTAACCATATGTTACAAGTATGAAACGTATATAGCATGATTTTTTTTTAAATGAACTTGCAATTACAATTGTACAGTTGCATTAAATATTGTCAGTTATTAAATGTTATATTAATTTCTCTCATAAAATATCCGTAAAAGGCGCATTTACAATCGATTCAACATATGGAGTGTTTCCTTCCTTATTTGGCAGCAATTTGTATATCATTTTTTTTATGCGCATTATTGATTGCCAAGTCAAAGTAAACCTTCAAGTGTTGAGAATACAATGTTTATGAGCGATGTTTGTGGAGCGACTTTCTATTTCTCGGCGTCCGAAAGGAAACTATGCCGTTCACGCTGCGCTGCTGAACGCTGTATGCGTCCATCATCGCCGTGAACACTGCCGTTTCAATTTTTAATTAACTTCCGCGATTGTGGAATCAATCTGTTGTGGTCGAAATGATTTCTTCTTTCCGTACGTGAAACCCAGACAATACCACCAAATCGAGGAGTGACTATGAACGACTCTTTCAATATAATGATATCCTCCTCTCTGAATTTTATATCGATTTACTGGATGACAGGACGCAGGATCAGGTTCACAATGCAAAGAACTTGTTTTCATTTCAAGATTCGCGTTTATTTCTCAAACACTTGCTTTTTCGTCCACCACGAAAGAGCTCATACTACCAGCGCGCTCTGACATCTCGCGCTGCCAACCGTCGCGACAGAAAAGGCGAATTCAAGATGACAGTGGTACCAACAGGAAATGGGCCAACTGTCGTAACAAACAAAATGGCTTACGCAAACACCGTGTATTATTATACAATTAAAACTAACATAAGATGTGCATGTCAGACGAGCGAACAAAAATAAGAGACAAAATATCGTTTTTCGAGGCTTTACGACATCAGCCTAAAGAAGCTCTATTAAGCTGATATCAATAAGATAGCTCGTGTGTTGCCCAGTATTAGGTCCCGAGATGTGCAGCTCGTTGGGCACATGGAGCAGGATCTTAGGTGTGATGCGGTCTGCAGGTCTCCACAGTCGCAAAATAGTGACTCTCCCTGCCGAAGCATTCCCTACCGCTTCAATTCAAGTCAATGACGCTCTTATCGTAGAACATTCATCTGCAAATCTGCAGTTTCTTGGGTACAACAAGCCCGCATACTTATTACGTTTTTCTTCACACTTGTTATGGTCTTCATCCTCCGCAAGTCAATACCACCAGAAGCGCAGTTTTCTCTGAACAACTGCAAATGTAATTGAAGCTTTATCGTTATTTTGGACTTGTCCAAGGCTTCCTTCGACTGTCAGAATTATTGCTTCCATTTTTGACGAACGAGTATGAATAAATTTTGAACAGCTGCACTTGAAATCGATTACTGTGTTATTTAATAAGAATGCTCTCGCATTGTCGGTGGGCGAATCGATGGACTAGTTTGCTTTTTAAACATTTGTTCGGCGCGATCGGCCTCGTTCGGTTTTTTTCGCACAGACTCGAACTTGAAGATCGCGACCACGCACACGACGGCATTAATTACAATAGCAATCAGACACAAGGATTGTACTCCTCGTATTATATTCCTGTTTAAAACATATCATTCACTTACAAATATTATTTGAATTACAAATTCCAGCGTATGTCGGGTCTCTTTTTCGGAAATTGACGAGAGAAATGTTTTAACCTTTAAACGCCCAGTGGTCCCATACGGGACCGCAATTTTACGTCGTTCAATGCCCTAGCAGGCCAATGCTTAAAATGTTTCGTCGCACGATAGATTCTTCCATCTTCTTCGTAGTATCAATCCGGTGGATTGGTTTGCAGCAACAGAATCTTGCATCTCGATCTCCATTCCTCTCGGTCCTCCGCAACCCTTTTCAGCTCAGCATAAGCGCTACAACTCATGTCCTCGAATACTTGCTGCAAATACTCCCGTCTAGGGCGCCCTCTACAATTTCTACCCTCAACCATCCCCTCCACAATATCGTGAAGAAGACCATCGTGGCGCATGATGTGACCAATCCAACGGGCTCGCCTCTCTGAGATGGTTCTTATTGGTTGTCTATCTTCCTTGATTATTCTGAGAACCTCATTGTTCGTGACGTGGTCTCTCCAGGAAATTCCGAGAATTCTTCTGTACGACCACATCTCAAAGGCCTCTAGTCTTTTTTTATCACTTTCAGATAAGCATATTCTTCCATAAACTTACTGATTAAAATGTAATCCGATTGTGAAATGAACCATAAGCACTCCTGTATGGGACCGTAGGGCATTGAACATAGCAAATCTGCGGTCCCGTAAGGAAACCACTGGGCGTTTAAAGGTTAAAATATAATATTTGATGTAGATTTGTACGTGTGTATCAATTTATAAAATGATTATGTATTTTTGTGGAATTTTTTCAATTACATAATGTCAGACGTCTAGGTCTAACAATGTGCAGAACGGCCGTTATGAAAAATCGCTTATTATCGAGCTTCTCGTGATAAGGCGAATCGCGACAAGTGTTTCTTTAGCGATAATATATAGACATATATATATACTCATACGATATGTACTCTCTCTATCTCTCTCTCTTTTGTATATCATATGCACATACAAACATGGTGTGTCGTCAAGGTTATGAAGTATGCACATCGGCATCTCCAATGCGACAAAAAAACGTTTGTAACTATATATATTTTTCACCGAATCCGCCCCGTATTCGGAGCATATGGGCAACGCAAATATCCATTTCACACTTATGTAAGCACACAGATTGTTTTTGCTTTATCCCAGAATACCTTAACGTCCTCCTCTCTTTCAAAAAGGTGTTATTCAGTCACGTGATAGCGTGATGAGGAGCAGGTCAACAAAACAAAGACTTTTTCATAAGCACATTGACATATATTTATGTTAAAAATTGTCAAACTTTTGGCTCGACCTAGTCACAGCATTAGGCCGAGCCACAATACAATATGCTCTCGCCAACGGGCGGGACATGGGGATGGGCTCGCACCGGCGCCACAAGTTCTATATAACTACTCCCAATATGACGGACTCATAAATGTATGACAAGCTAACAGAAATAAGAGGCGAAAGATTGTATATCGAGGTTTTCGGTACCAGTCAGCAAGGGCTACATCATGCTGATGTCAACTTGTATACCTAGAGGTCTACATGGAAACATAGATGGTTCCTGGAAGCCGCCTCCAGAGCAAAAGTCCGCGATCTTGCATACACTGCGGCTGTGCTACCAGATAAATATTTGGGTGTTTAATGATCAGGGTTTTTAAGGAGGTTGGATATCAGCCCGACGCTCCCGAGGCCTGGACAATTTTATATTATCATACATATATATTATCATATCAAATAAAGACAAAACAAAAAAAAATGGGGTGGCTTGACCCTACCGGGGGCATTGTAATGAGTTTAAATTGAATCAAATCGATTTAAGAAAATCAAGTTAGGACGGGATGGGAACCGACGGCGTCTGAGTGAGAAGTAAACGCTCTGACCACTGGACTATGCCGGATAAAAAATTGACTGGACTAGTACATTTTGTTTTATTTCTTCAAAACACTCTCCGTATCCGAGACACTTGTTGAGACGTATGTTACGCCTGGAAGGTATCCTGAAAGTCCTTGATGGAAATGACTCTCGGGAACGTTGTAACATGTTTTTGGATGTTTTCCACTGTCTCCCAATACTTTTCTTTCAACTCTCTTGTCAATCGAAAAAAGATTAAAAAAATCATATGGAGCCAAGTTGGGAGTGGGAGCCCGTGGGGCCAGAAAATGTTTGTAACATTGAAGGATTTTCTAAGTAATGTGTATAATTTTATTGTGACCCGACTATCCAAAGCAGCGCAGTAATGGAACCGGTCGGAAAATGTGCTGGGAGATTCGTCCTTTAGTTGAGACGGTCTCTAGTTTTTAAAATGAATTTTAAACATTTGTACAAGTCCGATCATTTTTTAAATCTCCGTCGGGAATCGAAGCTATGACCTTCGCCTTGCCAAGCAATAATACATCTTCTCCGATGTATGGAGAAAATTAACAGAATGGAATTGCTTAAAACTAATTTGCAAAAAACCTTACTGTAATAGTTTAGCTAACACAGCACATTTTAAAAATGATAAGCAACTCCTTTTACTTGTTATATTTTACTAGTCTCGATGAATAGTTCATGTCCTCGATACCTTATCTTGGCTCTCGTCACTCGGTGTCTGTTGTTGTGCCGAAGAAAGGGGTTATCATTACAGCAATTAGCGCGATTGTCTTGAAAATGTTATAAATACCCTGGCTCCTTATCAGTGACTTTGTTTTGTATTGTCTGTCTCCAGTGTCTGAATAATGTTCACGCAAAACACATTGCCCTACAAAAGAACACTCGATACTTGTACTGACATCAGCATGATGTAGCCCTTGCTGACTGGTACCGAAAACCTCGATATACAATCTTTCGCCTCTTGTTTCTGGTCGTTTGCCATACATTTATGTGTCCGCCATATATATAATAGCGCGAGCAGTCGTGCCCCACCCGTCGGCGAGAGCATATTGTATTGTAGCTCGGCCGAATGCTAGGTCGAACCATAAATTTGTAAGGTTTTATCGTAAATATATGTCAATGTGCTTTTGAAAAAGTCTTTGTTTTGCTGACCTGCTCCTCATGTGAGGGCTCACGCGACGGAATAACAACCTTTTGAGAGAAAGGAGGATATTACTATGTATGGAGATTATTATAGTGTTATTTATATTTTAAGCATTCACTTCGAGATCCATTTCGATAGAAATGAGTCCATTTTCTTTTTTTTTTATATTAGGGTTTCTTCTATAATGTACACGTTGAGTTAATTTTTAGTAACACATTTCGAAGTTACCGTGAGCAGCAGGCTAATCAAGCGATCTTCTTGAAAAATCCGACTAACAATTCACGTAAAATATGGCTCATATACTAGAGAACTGTAGCTGCCGTTTCGACTATATGTCCCCAGCAACGTGTTGTATCGTGGGCAGCGGTTGGTGTGAATTCGTCATATTATCATTATTGATGGTAGACAAAAGTCGTCCCGTAAACAACACCCATTCAACTGTATGAAGCGTGAATGTCGGGTTGTAGTCTACGAAGTTGGCAGATCAAAACTCCATATTCAGCGCTTAGGCATATGTAGTATTGTTAAGCGTTATATAAGCAATATATGAGACATCAGAATCACTATCACCAACTGTCGGTATTCTCCGGTGGAGGTTTGATGCGGAAGGTTGAGAGGATAGACAGGTTTTTATGTACTTCTTCTTCGTAGTAGCATCAATCCGGTGGATTGGTTTGCAGCAACAGAATCTTGCATCTCGATCTTCATTCCTCTCGGTCCTCCGCAACCCTCTTCAGCTCAGCATAAGAGCTACAACTCATGTCCTTGAACACTTGCTGCAAACACTCCCGTCTAGGGCGCCCTCTACAGTATCTACGGATACAGTCTGATGATGGTTTCGATCGTGATGATGAACTGTTGTATTTTTATCTATGCATGATGCCTTCGTCACGGTATCAGCGCAAACTAAACACAATGCGTGGAGCAAACTGTTATAGACTTCCGGTCGAGAGTTGTGTGCCTTACCTTTACCAGTAAGAGCTGCTCCTGTTCGCTCCACACAATGCACAACTACATTTGAATACAGCGTCGAGAACACCGCAAGAAGGCGATAAGGGATGCCGTCGCTGGCTTCTATAACGCTAGCTATTGCGAGCGAGACTAGGTAATGAATGAAGATTACCGACAGATGGTGATAGTAATTCTGTAGTCTCATCTGTGGAATTCTATGACGCTTACCATGCTGCATATGGCTAAGCACTGCATGCGGAGTGTTGATCCGCCAACGTACAGCACGAGATTCACGCATCATTCTTAATTATTACAGGAATTTACTATGAATGGGTGGTCTTTACGGGACGACTTTCGTCTACCGCCAATTTTGATTAATAGGCTATGACTGGCATTTTACGAGTGAGGGATCAAATTAACACCAATCAAAAAATGTTTTAGAGCTCAGAAATAGTTTTTTTTCATCTCCGTCGTGGATCGAACCGACGACATTTGGCTTGCAAAGCAAACGCTTTGACAATTGAGCTATACCCGCCGGCAAGAAATTTATAAACTGCGATCTTTAGTGCCTCTGTATCGTCCACATTGTTCTTTACGTGCGCCCATTCATTGGGTAACCTCCGCTACTTGAGTTCTTCTTTTAGAGACACTAATCGCATGGATCTCTCCATGGCACGCTGGGTGACCCTTATTTTATGTGTAAGACTTTCTGTTAGATTCCACGTCTCTGCGCCATATCAATACATGGAGGATGCGTTTTGACATCAGCATGATAGAGCCCTTGCTGACTGGTACCGAAAACCTCGATATATATTCTTTCGTCTCTTATTTTCGTTCGCTCATCGGACACGCATGTGATGTCATTTTGTAATGCCGTTAGGAGGACTAGTTATATAGATCGCCACTTGCGGCGCTGGGTATCACCGACCATGCGCCCGGTGCGAACATTCAGTTGTTTGCCGACCGCTAAAAGGTCGTATTATGGCCGGCCCGGCATGTTATTCCACCCGAGCCGGAAGTTTGTATACTTTATGAAAAATATATTAGTGCTTCTGAAAAAGTCTTTGTTTTGTTAATCTGCTCCTCATCCTGCTACCACACAATTCAATAACGAACTTATAGAAGAGGATGTTAATTGGTTAAATTTGGATCTTAGTTTTTGAACGTGAGTTTCGTCAAAAGTGAATTCTTAAATTTAAAAATTAATAGTTATCGCCATCGATTTAGAACTTTGATTGATCGCATAGCGAGTGTGGCGTTTTGAGATCTTTGCAATACCCGACAAAGCGATTTGTATAAGGCGAGGTACGAGAAGTACAATAGTTGCTTATGACTAAGCACCGGGGCTCTGTGACGCTCCGCTGACTTGATGAAGATACCGTTTCTTCGGCCGGCGTTCAGGGTTGGGAGATCAACTCTCATGCCTTGTTTTGTATGCGTAACACGCTATAGACCCGCGTATACTTCGTGAAATATACTTATCATAAAATATAACTACTTAGCTTTTTTAACGTAGTAAATACATACAGGAGAATACCAACAGATGGTGATATAGTGATGCTGAAATCTCATATGTGCACTTTATGACGCTTTCCACGAGTGATGATCAACCAACGTCACAGACTCGCTTGGTGAAAAACCTCCCTGTCCCGTCCTGTTTTTTGGAGACCCAAACGGGGAACCCGTAACTGGACGCACGCAAAAAGCTACATTTTAGAGAGTGGCTGAAGGCCTTCCCGTGATTCTAGGTGCATCAGTAAGATGTCAAATAGACCTCAGTCTAAGGCTGCGAAGTTAGTATACTACAGCGAGTCTCGAATTGCCTTCTTTGGTAACACGTTGCTAACCACGAAATACGTGGGAATGGATAAGGAAATGGTGAGGTTGGGAAATGGATTCTGCAGATAGCAGACGTCACAGACTACAGCCCGACATTAACGCATCATCCATTCATTACAGGAATCCACTATGTATGGGTGTTGTTTACGTGACGATTTTCGTTTTTATTAATAGGCTATGACTGGAATTTTACGTGTGATGGATCAAATTCATACCAACCGGGAGTATTTTTAGCTTATTCTTTATTTACAGAGCTTAGAAATCGATTCAAATACATTTTTTACCACTTTAGCCATACCCGCCGGCCGGCATTAAGGAAAGTTTCTTCTCATATCCGTTCTATATCTGAAACATATTAGGCATATCTACATTTGAAGCTCCATATGTAAAAGTAATGGTTCCCAACAACCTCCAGAGCAGAAGTATGATTATTTAAAGAGAGGAGTAGCTGCGGTATCCGTGATATATATAGGGTCCGCCATCTAACTTTTTTTTTCAACTAGTGCTTATTTCGTGAATGGTAACACTTAGCTCATGTTTGATTTGACAGATAATTAGTTTTATCCTTCCGCTGAACGAATATGGTTGTGTATACGCTTAAACAACGCTGGGAAATATTGCGACATTACTTTGAAAATCGGGCCATTTTTCTTCGAAAATGAGCAAGGAGTGGCCGTTACAGTCAATGGCGATCGTTATCGGGCCATTTTTGTTCACAAAAATTGAAGAGGAGGATATTGGCAACATTTGGTTTCAACAGGACGGCGCTACGTGCCACACAGCCGAAGCTACACTCGATGTTTTGCGCCCCATTTTCAAAAAAAAAAAGTTATTTGGCGGACCCGTTATAATTGGGTGATATGTTATTGCATGTACCGCTTTGCCCTAAGCGGCGGCTCACCCCGAATTTGAAAATTATAATTCATTTTAGTTTGATACACTGCAGTGTTTCCGAAAACGTCGTTATTTTCGAAGCGTTTCGAATCGTACCTGCTGCCGCCTGGCTTGCCTACCTGTGAAAAAACTCTGTCGGTCCCCCCGTCGACCACCACCTGTACGCTTCTCGTGACGGACTACGTCACGTACGTCCGACCAATCGGCGGCCTTTCGCGCTCTTCGCCGGCTTAGTGCGCGACCGGCGGCCACGACGAAAGCACGTCTCCGTGGTCTTTTCAAAGCCTTCTACGATAGAGCCTCTTGCTGCGCCGAAGCATTTTGCACGCCTTAAAGCGAACCGAGCGCGTGGAACGATGGAAAAAGCACCGCCGTGAATTCCTAAACTAAACTAATTGTATATATACAAGTGCGTTTTTTATTATACTCGTATATAATGTGATAACGCGTCGTTGTGTGTGTCTGTATATTGATGACGTGTTACGTAATCCATATTAATTTTTCCGTTTTTAACCCTTTGTGACGCGATGGTGGAGAGGATCATTTTTGAGATTTTTTTTAATGTTTCTCCTTCGTAGTACCAATCCGGTGGATTGGTTTGCATGGGGAGCGGCAAATAAAGCTGTTGGTTTTCGACGTTCTTTTGATTTATAACACTCAAAAGCAAGCTCCATCAACATGCTTGGATTATCAATCTCGAATAATGTCAAATATTACGAGTCAATGAAGTATAAAGCCGGTCTGGCTTCCAAAAAACTAGGTGTATTATATAGATCACGTCGATATTTCAACGATAAACAACTTATTCTTCTATATAAAGGACAAATCCGAACTATCCTTGAATACGTCAGTCACCTTTGGATTGGAGCCTCAAAATGCCTTTAAAACTTAATTGACTCGGTTCAAAAAAGAGCAATTCGTTTGATAAACGATACTCTAACGTCTAACCTGCATTCAATGGAACACAGACGTAAGATTGGTTCACTTAGTCTTTTCTACCGTTATTACCACGGTCGCTGCTCTTCGGAACTTAAAGAACTAATTCCTCCTGCACCCACCCACAACCGACAAACTCGTCTCACACTTGCCGAACATCCATACACGGTTAATGTGTGTCGACCAAGAACTGCCAGTTTCCAAAGTTCCTTACTAAATGCCATTGGTAAGCTCTCAAATGCTCTTCCAGCGTCTGTGCTTTTTATTTCATACAATCTGGATCTCTTCAAGAAACAGATTAATATACACTTGCGATCTCCTCAACCCTCACACAAAAACGAACACAACACGTTTGTCGCATGCAGCGTCCACCCTCATTGGATGAGCGTCATAGAGTGCACTGGTCTTGACCGGCTGTGCTCACCTGGAATATTATTTTAAAGAAAAACGCTAATCTATTTATCGATATCATCACGTCAAATGGGTTAAATATTAGATATATTATCGTTTTGTTGCACATTACATTAATACAAAAAATATGATTTCCACAGAATATATACGTATTAAATGAATTTTTTTTTATACTATAAAAATTATATAATCGACTATGGAAGCGAATGTGTTAAATAACAACAAAGTGCAACAGGTGGCTCCGGTGTTGTATTCTATCAACGTCTAAACCGGCTCACAATGTGTTAAAGAATTGTGGCGTTATTTTTTTGTATTTTTTTTTTTAATTTTAATTCAAAGCAATCTGTGATAGTGCTGTGTGTATATATTATGTTATAATTAAAAGTGATGCAGAAGAAAGGTATATTTTGTAAGTGCTTAAATGTGTGTATGTACAGTTGCTGGCCGATGCGACTGATTGTTTCCCTCATGTGTCAAACCTCCTATAGCGTACATTTCTTTGGAGAATTTACATTAAGCCTTTGCGGCGCGTTTTTTTCATGTTTTCGTAAAACGTTCCATTGTAAAGTTAATTCTGAATAAATTAATTGATTTCGTGTATGTACATATACATAAATTCATTTTAAAATTATAATTATGCAGTTTCACCAAGTATTGTCAGTTGATAACCTTAATGTTATTAAATATACATAAAACTTAGAACAAGCGACATCTGTAAATGATATTCAGTAATATAATATGTCCATGTAAATTTCTCGACTCGATCATTGGGCGGTGTAAAAAAAATGTCAATTTAAGACCTTTATTTAGGAGACTGCAGTTTCGACTAACTTGTAGCCTTTCTCAATCCATCACTGTCAAGAGACAACTACGCTGCATAATACTTCGTAAGCGGTCGAACCCATTTAATATGTGAAAACCCATAAAAGGGGTTCGACCACTTAATAGTATAGCACGAAGTATTATGCATCTCAGTTGTCTCTTGACAGTGATGGATTGAGGAAGGCTGCAAGTTAGCCGAAACTACAGTCTCCCAAACAGAGGCCATATCTAACGTGATCCATGTATAAACAAAGTATTTTACATATTTTATTTAGAATATATTTGATTCGCTTTAAGAAAAGATGAGCGAGCGGCTCGAGTGATGATTATGAAAACATTCAAGGTAGGCGGCGTTTTATTAGACAGGAAACACAGATGCCGGGAGTGCATTCCGTAGCGTACCAGGCGGCATTGGTGTCAGTTTAAACAGCTGCTTGTGTTGTTTCAAGCACGTATATAATTACATTATAATTGTAAAAACCATCATTGGCGTTCTCGAAAGTGATGCTATAGGAAGATACATTTAAAATTTCATTACCGTTAATTATATAAATGATTTTTTTTAATAATACTGATATCAGCTTGATATAGCTCCTTAAGGCCGATGCCGTAAAGCCTCGACAAACGATCTTTTGTCTCTTATTTTGGTTCGCTCGCCTGCCTCTACGTCGAATGTTAGTTTAAGTATATAATGTTAGCGGTGTTTGCATACGCCAAAATAATTGTAATGACAGTTGGCCCATTGCCAGTTGGTACGACTGTCATCTTGGTGGTTGGTACCGCCGATATGTGAGAGCGTGCCGTGAGCTGTCAGGTGGACAAACGCTCGCGACCGTGATGGCCATGCCTATATGGCGCGGGCCACAGCAGTCCTTTTTGTAGCAAGTGTTTGACGAATAAACGTGTATCGTGAAACAGAAACAAGTTGTTTATAATGTGAACCTGATCCTGCATCCTTCATCCAGTTAATCGATGTCCTAAATACCAGAGGAGGATATCAATACTTACATTTTTATTTTATTTTCACCTTGTTCGTATGATATCAACGAGAATATCGCACTGTAAGCGCAATTCTCATTCGATCAATGTTTTACATGTTTTGAACAAGTTTTACAACATTGTACTAAGAGCAAAACTTGTTTGAGTTACCGCCTGTTGCTTGTACTGATGTGTCCATTAAGACTAAACGGTCCAGAGCTCGGGATAATCATCTGGCCTTTTTTATTTTTTAACAGAACCTCAGTTCTAAGGTACATAGAATAATAAATAATAAAAAATATAGAGTATACATAAACATGCAATACACACAAAAAATATATGAAAGAAGAAGAAGATGACACGTGTCAAAGATCACAGAGATCTAGGAGAACAATGCCATCGACAAAAGAGGAAAAGGATGTAAGAAAATAATTGAGGTGTGCTCGTAGGCCATTTAGGAGCGCCATTGCCGTTGTACTATAGTGATTTAAAACGTCCAAATGTAGCGTGTTGAAACATCAGCTTTCGTCTGATCACCGATGTAAAGCGTCGTTTCGTGCTGATCGTACTTGGACGGGTGACCGTCAGGATACACGGCAGTTGAAGTAAACTTGCCGAACATCCATACACGGTTAATATATGTCGACCAAGAACTGGCAGCTTCCAAAGTTCCTTACTTAATGCCACCGGTAAGCTATGGAATGCTCTTCCAGCGTCTGTGTTTCCTCCTTCCTACAATCTGGATCTATTCAAGAAACAGATGAATATACACTTGCAATCTCCCCAACCCACACACAAACACGAACACAACACACGTTTCCCGCATGCAGCGTCCAGCCTCCCTGGCTGAGCGTCATAGAGTGCATTGGTCTTGACCGGTTGTGCTCTCCTGCATGCGTTTAAATAAAAAAAAACTATCTTTAGACCGAATTATGTAGTCTTCGAAAGTGTTGGACAAATAATGCGATATTATTTTTAAACTACTCAATTTGGCGGCAACTTGCGGCGTCCATATGCTCCATACAGGTAGCGTACAGGTACGAAAGAATTACAATAATTTGTAAATAAATGGTAATGTGCATTCTAGCATTTCTCTTTTCTGGAATGTTCTGGAAGGAATCACGTTTCATCCAACTTTGCAACTACTAAAAAAACTCGAAGCGAAAACACGACCCAAAATATTTTGCTCCTCTTCTGAATATTTTACCTGAATTTCGCCTGTTATTAGATACGAAGGTATGCACCTGGCGTACCAAAGAATTCTCTTCTTTGAAACATTGTGGGAAAAATGTCTGTCGGGTAGAGCTCAGCGGAACATTCGAGATATTTTGAAGGGGTGTGCAGGACTTTTATCCACATCGCGTATCCGTAAAATAAGTTTCCCGGTGATTTTTCACAGTGTAAAACATGTTTAATTCCATGAATGCGTACATCTTTGGAGAGTTCAGACTTTTACCTATTTTTCTACATAGTCGCCACTGAGGTCAATGCAGTTTTGCATGCAGTATTGAATGGCCGAGTCAAAAAAATATGCCGCCAAGCCACGCATATACCTGAGAACCGCTTCTTCCAGCTCTTCTCTGTCGCCGAAATGCGTTCCACATACCTTTTTTTAGTGATATGAATTATTATACGCAACTTTGAGCTGCTCCCACTCTCGTTTATGATAGCTAGACCAGAGTTCTAAGAAAAAATTCAGAGAAAAGAACTCCTCTTTCTAACTCTTGAGATTGTGCTGTGAGGTCTGGAAGGAAGCGCCACAGAGGCAACCTTGTATAAGAAAAATTAACATTGAATTACATGGATACATTACATTTAATTGATTTTCTTGCTTCATCATTATTTATTTATTGTTTCTTTGACGTAGACTATTTGTTAACAACGGTGTTGCCAGTACATCATTATAAATACAAAACACAATGCCTCGTAAAAAAACACACTTGCAATAAAGACAATAAGTAAAGTACATCAATTATTGTCGTTTTTTTTTTCTCTCGCTGAAATTGTTCTTTAAACGAGCGAAACAATCGCACATCTGCAAAACGGCAGACAGACGTAAGAAATGGAGTTTTTCCACGTTCATTAACGAACTAGAATATATCCCACAACACACGTAGCTCTTGTTAGTGCAAGGAATACGATGACTGTAATGTGCACGGGGAATTATGAATTATGAGGTATTTATGATTATTGACAACAATTATTAAAGAGTCCCGGTGCTCGCTAAACAGAAGACTCCACAAAATTACTTTGATAAATAAATTCGTGTAGCTCTTGTCGAAACTGGGCTTATCTCAAGAAGAATGTATCAATATTCGAGGCGATATGGTTAAACAGTCTGATCACTCTCCCTAGAGGCATAGTCTCTCACTCCTAGGAAGAACATACAATTTGCGCCTCCTTATCCTTAAATATTTGTCATGGACAAACAAATCGATTTCCAACAAAATGTCAGGATTTCTGAACACGCCGCGCACTAGCCGAAAGAAATGCATACTCAAGCACACATCTCTTCTAGTTCTCAACTCATTGTATCCCAACGTACCCCGTATAAAGTTAAATGGATACAGCCACGGCTAATATTTAAACATCCTCACATAAAGAAATCATCACTCTCCCAAGAGGCATAGTCTCTGTACTGTGCGTGTCTTTTCCCAAGACATCTCTGCATCTAAGGTGTATTTAGATACATACCTTCTTCCTGGTGACCTCAAGGAAAACACAATCTAGTCTTAGTATCCAAGGATTTTTAATTATACATATATTTTTTAATTCATTGACAAACACTGATATCCTCCTCTCTAAGTTGGATATCGAATTGCTGGGTGATAGGATGGAGGAGCAGATTAACCTCTCCTCCCCGGTGATGTCTATCGACTACACATTGCTTGTAATAACTTAAATATCTCTGTAAATATAATACACACAGGGTTCAGATTTTAGGTATTCCTCCGTAATAGATTTACGTATTGAAATTTTTTTTTTTTATAATAATAGGCACTCATCGGGAGCAGGAAATATTTTTCTAAAATCCGGAATAAATTCACCACTACAATCAAGACGCGTCAACTGTCATGAATTCATTCGACCTGTCGGAAGCGTGTGCAAAAATAAAATTAAAAAATACCCAGATGCGTCGGCATCTATACTCCTCACTCTCGCTGACGTACTAATATGAGTGAGCGAGACGGGAAACCTCAGTTGGTCGCCTAGTTCGAAATGATATCGATGCGCGTCGGCTCACGATATGTCGACAGGCTAAGTAGTGTTAGTAGCTCTCGGAAGTTCACGCGCCAAGGTGCGTCTGGCCGTTTGAGATCTTCGTCTGATGTTTTTCATGTTTTTAGCTATTAAATGTCAATTATTACTGCTTATTGACATCAACTATTATAAAATTAGGCGATATCTTTGAATATTTTAATTTTTTCGAATTTCTACTCATTTTATTCACTTTAAATCAGAATGTGTAACGAGTACACACCATCAGAACGCGCGGAAGTTTTTAACATAGTAAGGCGAGGGTTAATAACACAAAGAACTCGTTTTCGAAGCACAATTCGCGTTTATTTTCTAATAATGACTTGATTTCTACGCCCGACCGGTATCGCATTTCGCCGGTCGGACATTCGACAACTCAATTGACATTATACAACCAACCATTTACTTGTGCTACTAATGAACCTATTACTTACTATAGAAGAACTATACAATTTGAGTTGTATCAATTGAGGTTGCTTTATTATTCGATCGCATGCCCCTTGGTCGTGTGTGGTGTGCACTGTGCGATACTTGTGCTTATGATAATTATCTGGGTCATCGGGCGAACACATAATTACATTACAAGCCATTAAGCATATTTTGTTAATGATTGATATATCTGCTGTGTGACTCGCTCCTCCAATATAGAAACGTTTATCTTGCTTTAATTACTTCTATGCGAACAATGAAGTTTGAAAGTTGATAGGTTTTTTCAACGTTTATTACTGCTTGTGTTATATCCGCATGATTAGTTTTTTTAGGTTAGTCTGTTGCCTTTGTTCATACCTTGTCCCTGGACATCCCTGCATCCGAAGGTCCATCGGCAGTTATAGCTTAATGGTCAAAGCGTTCGCTTTGCAATCCAAAAGTCGGGGGATTGATCCCCACGAAGGTTTAAAAAAAACGATTTCTGAGCTCTAAAATACCCGCGTTGGTGTGAATTTGTTCCCTCACTCGTAAAATGTCAGTCATAGCCTATTAATCAAAATTGGTGGTAGAGGTGACGACGAGATATGGAAAAACTTGACAAACTTTCGGCCCGGGTGAAGTTACATGCTTTCAGGCACCGGGCCGACCACAACCCGACACTCGTCGCGGTCGGGAGTTAACTGGCTGGCCACCGGGCGCCCGTGATTTGTGACACCCAGCGCCGCAAGTGGCGATCTACAGAATTACACCTGTCAAACAATCTATGTTGCGACACACGCATGTCCAATGAGCGAATAAAAATATAAAATGAAAGATCGTATATCAAGGTTTTCAGCACCAGCCTGTAAGGGGTATATCATGCTGATATCAAAGTAGAAATTACTAATAAGGAAAGATTACACCAGGCATATGGTAGGGAGTTAATAAGTGAGTGTAGTGGGTGTGGTGTATATGTATACATCGAAGTTGCAATATAAAAATATATAAATGTAATATAGTGTTAAATCCATATTTACAACAAGGTATGAATTAATGTTGACTGATTGAATAATAATAAATAAAAATAAAATACACATATTCTGAATATAAACTATAGAGACATCTATCGCTATACGATGGTAACAATGGTATAAATACATCATCTTTCGCATGTCCGTTCAAGCGAAGAAATAGTCGAGTGAACTGGGCGGTGTAAAAGAACAGAGCAAAGGTTGGTTCCACGGCTCGTGGTTCGAATCCCGCGTCTGCCGATATTTTTCTGAATGAATTTATGCGTATAAAAATTTGATGTATAATTGTAAGTGTATATATAATTACTAAATTATTGTCTGTTTAATAAAACAGCGTTTCATTGAATCGTGACACAGGTAACCTTGCTGCATGCGCAGGTGAAGATGATACCGTGCGGTGAAGTAATGGACACCCATCAACAATGATATAAACATTGATATCGTCAACACATACTGTTAGTTAGCGCGTGCCGAATCAATCAAATGTGTGATGCTACACACAGGAAGGACGAA
This sequence comes from Glossosoma conforme, assembly GCA_022606575.1. Taxonomy (NCBI): domain Eukaryota; kingdom Metazoa; phylum Arthropoda; class Insecta; order Trichoptera; family Glossosomatidae; genus Glossosoma; species Glossosoma conforme. Next base: position 348,482 of record JAGTXR010000337.1, read on the forward strand.
TATAATCGTGATGCTTAGAGGTCATCAGAGCTAGAGTGTATACCATACGAATATATCATCATACTACGGTTACGATGGTCTGACTATGTGATGCATGAATTACTACAGTAGGCTAAGAGCGTGGACCTAGTTGGGACAAGGTTACGGATGCTTCTGGAGAGCATAAACTATAGCTGCCTTTTTTCAATGCTTCACAGTCGCCAAATGTCAATTTTCAATTATGCATAGAAAAAAGTTAAAGGTATATTTATATACCATATTAAAAAAAAAACTGGGCCGGTCGCCTTGTACCTGCGCTCCTCGGGAGCACTTACCAAGGCATTGTTTTCAGAGTGCTTTCTCGTTACACAAGTAACGGTCTTTGGTGAGCAACACCAAACGTGGGTGTAAAAGTTAGTAGTTCAGACGTTTGAAATTTGGACTTTTTGACTTCTTCACCGAAGGTCGCCGCATATACAATATATGACAGTTGGGCTCCGTAGATATGAGGTCGACATATCCAACCGGACCACCTTCGCAGGCTTCTGTTAGATTACGCTAAAGAGACTTTGCCTACTTAAATCTAATATTGGGCAATGCCACAATATATATATATATATATATATATATATATATAATAATAATATATATGTATAGTAAGAATCCGAAACGAGGAAATACGCAGAAGAACTCAAGTAGTGGATGCTACCCAACGAATAGGCACACTCAAGTGGCAATGGGCAGGACATATCTGTCGAAGAGACGACGGTCGATGGGGAAGAAAAGTATTGGAATGGCGCCCAAGAACTGGCAAACGAAGCATTGGCCGACCCCCTACAAGATGGACTGACGATATAAGAAGAATAGCGGGAGTGACCTGGATGCGGAAGGCGGAGGATCGAAGTGGATGGAGACTCATGCGGGAGGCCTACGTTCAACAGTGGACGGACACAGGCTGATGATGATGATGTATCCGGAATTTGATCCATTTGATAATTCATTTTCACCCACCTTTATATGTTCCTTTCTCGTCTATTTTGGTAGCGGCCCATATTGCTCAGCCACGTGATGTATCATTTGCTAATTCTCAGCGAACAATGTTCCCCCCGTTTGCTGGGGTGGGAACATTTCAAAGGGAACCTGCCCTTGGTCATACGCCAATACCATATAATATTATTAAGGTTGGTCCGCATTGAAACGTTCATGCGTAACGTAACAAAAACATTGTACACTCTTATTTAACACTTTTAGAGTGGTTAGGTTAGTGAGGCAGCCAGTGCACCAGTTGTCCCGCGGGCCAAATGTCCCGTGCACCAGACGTCCAGTGCGCCCCACATCGATGAGTCGTATAACGAATTGTCTGGGGACGATAGGTCGTGAGACCGGTTTGATTTTGTGGCTGCCTTCCATACACAGTCTGTCAAGAAACGAAGGTAGACCCGGTTGGAACATATACTGCGAATTCCGCACTAACTACAATTGCATTTTTTTCAAGCCCTCCGGATTGATCTACAGAATTAATGGCGCACCAATGACAGCAGCCATGTACATAACTAACGTCACACCCGTGACGACACATACATGTACGACAATCGAACAGAAATGAGAGACAAAAGATCGCGTATCGAGAGTTTTCGGCATCAGCCTGCAAGGGTTATATCGAGTTGGTATAAATTAAAACGTATTTATTAGCTCTTTGAAATAACACTTTTTAATGTTTATCTTCTTCGTAGTATCAATTCGGTGGTTTGCACCAACAAAATCTTGCTTCTCGATCTCCACTCTTCTCTATCCTATAGTAACAGCAAAAATGATTGCACCTCATGTTAATGTTTATCTTCCTCGTAGTATCGATCCGGTGGATTGGTTTGCAGCAACAGAATCTTGCATCTCGATATCCATTCCTCTCGGTCCTCCGCAACCCTTTTCAGCTCAGCATAAGCGCTACAATTCATGTCGTCGAATACTTGCTGCAAATACTCCCGTCTAGGACGCCCTCTACAGTTTCTACCCTCCACGAATGTTTATAAAGATAAGTAATTGAATAATTTAGTGCGGACTAGCGTCGTCCGAAATGTCGCTTTGTTGTCGCACGGAACGCAGACCGTGTGACGGTGGAACGTGTTGCGTAACAGGTATATCCGTGCTTCTACCTGCGAACACCTGCCCGGGAACCGGTAGTCCGCGTGACGCAAGCAGAAGCCAGTACCCCCGGCGCGTGCTAGTCGACAGCGCACATCCGACGAAGCTGAGCAACACTCACTGGGGAGCCCAACCACCCCTTCTTCGATACGTGAAAGAAAAAAAATGGTTCAGTTGGCTTCGAATCTAGATCCTCCGCTTTTTGAAAATACTCTCTCAGCTAAGCGACAATGGCCAATATAATAATTGCAGAAAGTGTAATTTCAATACGAAAATATTTCATTCGCGACGAATCTTTATGAATAAAAATAAAATAAAACTCTTCAAATAATGATGGTAATGGCTTTAAAAAAAGAAATCAAATATTGCTGCGACCCTCTCTCACTCTCTCTATTTTTATCTCTGTCTCGCTTAGATTGTTGAAAATCGCCGTCCGTGACCGTTAAAGTGTTTCTATCAAATTGAGACTTTTAAAAACAAACTTTTCCTATTGCATTTACGAACTCACCTGGCAAACTTCGTGCCGTGACAGAATCAATAAATGAATATTCGAAAACGATTTGGAGATGGCGCTGTGTGCAAAATGATAATGCATATATCGTCATCTAATGGAACCAGCATAAATCTTAAAAGCAGTTTCATACAAAGTGTTTAAAAAAAAAACTGTGTTTTTCTGATGTTTTAATAGTTATTATTATATTCGGGATCGAGTCGTATACAATAAATCAATGATTAGAAAAATCGGTCCAGCCGTTCTTGAGTTATAAATGGTGTAACTAACAATACTTTCTTTTATATATATATAGATAAATAAACTGTCTAAAATATTTTACTTATAAATTGATTAATATTTCCCATTTTTCCGTCTTAACATGAAATACCGCGGTTTTCCAACGTATATAAACATACCCTAGACGGGGGTATTTGCGGCAAGTGTTCGAGAACATGAGTTGTAGCTCTTATGCTGCGCTAAAGAGGATTGCAGAGGATCGAGAAGAGTGGAGATCGATATGCAAGATTTTTTTGCTGCAAACCAATCCACCGGATTGATACTACGAAGAAGGTAAACATACAGACTGTGAAATAATATAAAACGTATCGTAACAACAGTAGCATATGAAGGTAAATAAGAGATGGGGGATGGATGGAACTCAAAGGAGTAAAGGAAGGGGTTGAAACCCGTGTAAGTTGTCTGATAGTGTTGTTATATTTAAAAAAAAATTAAATACCTTTATTAATCATTTTGTTTATACACGCGGAGAACTGTGGAAGCTTTCATTTAATGCCAAACCGCAGTATTCCAGCACGTGAATATACAGCGCTCAGTGTTAACTAAACTTAATTGACTCAGTTCAAAGAAGAGCAATTCGTTTAATAAACAATGACACTCTTACGTCTAACGTGCAATCAATGGAACACAGGCGTAAGATTGGTTCTCTTAGTCTTTTCTACCGTTATTACCACGGTCGCTGCTCTTCGGAACTTAAAAGAACTAATTCCTCCTGCACCCACACACAACCGAAAAACTCCTCTTAAACCTGCCGAACATTTATACACGGTTAATGTGTGTCGACCAAGAACTGGCAGTTTCCAAAGTTCATTCCTTAATGCCACCGGTAAGCTTTAGAATGCTCTTCCAGCATCTGTGTTTCCTCTTTCGTACAATCTGGATCTCTTCAATAAACAGATAAATATACACTTGCAATCTCCCCAACCCACACATACACAAACACGAACACAGCACACGTATGCAGCATCCAGCCTCCCTGGCTGAGCGTCATAGAGTGCACTGGTCTTGACCGGGTGTGCTCTCCTGCATGCGTTTACACAAAAATAATAATAATTTATACAAGGTGTAATATATTTATTTATTTAATAATGATGTTTTTTTTTTAATTAATGTCACGTTTTTTTCGTTCGTTCTGTGTTGAAGATCTTCTGTCACTCTCTCGCTGCTAACAATGCTATTTCCCGGTGGTGCCTCCATGCTCCAGTGGCGCATCGAATCGCCGAGTGTCGGCGGCGGGGCGGCGGGATGCGGAGCAATAATCGTTTCGACACGTTTAGTACAAATGAAAAAAAAAACGCTCGAGAACTATGAATCATCGCGATTCAGGGCACTCCAATCGAGGCGCTCGGAACAGATCAAGCAACCATGTTGTATGGTTGCGCGGTTCTCATTCTTCTACGCAGTATCAAGTCGGTGGATTGGTTTGCAGCAACGGAATCTTGCATCTCGATCTCCATTCCTATCGGTCCTCCGCAACCCTCTTCAGCTCAGCATAAGAGCTACAACTCATGTCCTAGAACACTTGCTGCAAATACTGCCATCTAGGGTCCCCTCTGCAGTTTCTATCCTCAACCATTCCCTACTCAATGTCGTAAAGAAGACCATCGTGGCGCTTGATATGACAAATCCATCGGGCTCGCCTCTCTGAGATGGTTCTTATTAGGTGCCTATCTTCCTTGATTATCCTGAGAACCTCATTGTTGGTGACGTGGTCTCTCCAGGAATTTACAAGAATTCTTCTGTATGACCACATCTTAAAGGCGTCTAGTTTTTCTTATCACTTTCAGATAAGCACCATGTCTCACAGCCGTACATCAAGATGCCCCGAACAAATGTTTTGGCAAGTTGCTTGCGGAGCTTTAAATTTTTATGTCATTGAATAAGGCATGTCAAATGGCAACTGACAGGACAGAGTGGCATAGATTTTTGAGTTCGAGATGTGAACATTAAATACGCTCCAGCTTAGATTTTTTTCCTTTTTTTTCTTCCTTATCGAGACTGTGAGAGCAAACCATCGCATTGGTTGCACCTGCTGTATGTACCGACAATGGTCAGCGGCTGTTGGGCGAGGTCAACGAACGTGCGGATAGATGATGAATGGACGGATGGCATCTTCCACCAGAACGGTGGCTATCGAAAATATAGTCGCTGAGGACCTCAGATGGCAATTATCAATCAATCACTTGATACGATAATACTCGGTATTTTAATGTGTTCTGTGCACTATACTCTTGTTAAATTTTAAAACACAATTATTTTGATGTTTGCCACTTTCTTTGGAGTATCAATTTCAGATAAAATTAAATATTACGAGTCTATTAAAACCCTTTCGCATCGGCTGTCGGCATATGCCGTGATAAGATTCCCCGACCGTTGACATCGTTTGACGTGATATATCGTTTTGCTACTTTCTTAGTTGTTTATGCATCATCTGATGGCTAAAGGATACAAGAACCAATGTGATATATGAAAATAAACCACATAAGTACATTTATGCTTCAAATACTGGTTTTATAATTGACAGTATAATTTGTATTCAAACCGAGCCGAGATGAAAGGGTTAAATGTAAAGCCTGTCTCGTATCCAAAACACTAAGTGATCACAGAAACATTTTACCGACAAACAACTTCTTCTATACAAAGGACAAATCTGTCACCTTCGTTTTGGAGCCCCAAAATATCTTCTAGATATAATTGACTCAGTTCAAAGGAAAGAAATTCTTCTCATAAATAATGACACTCTCACATCTAACCTGCAATCAATGGAACACATGCGTAAGATGAGTTAGTCTTTTCTGCCGTTATTACCACCAACCTCTACTCTTCTGAACTTGAAGAATTAATTAATCGCGGCGTAAACACAAATTAAAGTTGACAGTTGAACCAACATAAAGTGGAGCAACTGTCAAAACAAAAAAAATGGCGAATGCAAACGCCGTGTATTATTATATAATTAAAACTAACATTATTTTACGGTTTTTTGACATCAGCCTAAAAGAGCTATATAAAAGCTTTATCGCGAATATATGTCGATGTGCTTCTGAAAAGTCTTTGATTTGTTGACCTGCTCCTCATCATGCCCTCACGCGACTGAATAACACCTTTTTAAAGAGAGGAGGATGTTACAATCCATAATGGCTTATAGTGATAAGTGGCCAGGTTCGAAATTTACAGTAAAACACCAAATTTGGCCACAAATTCAATGATAAAAAATTGGCGTAAAATTTTTCAACTGAAGCGTTCGAATTTGGCTCCGCTTTACAACATTATCTCTCGGCGATTGCCTCAATTTGGCCCAAAACAGTTGGTTTTTTTTGCCCGTTTGTTGAGGTTTTTTTTCCAGCCAATCAGACCGCGACCGTCGAGCTAGCCAACACAACCACTTTTACGAAATTTAATATTTATCATTATTATTATTATCTTTTTCGTTGTTACTCTACTTTTTTATGTAAAGTGATGTGCCTCGATGCGAAACACGGCATGCGCCGAAAAATAATTTAAATGATATATTATTTTCTGTGTTAGCGACGTTAAATTGTTTCGGCCCAATATCTGGCAACATGGTGCGCTGTCAAGCTAGTCCGAGTGCAGACGCAAGTAATGATTCCTAACTGATGTCAGCTTTTTGTAGAATCCATTTCCAAACCTTACCATTTCCTTGTTCATTCCCACGTATTTCGTGGTTGACAACGTGTTACCAAAGAAGGCAATTCGAGACTCGCTGTAGTATACTAATTTCGAAGCCTTAGACTGAGGTCTATTTGAGATCTAACTGATGCACCAAGAATCACGGAAAGGCCTTCAGCCACTCTCTAACAAGTAGCTTTTTGCGTGCGTCCAGTAACGTGTCCCCATCTAAGTCTCTAAAAACAGGGGATCGAACCCACTACCTTTGGCTTGCAAAGCAAACGCTTTGACCATTGAGCTATGACCGCCGGCAAAATTCGAAGCATAATTGAGTAGTTTTTAATTTTCAACGTTCTGAAAGAAAGCCGATGATTAGCCCGACGTTGCCGATATCTGCTGCATTCACAAAATATATACGTTATAAATGAAAAAGCGTGCGCTATAGGAGGGTTGACCGTACACTGCAATATCATCTGTTCAACAGACGTTGACGTGAGTCATCATCATCACTATCATCGATGGATACGTATACATACTGTATAGTCATTTCGTATGCATTGGACCGTGGATTTTGCAAGTTTAGAAGATCGCACAATGTTGATTTTTTTATACATGTAAATTTCAATGCACATACAAACTGTTAATAATTGCATTTATTTCCCTATTCGATGCGCTTGGGTGATTCATACGTAAGAATTAAAATAAATATAATTTTTTTCTTCTCGTATTCCTTCCATGTCTGGAACGTACACTCAGTTCTATCAGTTCGCATTGTAAATCCACTATAAATCTCTATGCCCGAAGTTCTACCTAAGAACATGTATGGTTCTAGGCGTCCCACAGGGCAGCATCCTGGGGACTCAAAGAGACAAGCTATAGTTTTTAAACCATATGTTGGTCGATGGTTTAATCTTTTTTTTTCAAAACTATTTTTACCCATTTGATTTTTTCTTTAAAAGTATATGGGATGGAACTCATGACCTTTTGTATGATAAGCAAGCGTTTTACTTCTTTTCATATCATTAATTAAATACATATATAAATATTTCATACCTTTTTATACCTGTATGTTAATATGGATCACACTGAGCACTGTTTAATAGCGTACTCATACACCGCAGTTATATCCGTTCCATAAACATATTGTCATCACAAATAGTCGTTACTCAGTTATATCGGATGATATTGTCAATGCCTTAGAACATAGACTCTCAGCACAGCCAGAGCAAATAGAAGCACCCCTGCAGCTGACGGGAGGTAGTCCTAGCACGGTCTTTGGCAATCGTGCTTTCAGCTACGCGGCACCAATGGCCTGAAACTCGCTGCCGGAAAGCATAAGAGAACTTAAAACGGAGGCATCCTTCAGAAGCAGACTCGAGACCTACCTTTTTACTCAGAGAGGCAAAGAAGCGCTTTTGGAATGACCATTCGGTCATAATAAAGCACTATTCAAATACTGATATAATAATAATAATGCCTTGTTCCGATACATCTCTGTACCCTAGGTTAATAGGTTTCCCGAAGGTTTCTAGTGCAGATACTCCAGGATCTGAAGAGACGGCTACTTTAGTATCTGAAGCGTATTTTAGATGATTTTGTTAATCGAATTTTTAAAAGTAGATCATACGATTAGCGTGACGCTTGGTCCTTTCCAAATGTAGGGTATCGAACCCACGACATTCGGTTTTGCAAGCAAGCTCTTTACCTTTAAGCCATGCCAGCCGGATACTTATTGTAAAATTATAACTGAGTGAAATTGTTTTATCATTCACCTAGTTTTAGCTTTTATTGTTAACGTTTATTTTTTTGTGACGGACGTTTCACAACAATGTCGCATTGTGTTGTTCTATTATGTTGTTCGGAAAGTAAATTCTTTTTCATTTCAACCACAAGAGTACTTATAGAGCTTAGAAATCGATAATTTGTAAAAATCATTTGTATTTTTATCTCCGTCGGAGATCAAACACACGAAGCTTAAATATGATCTTCTTCGTGCCAGCGACGTCAAATTATTTCGGCCCAGTATCTGGCAACATCGATACGTGTGTTGCCTAGCACTAGGTCTTGAGGTGTGCAGCTTGTTGGGCACATGGAGCAGGATCTCAGGTGTGAGGCGGTCTGCAGGTCTCCACAGTCGCACAATAGTGGCTCTCCCTGCCGAATAATTCTCCACCGCTCGAGGTTGTCCTTTGTTCTACTAACTCCGGTTCTTAATCTGTTCAGGGACTTCCAGGTCCGCCAGTCAAGGTTCTTGCAAATTGAGAGGCCTTCCTTTGGAGCAATGAAATCCTTCGGTGCAACTTGTCGCAAAAGCTGGAGTCTCTCATTTTCAAGGCCGGATGTGAAAGGTTGTGTGGATCTCAGAAAGCTGCTTCGCGACTTCAGTCTGGGTGTTGGGGGTATCTGATTATATAAGCAGTGGGACGGTTGGTTGATTGCCTTAAATATGATAAGCGAACGTTTTACTTTTAAGCCATATTCGTTGAAAAAATATTTATTTATCGGAATATTTGCGAATATACTTTGATTAGTCCGACGCTTGCGAGGCTTGGATCGATTGAAATGCAAAGTCATTCGTGGGGAATTGTACGTTAGGCCGCATTGAGGGGGTTGAGTCGTTGGCCTCGCTTTGCTGAGCTGCGGCCGGTATTGTCTCAGTCAACACCCACACCGCGGACAGACAACTTATGTATACATAATGTCATTACAACTGCGTAATTACAATGCCAATTATTCACTTACTATGCATTGGGCACTGAGAATAATATAAAGAGAACAATATTAGCAATTCACTTTGAATTTTTCAATTGATTATTTTTTAGTTTGCCATGTCCTCGAATATACGGCAGCCACCTTTGGTTTGGAGCCCCCAAAATGCCTTTTGGACTCGATCGATTAAAAAAAGAGCATTCCTTGTACAAATAATTGCACACCTACATCGTAAAAAGTTTTGGGTCATTTTGTATATTTTGCCGTTATAACCATATATGTATGCTGCTCCTCTGAACTGAATGGATTAATTCCTCCTGCACACACACCCATAACTGAAAGACGCTTCTCACACTTGTTTAACCCTTTCGCATCGGTTGTCGATATATGCCTTCTAAGATTCCCCTACCGTTGATATTGGTAGCCGTGATATATCGTTTTGCTGCTTTCAGTACTCATTGTGACATCTACTGTAGGAACTGCAGTCATTCCCTTTATCAACCTACGTGTATTCTTTACAGGAATCTGTAAAGAATGTAAATAAATATCGTTAGGTTTCGTCACAGGAGCGATATTTTTCTGTAAACCACATGTGTCAATGCGACCACATGTATGGAGTTACATAATGAACGTTTGATAGCTTAGTTTAGCTAAAGAATAGAAGAACCAATGCGATAAATGAAAATAGGTCAGATAAGTACATTCATGCTTCAAATACTAGTTTTAAGCAGAAAAATGGTTTGAAAAATTCACGCTGTATTGACAGTATAATTTGTATTCCAAGGAGCCGTAACAAAAGGATTAAATTGATTTTATTTTTGTAGTTATCCATGTTGAAACATGACAAAATAACTTATATTTAATAAGTATCTGATAATGAAATTATAAAAAATAATTAATTCACTATTCTATGTTAAAATAAAAAGTAAATAACATATTCGTTTAATGTTTTAAACGGTTCTCAAAGTGAATATAAATACTAAACGGTAAATTTATTCTCCGATAGTGAAATATTTATTTTTCCAAGTATTATACGGTTGTATTTGTGCCAGTTTCACTGCATTACTATTTGTATGCCATTTGTTACGGCCATACAAATACACATCCGTACTACTTTCAATTATTTAGTTTTTGAATCATGCATTTCCGATACAATCAGTCTGGTTCTGTCATATAGTAGTACTGGCCTATAGGCATCATAATAAATTGCTACTAGACACGAAACGTCTATTACTTTACTACATATCTGACGTTCCACTGCTTGTATAATCAGATACCCCCAACACCAAGATTGAAGTCTCGAAGCAGCTTTCTGAAATCCACACAACCTCTCACATCCGGCCCTGAATATGAGAGACTCCAACTCTGGCAACAAATCGCACCAGAGGATTTCATTACTCCAAAGGAAGGCCTCCCAACTGGCAAGAGCCTTGACTGGCCGACCTGGAAATCCCTAAACAGATTGAGAACCGGAGTTGGTAGAACAAAGGACAACCTCGAGCGGTGGGGAATGCTTCGGCAGGGAGAGACACTATTGTGCGACTGTGGAGACCTTCAAACCGCCTCACACCTACGATGCTGCTCCATGTGCCCAACAAGTTGCACATCTCAGGACCTAATGCTGGGCAACACACGAGCTATCGATGTTGCCAGATATTGGGAAAAAATAATTTGACGTCGCTGACACGAAGAAGAAGAAGAAGAAGATATCTGACTTTACAAATAATTTAGTTTTATATACAAGCGATCAATCGTTTTTGCTGATGCATCAATGATTATAACCCCTTTCGATAGTGATGCTGAAATCTCTCATCTGTGGATTATATGACGCTAACCATGATGCTAAGCGCTGCATGTGGAGTGTTGATCCGCCAACGTCATAGACTACAGCCCTAGATTCACGCATCATCCTTATTATTACAAGAATTTACTATGAATGGGTGGTCTTCACGGGACGACTTTCCTCCACCACCAATTTTAATTAATAGGCTATGACTGGCATTTTACGGGTATGTGATCAAATTCACACCAACCTAGGGTATTTTAGAGCTCAGAAATCTTAAAAAAAATCAGTACCAGTTGGGGATCAAACACAACAACCTTTCGCTTGCCAAGCATATGCGCTGACCATTGAGCTATACCCGCCTGCAAAAATATGTCATGTCGACATTTGAAAAATAATGTTTTTTTTATTTTTATAGTTTTGAATATTTTCATGACGATCGGTCGAGCTGTTTTGCGTCCATTTTATAATAAGCCGCACACCTTTCGTCATTTCACTCTTATAGTTGTGGTAGATAAATAACACCGCCCACGACAGCAAGTTGAACATATTACACGTGTTACTGGTCTGCGCAGACGCGGCGTGGGCACAGCATCATTCACTCTGCGAGGCCGAGGGACCGTCGAAGGCGAAAGTGACGATACAATGTTAAGATTATCGTTTTCTCTTGCGTCGCTTCCATGACAACCTAGAAGCTCCGCCGAGTCAGATACGAACGCGTAAATGCAAGCCTCAAATGCTACGACGAAAACCTAAAAAAAAAACGCCAATAAAAGCGCGCGGATTGATGAAAGGGCGTGGAAAGGCATGCTTTCTCGCTTTCACGTGCACGCCGTTTGTTTGATATCAAGACATCCATACAAATACATATATACAGAAAATATCATCTTTTATGACATTTCTCTCGTCAATATCGCGGAGAAATAATCGGCAGACGTTAAGATTTGAACCACGAACTCTTGCAACCATGCATATTTCATTTATCATTGCTGGTCTTGATGATCAACTAGATCCAAAAAACCATGAATACTAACAGGAAAATTCTTTAAATCAATCAATTACTTATAGTATTGTCCATACTTACTTCTTCTTCGTAGTATCAATCCGGTGGATTGGTTTGCAGCAACAAAATCTTGCATCTCGATCGCCACTCCTCTCGATCCTGTGCAATCCTCTTCAGCACAGCATAAGAGATACAACTATGTCCTCGAACACTTGCTGCAAATACTTTACCGTCTAGGGCGCCCTCTACAGTTTCTACCCTCAACCATCCCTTCCACAATGTCGTGAAGAAGACCATCGCTACTTACTATGTTTCCGATAAATTTATTTCCGATTAATTTTATTTTTATATTTACGGCAACTATCCATTCAATTCATTTAATTCCGAACATTACCCAACTCTTTTTCTTCTAGGGATGCTTTCTTTCCATTCGCTAGAGTCCCGGAGGAAAATTGCTGCACTCTACATTCATTCCTTCTTCTTCGCGGTTCAATTCACAACCCTGGGATTCTTGAATGTTTTAACTTCTATGTTCCAGATAGGTACACCCGTGCTCGTAGCCATCCATTGTTTTTGATCCCAGTCGATGCTTGTGGAGCTTCAAGCACTCAATTTGGTTCAACGGCAATGTCGCTCCTAAATGGCCTACCAGCATACCTCGATCCTTTTCTTACATCCTTTTCCTCTTTTGTCGATGGTATTGTTCTCCTTGATCTCTGTGATCTTTGACACGTGTCATCTTCTTATTCTTTTGTGTAATTTTTATTTTTTTCTCTATTTTTTTTGTATAATTATTTTGTGAATATTTGTAAAAAAAATGGAATTTCGATTCTTTAAATAAATAAATAAATAAATTCGCTCTGTTCAACCTGCCCCTCTATAGATGACTCCGTAACTTCTCCTATCCACTCCATTTTTTCTCTCTACCATTGCTTAACCGTTCTATATTTATGATTAGTTTTTAGTTTATCCTGAAGAAGGTGCGTTGTCACCGAAACAAGTCGACGAATGAGTAAATTAAAACTTATTTTTTTACAAATAATAATAATCTTTTCACCGTTCTATCCACGATTTGGCAATATTATTTTTCGCATCATGTAACGGCATTGAATTATTTACATTGTCTGTTTAATTTCGCTTGGCCTCGTATCTCGCCGACGATAACCATTCGATCTCTATCGCACCAATAATGAATAGATTGCGATTTTTTCGATGCCAGAGATTAAATTTAATTAAGTGATATCTGATTCGTTTCATTTTCTCTATAACTGTTCTGATAATCATAGTGAGTCGTCCTCAAACATTTGCCACCCTTTTTTTTTATACTGTTCCATATTTGAAGCACAATGGACATCGCAAATTTCCGTTTTCCAGTTCTGCGTGCTCAGATTTTCCATGCCTTGTTCTGGAACAGAAAACTCTTTTTCCTTCATGCGCCCGTGCAGCACCATGTAGTCAAACACCCGCTCAACAACAATAAATCCCTATGAACTTGAGAGGTCAATACTTGCAAAGTTCGATCTATTTCGCTTTATATTTTGAGCAAATGGACACCGCAAATTGCCATTTTTTTAGTTCTGTAACCTTTTAGATTGTCTATAATTTGTCTTAGAACACCTTTATACCAGTCACACTGTAAACGATCGACGTCTCAGAAGGGTTAATACAAAACCACTAATACTTAATCATGTAACAGTGAAAATGTTTATGAAAGGGTTATAGCAGGATTAAAAAAAAAGTGAATTATTTCAGATTAATGTATTTTTTACTATATCCGCTCCATATTTGAAGCATTTAAACGCCACAAATTGTCGTTCTGTAGGCTCAAGATTGTATATGCCTTGTCCTAGAACACCTGTATACCCAGAGGTCCACATGGAAACATAGATGAGTCAATACATTTTTGCATGCGGTATAGGAGCTTTTGAATGCCCGAGTAAAAAAATCCGCCAAGCCACACAGATACCTGAGAACCGCTTCTTCCAGCTCTTCTCTGTCGTCTAAATGCGTTCCACCCAGGTGTTTCTTCATGTCGGGGAAGAGATGGTAGTCACTTGGGGCTAAGTCCTAGCTGTAGGGAGGGTGTTTGATAATACCTTTTTTTTTCTAATTTGGCGATGAGCACGTGATAAGAGAAATTGTAGTCTTCGGGCAACATTCTTGGCACCCACCTCGCGCATACCTTAGCTTACCCTAGATGCTCCGTCAAAATCTTGTCAATAGAGGTTTTCCGTGGGATCAAATTCACACTGACCGTGGTAAATAGTCATCATACAATAATATTATTCGTTTTGTAGTCATAATCTTCAAATGTTATGCGTCATATTCATTGTTTTCACCAACAAGCGGTATCATTGATATTTGTATCGTCTTTGCTTTGCAAGTAATCAGGTTTATGGAATTTATGTTATTTTTTATTTTTCGCGCTTACACCGAAATCCATTTCAAATATTAGATAAATAATTCGTACCTTCTTTTAACATGGATCACACTATATATATAATCGTGTCGGAAACAACAGGGTCAGATCCTGTCTGCCCAGAAGTGGGCGACGTCGATGGCGTTACTTCTGGCCATCATCAGGTCTTCCTGGGTGCAGCTATTCGGGCACAGCGCACACTCCAGAAGGTGTGACAGGGTCTGCTCCACGCCGCAGTCACATTCAGTCGGTCCGCTGTAAAACTGCCAGGCCCTCATTTGTGTCCTCGTCTTGCATACTCCGGTCCGAAGTCTGTTAAGGGACCTCCATATATTCCACCCTTGGTCATGTCCAGGGGCTAGGTCCTCTTTCGGGGCAATCCAAGTATTCCCCTCAGTTGCGCTTCTCCACATGTTCAGCCGTATGGATCACACTGATGGATGGCAATGTTTATTCACTTTCTGGAAGACAGAAGTTCCGCTTTCGAGGAAAGTCTCATCCATCAGTACCCAAAGTGTATTAGCATAATATAATATGCCGAACTGATGACGCTTTCATTGAAGACGAAACTGCGGACTTCCAGCAAGTGAATAAATATCGCTCAACGTGTGATCCATTTAAAACAAGGTGGGAAGTATGTATTATTTAAAATTATAGAATCGATTTTCCGGCGGGTATAGCTCAATGGTCAAAGCGTTTGATTTGCAAGCCAAAGGTCGTGGGTTCGATCAACGACGAAGATTTTTTTTATCGATTTCTGAGCTCTGAGTTGGTGTGAATTAGATCCCTCACCCGTAAAATGAGCCTATAAATTAAAATTGGTGGTAGACAAAAGTCGCCCCGTGAAGACCACTTATTCATAGTAAATTCCTGTAATAATAAGGATGCTGCGTGAATCTCGGGCTGTAGTCTATGACGTTGGCGGATCAACACTTCACATGCAGCGCTCACCCATATGCACCACGATAAGCGTCATATAATTTGATGAACAACAGATGGGACTTCAGAATTAAAATAACCAACTTAGATCTCAAGCACCAGCAAACGGTTTTTTTTTAACCTTTAATCGCGATAACGATGTGCCTTTTTTGTTGGATCTTAAAAAGTGGGTCATTTTACGGGTGAGGGATCAAATTCACACCGACCGGAAATGTTTACAAAACTTAATAATTACTATTTAACTTCGGTGATCTCACTAGCATCCTGCATACGGTTTTTTACTAGAATATTCTTCACTTTTTCTGAAAGCTTGTCAAACGTCGCCATGGACATTCTGAAATAGATCCTTTCTCAAATCACCCATGAGATTACGAAATGTGCCTAATCTCGATCATAGTTTTAGGATCTAATGAACCTAAAATCTTATTTTTTTTGCATTGCTTCCGGCGGTGAAAGTACCAGTAAACAACATCAGAAAAGAATTCACGTCCATTGCGTCTGAATTTTCTTCTCCTACCGCCAATGCTAACCCGTAAAAAACAGGATGCAAACTTTGCGTGAACACAGGTATGATTTTTGCGGTATCCAGTAATAAACTGATCCTGCAAAACTGGACGTCCGTGGAAAAGTATCGCGCTAACGTTGTGCCATTGTCGCTGGATTGGTGATAGCTAAATTTTGTTATCGTACTAAGCTTTAAAATGATAATTTCCTTGTTGTGTGTCCCGTCTCATATAGTTATGCCGTCCAATTTTTGTTAGATTCTGCTTCTTTATTTTATATCGTGTTTCGTCGATTGCAATTTCGTTTTTTTTTTTTTTTTTTTTGGTTTCGGTTATTTCGTCCTTTTAAAAAATTATTAAAAATACTTATTCCTTTTTTTTCTGTTACTGTTTGGCCTTCCAGAAGTGCTGACGGATACGCGGACTCGATTCATCAACGACGACAACACACTGTACACAAACTTGACACAGAAGAAATCGTGAATTTTCGAAAGTGCAAACGAAATTTGATCAAAATTAACCGAAATTTGAGACGATATTTAAGTTTTTAGTGCATGTGATTTTTTTTTTTTGTTATATATATATACATATGCGTTATATATATACACAAGTATATATGCAGTGCTTGATTTTTTATGTGCTCGATAAAGAACCAACCCAGTGTTGATGATACTTATATGAATTTAGTTTAATACTCGTTTTTTTTTAAATAAGAATTTTTCAGACGCCATTATTATGATTTTTCTTTGTAAATATTCATTACTTTTTGAAAATATTTTTTAGCATTCGCTTATTGAAACATCTATCTTTGAGAGTTGCGTGTTAGGTATTATCAATGTAGATTGATACTTCTATTACATTTCTATATTTTATACATCCTTCTTAATAATAATAAACCCAAAAGCCACAATATCAAATCTGGCCGTGAAAACCTAAGAAGTTATCCTTCTTTCTCTCAAAAGGTTGTTATTCAGTCGTGTGAGGGCATGATGAGTAGCAGGTTAGCAAAACAAAGACTTTTCGGAAGCACATTGACATATATCTACGATAAACATAACAAATTTATGGCCCTTACTAGTCACAGCATTCGGATGGGCCAAAATACAATATGCTCTCGCTGACGGGCGGGACACGACTGGCGCGCGCTCGTGATTGGGCAGATGCACCGCGCAACAAGTGGCGATCTACGTAACTAGTCCCGCAATACCAATATACATGACACGTACATGTCGACAAGCTAACAGAAATAAGAGACGAATGATTGCATATCGAGGTTTTCGGTACCAGTCAGCAAGGGCTATATCATGCTGATCTCATTACGTTTCCAAGTGAAAATCTGTGTGCAGACATGCATGTACAGTGAATGTGTGACGACTATCTGAGGTATTTATTGAAGGTCTGATTGGGTATTCGTGCTGTATCAATATTAAGTTGAAGCACTCGGTTTGATTGTTCGCTCACGACGTGCACGATCAAAGTGTTCTAGATATTTGACATTCAAAGATGAGTTAACTCGCCATATGTCTACATTGTTTATTAACAGTCTTCTTCGTAGTATCAATCCGGCGGATTGGTTTGCAGCAACAAAATCTTGCATCTCGATCTCCACTCCTCTCGATCCTCTGCAACACTCTTTAGCTCAGCATAAGAGCTGCAACTCATGTCCTCGAACACTTGCTGCGAATACGCCCTCTGCAGTTTCTCCCCTAAACCATCCCTTCCGCAATGTCGTGAAGAAGGCCATCGTGGCAAACGATGTGACCGATCGCCTCTCTGAGATGGTTCTTGCTAGGTGCCTATCTTCTTTGATTATGCTGAGAACCCCATTGTTTTTATTATATATATAATCGTGTCGGAAACAACAGGGTCAGATCCTGTCTGCCCAGAAGTGGGCGACGTCGATGGCGTTACTTCTGGCCATCATCAGGTCTTCCTGGGTGCAGCTATTCGGGCACAGCGCACACTCCAGAAGGTGTGACAGGGTCTGCTCCACGCCGCAGTCACATTCAGTCGGTCCGCTGTAAAACTGCCAGGCCCTCATTTGTGTCCTCGTCTTACATACTCCGGTCCGAAGTCTGTTAAGGGACCTCCATATATTCCACCCTTGGTCATGTCCAGGGGCTAGGTCCTCTTTCAGGGCAATCCAAGTATTCCCCTCAGTTGCGCTTCTTCACATGTTCAGCCGCAGGGTGGCCTCATTGTTTTTATTGATTCTTATTAACAATATGTAGCGAAAACAATACCTAAAAAATAATGTTTTATTAGATGGTTACTATGGTTCCATCCTGTCGTTGCTATAGTTACCGGCTGTTTTCAACAAACCGCTGCGTTTCACTAATATTTCATATATTTTGTATCGCACGTATTTTTTTGTACACACTTTTTTACTAAGTTCAAGTCTATATAACTAACTTCTTTATGTATCAGGTTGTTTAGAAATTAATTTCGTTTTAAGAGTATTAAAAATTTAACGAACTTTTTTAAACATAATCATTTTAAATGATCCATTAGAACAATGTAATCTTTCGGCGATCTCACCAGTTGTTTTTCATCTGTTTGCATCAATTGATAGCTTCATTGTGTATTTTTCACCTTCAATTGGCCTTCCAGAACGTGGTGCATGGTTCTTCTGCACGCGAAGATCTACAAACCGAACAAAATAATAGACGAAAAATCGTATATCGATGCTGTATTGAGTTGTCATCAGATCGAATGATGAGCCTGACGCATTTGGTCCCAATAGGCGGCTCACAACCCACGCGGTGACCCATCCATGTTTCAGTCAGCGTCCAACGTTACTCAACTTCATTGATGAGTAAAGAATGATATATTTTGTTGAGTGTGAGTAGATCATTTTGTCTTCAGTCCACGCCTGTCGGTTATCTAAGCTGAAGTTGGCGGCGATTCGTCGAGAGGCTATCAATACGGCTCGATAAGGCGGCTGATAAGGGACACATCGAGCTGATAACGGCCAGGTGTCGGCGGGCGCTACTCGAGCACCGTCAGTGAACACTACTTGCGCGGTTAGATAACTTAAAAACGTTTAAAATCGATTAAAACAACCTTACCTAACGATGGAAGTGTTGCAACCGGTGTGACCTAACCTAGTGTTTATTCTACAGTAAATATTACTGAAACTGTAAGCTTCAAGGATTGTCCACGCGAGTGTCGAATGCCTTCTCGTAGTCATCGAAACAACACGCAAGCGCACTGGACTGGACTTTACCCGCCTCACACCCGCATCACACCGGAGGACGTTAAATCTCCTTGATGACGCGCTCATTCAGATTATGAACAGTTAGCAACCGACAAGTCCAGTGGGAGTCCCTTCTGAACAATTGTGGCCACTGCACAGAAGTGCTAAAATAAAGAACCCGAGAAAGAGATTAGAATCGCATTCATGGGTTGTAAAGAGATGGGAGATAGATTCTCTCACGGAAAATACGAGCAAAGATTGTAAATGCGTGGCAATTTTTTTTTAGTGGCTACAAAGTCTGCATGTCCGATAGGGCCGAGGCGATTCCTTCGAACTGCATCGAAAGGACTCCTCTTTTTGACGAGAGGAACTGACAGTCCCAGAGAATGTGCTCTGAGGTCTGGAAGGGGGCGCCACAGGGGCAACTAACTAGGATTTGAAACTAAATTAAATGAGTATAATCTGTCATGAAAAGCGCCGTGCCCAGTCATTATCTGGGTAGACCAGTGATCAGGGCATCAGCACGCAAGAGCACTGTTCATTTCGTGACTTTGTCGCGGCAAGAAGGCATCTGACGTTGTATATACCTATTTGCACACGATTTACTAGGCAGAAATCCCGCCTAGTTTTCTCTGAGGGCTTGCACAAGTGGGGAGTCTTACCCTGTCGTACTTTTCCCGGGATGCTCGAGAGGGTGACATCGTTCATTTCTTGACTGTAGTAGTATGCATCATTGTGAATATTCGTAAGGCAGAAATCCGCCTAGTTTTCCCTGAGAGTTTTCAAAAGTGGGGGTCGTACGTATCCTGGCCATGATTATATGAGCGAGTACTTTTCCCGGGATGCTCAGGAGGGCGACCCAGTTCATTTCTTGACTATAATAGAAAGCATCCAATATTGTGTATACGCGTATGGTTCGCACACGATTTTCCTGGCAGAAATCCCGCCTAGTTTTTCCTGAGAGTTTGCAAAAGTAAGGGGTCTTATCGTGACCAAGATTATATGAACAATTACTATTCCCGGGATGCTCAGGAGGGTGATTCATTGTGAAATTGTTACAGTTCAGAAGATCCTCTTTCTTGTGCAGAGCAAACCACTTCACCCCCATTACTGATTATACATTATAATGCTTAGTGAATAGTTGTCACGTAGTAAGTAAACTTAAATCATTCAAATGGTCAATTATTATAACCTAAAGATAGAATTGTTGCAACCTGTGTGACCTAACATAGTGTTATCCTGTATTTAACATTAGTAATCTTACGAGATTGCAGTCAGTGAAATGTAGTCACGTCGTTAGATTACCTAACCTAACCGTTGTTAGAACTGTGCGAATTTATTTTTTATGTAGCTTACATATGAACATTATCACTATCCAGTCCGATTACACAATATGTGTAATCATCACCAGGCCGAACGTTAAAGGCGGGTCACACAACATGTGTGTGATCGTTCCGCCAGCGCTTAGTGACCGACTATACACAGCTTGTGATGTTTTTTCAAACGTTAGTGGCCGATCACACAACATATGTGTTGTTTTTACTTTCGACCATAATTCAAAGATCTCAAACCTTTTCAGCGACGGTCATATTTAATTTTATTTGAACACATGACGATAGATTTAGCAATTCTTTAAAAAAACAGTCGGCCTCCGGCGTAAGTTAAATCGCGTAACGCGCGGACTGCATGTTTTTACACGTGAAGAACTGACGACGCTTTCGTAGAAGGCGAAAACGCGGTACTAAGGCAAGTTTTTAAACAGTACTCAACGTGATCTATGTCAAAAGAATGTAAGAAATTCTTGTCTATTGAATGTTTAAAATGGTGGAATATTTACAAGTAATGTCGTTTTTTTTTTAATTTTTATTAAGTGAATGCTAAATTATTGACGTTTTTAGTTAGCCTGACGATTACTAAATAAATAGTGTGCTTTTTAAAAATTACAATATTTCGAATGAAAATTTGGCAACGGAATTTCATAATTATTGCTGTAAGAACTTGTTCTTATTACAATTGATAGACGCGTTTAGATATATCACGGTCAATTCTTAAAGAAGGATAGTTAGTGTTACGGTAGTGACATTTAAGAATGCTCTTCGAGTGTAAAATGTGCAGGAGACGCTTTCGATGATAAAAGTGAAGACTCTTGTGACTGACAATCGCGTCTCCTTATAATCTGCACTCTCAGAGTATTTATTTTACTTTTTTTGACTATTCAGTTATAGTGATTAAATAATGAAGAGAAAATATTCGCGGCGTCGAGTATACGACTGATTAAAGACATCATGAAAGCGAATGGATGACCGAGACACTTCAAGATGGAGAGGAAACTGAACAGAGAGGACTTCACGAGGAGGAGCTTCAGAATACCGCCGAGGAAGACGCCAGAAGAAGAAACAATGGAAAATAAAGAGCAGGCAGGTGTTGTGGAGACACCCGCGTCGCCAATCTCACTGGCGATGATGGACAGACGACCAGAGTATAAAGAAACGGACGCGGAAAAGAGTTCAGCTTGTGTGGCGGCCTCTTCGATGCTAGCAAATAGATTCTTCGATCAAAAGAATCAGAAAGCCGTGTACGAGATCACGTCTACGGGAATCGCTCCTAAAAGATTGGATTTCGTTCAGAAACCTACGGTCAACAGAGCTGTGCCTATACAGTTGAGATCTTTTAACGAACCGGTAGAGAGCAATCAGATCACAATCAACGGCGTCAAAATGGGAACCGCCGTTACTAAAGTCGCTATCAACGGTTCCAACGACGTACTCAACAGCTTAGAGAAGCAAATCAACGAAATGGAGAAAGGCATCGCGTTGAATGGAGCTAGAGACAAGCTGAAAGAAAAGGAACTTGTCGTTTTGAAAGATAGATACGCGGAACACGAGAATTTGTTGAAAACGGGTATAAGCGATATAGGAAGCGACTCTTTCGGTGGAAATCTACCGCCTGATGATGATCGAGATAAGAGTTCCTTCAATAGAGGAGAAGGCACGAGGAATTCGACGGGGGGGCCTGCTAGTGTCGTCGGCGCTAGAGGCAGAGCGTTGACGAACTTGCTCAAGTCTGGTATCAACGATTTGGTGACTAGTGGCAAGGATCGGTTCACTCGTGGTGATGTGGGAAGGAGTTCTGCTGGAGGTGCTGGAAGTGGAGTACAGAGAGTGAGGGTGCCTTTAGCGCGTGCTGGGAGCGACGCCACACAAGGGCAGAGGCCTGTTGTTCAGAAGAGAACTACTGGGAGGGTTCAGTGTCCGGCGCCTGCCCCACCACCATTCACCAACAAGGTAATATAATCACGCTGATGCAAAACATATTTAAAAAACACATTTTTTGTAATAATCTTCTTCTTTTTCGTGTCAGCGAAGTCAAATTATTTTTTCCCAGTATCTGGCAACATCGATAGCTCGTGTATTGCCCAGCATTAGGTCCTGAGATGTGCAGCTTGTTGGGCACATGCGGCAGGATCATAGGTGTGAGGCTGTCTGCGGTCTCCACAGTCGCACAATAGTGTCTCTCCCTGCCGAAGCATTCCCCACCGCTCGAGGTTGTCCTTTGTTCTACCAACTCCGGTTTTAAATCTGTTCAGGGATTTCAAGGTCCGCCAGTCAAGGTTCTTGCCAGTTGGGAGGCCTTCCTTTGGAGTAATTAAATCCTCTGATGCGATTTGTTGCCAGAGCTGGAGTGTCATTTTCAGGGCCGGATGTGAGTTGTGTGAATCTCAGAAAGCTGCTCCGCGACTTCAGTCTGGGTGTTGGGGGTATCTGATTATACAAGCAGAGGGACGGTTGGTTGATTGCCTTACGCATTTCTTCGGTGCATATGACTTTGCGTCTTATATTTGGTTGTGCGATACCAGCCAAGGGGTATAGTTAGAAATGTGTAGTAATTAAATACACACATACAATTATACATCAAATTTTTTACGCATCAATTCATTCAGAAAAAATATCGGCGGACGCGGGATTCGCGAACCACGAGCCTTGCAACCTTTGCTCTATTTTTTTACTCCGCGCAGTCCACACGACTATCTCTCTGCCTATATTTTTTTGCATATAATACAATAATACATCTAACATTTATTAAAAAGATTAATATTTCATAGCTTGTTTTAACATGATTCAAAATCGGGACTGTTTATTTAATCACTTGTCGGAAGACTTTTGGCATCAATCAATTTGCCGGCAGTCAAAGCGTTTGCTTTGCAAGCAAAAGGTCGTGGGTTCGATCCCCGACGGAGATTAAAAAAAATCGATTTCCGAGCTCTAAAATATTGATTGAAAAAGTTGGTGTGAATTTGATCCATCACCCGTAAAATGTCAGTCATAGCCTATTAATCAAAATTGGCGGTAGGCGAAAGTCGTCCCGTGAAGACCACCCATTCATAGTAAATTCCTGTAATAATAAAGGATGATGCGTGAATCTCGGGCTGTTGTCTATGACGTTGGCGGATCAACTGTCCACATGCAGCGTTTAGCTTTAGTTATATACCTTTAGTTATATACACCATGGTAAGCGTCATAGAATTCCACAGATGAGACTTCAGAATTACTATTGCCATCTGTCGGTATTCTCCTGTATGTGTTTACATTTTTTTATTTTTAATCAAGGCTTCTTAGGTTTCATCGTTTAGTACGCTTGTGCACGTTGGAACTGATGAAACCTT
Source organism: Glossosoma conforme (assembly GCA_022606575.1). Taxonomy (NCBI): domain Eukaryota; kingdom Metazoa; phylum Arthropoda; class Insecta; order Trichoptera; family Glossosomatidae; genus Glossosoma; species Glossosoma conforme. The sequence goes on from JAGTXR010000337.1 coordinate 372,235, forward strand.
CATCGTAGGTGTAAGCGAATAAACATTGCTCAGTGTGATCCATGTTAAAACTAGGCAAATAAAATATTTTTTTATTTAGTATAAACTCGTGATGTTCTGTGACGTCCAGTCTTAAGTGCAAACTGAGATAAGGTATCAGCGCTCCTTATCATTCAGACGCCCAGTGTGAGTGCGAATTTAATATTATCATTTAATATTTCTGTGATTATTCGATTTATGCCTAGAAAAGCCCGACTATACTCAACAAAATGAAGCATCATCCCTGAATATTTACATAAATAAATTTTATTTATTAGAATTTTCAATGTTTCAATCAAGTAAGATAGGCACCTAGTAAGAACCATCTGAGAGAGCCCGATGGATCGGTCACATCGTGCGCCACGATGGTCTTCTTCACGACATTGTGGAAGGCATGGTTGTGGGTAGAAACTGCAGAGGGAGCTTTAGACGGGAGTATTTGCTTGCAAGTGTTCGAAAACATGAGTAGTAGCTCTTATGCTGAGCTAAAGAGGATTGCAGAGGACCGAGAAGCGTGGAGATCGAGATGCAAAATTTTGTTGCTGCAAACCAATCCACAGGATTGATACTACGAAGAAGAATGTTTCACATGTTTGCTCTAAATAACTAATAACCTGCACCTACTTTCAGCGATTTAAAGTATTTTCAATTTTACATAAGGCGGCATAGGTCGTCATCAGGTTAATAATTCGATCTCCTTAAAATATACCATGAACTAATCACGCAAATGTATGCCTCGGGTACTTAGGATACATCTGCCTCTTCAAATTTATACGTGTCAGCGACGTCAAATTTTTCAATATCTGGCAACATCGAGAAGCCCCCGGGCTTCTGTCTTAATTGTCTGGACCATTTTAAACAGGAATTCACTATGATTGGGTTTTTACGGGACGGCTATCGTCTACTAACAATTTTAATTAATGGGCTATGACTGGCATTTTACGGGTGCGGCATCAAATTCAAACGAACCGAAAGTATTTCTAGAGCTAATTTTTTTTATTAAAAAATACTTACGTATGGTAAGCAAACGCTTACCACTAAGCCATACCCGCCGGAAATGTGTACATATTTAGTTATATTGTGTTTCCATGCGTGCTGGTCAGACGGAGGTTTGAAGGAATGTGAATTATTGTGAAACCTTACAGCCGCGGTTATGTCACTAATTACTTCGACACGTCATGTCATATAAAAGCCTCTCAAATGGTATTTATTTATTTATTTATATACAGAATCGACATTCCATTTTATTTTACAAATATTTAGAAACAAAGAGTATACATAAATATACAATAAATAGAGAAAATAATAAAAAATTTAAAATAACACAAAAGAATAAGAAGATGACACGTGTCAAAGATCGGCCATTTAGGAGCGACATTGCCGTTGTGCCAAATTGAGTGCTTGAAGCTCCACAAGCATCGACTGGGATCAAAAACAATGAATGGCTACAAGCACGGGTGTACCTATCTGGAACATAGAAGTTAAAACATTCAAGAATCCCAGGGTTGTGAATTGAACCGCGAAGAAGAAGGAATGAATGTTTGAGTGCAGCAATTTTCCTCCGGCACTCTAGCGAATAGAAAGAGAGCATCATAAAGTAAATAAATTTAATTTTATAAATATTAATTTATTTACCTTGTTTTTACGTGGACCACGTAAGATACGTTCTCTATTAGGAGACTGTAGTTTAGATTTTTTTTAAATCGTCCTAGCAACCCTATCTGTCTCTCTCTCTTATCATTCCCTGACAGTCACCCCTATCCTACAAAAAATTGGTTAGACCACTTGCAAAGTACTATCGCAGCTCAGTTATCTTCTAGCAAGAGAAAGATTGAGAAATGGTACGAGTTAGTCGAAACTGCAGTCTCCTAATAGAGAACTCATCTTACGTGATCCATGTAAAAACGAGGTAAATATATAACTATTTTTAATTAATTTAAATTGAAAATATTTCGTTTTTATTCACATTTATGTTAAACGATTACGTGTTTCGGCCTCCCTGGAGATTTATTGAAGATGGTCATCAAGGAGGCCAAAACGTAATCGTTTACAACGTTACAAATTTTTTGGCTCATTTGGTCCTAACGAACGGCTCAATCCACCAACGTTACCAATCTATAATTTGATCCGTGTCCAATGTTGCTTAACTGCGGTGGTCTAACGAGAACCGCGCTTACAGTGTGCTATTGTCGTTTATGAAAGAAAGTGCCATGTCGCGTGGAAACGTCGCTGTGTCGTCGTTTGGATTAAGTAGTCCCCTTATGACCAAATGGTGCATGCTTCGGAAGTTGGAAGCTCCTAAATAGTCCACCAGCACACCTCGATCCTTTTCTTACATATTTTTTCTCTTTTTTATTATGGTTCTCCTCTGTGATCTTTGACACGTGTTATCTTCTTCTTTTATTAGTTTTTTTTCTGTCTCTTGTATTTTATGTTTATGTATACTCCATGTTTCTTATTATTTGTACCATGGAACTGCGGCTTCTGTTAAATAAATAAATAAGTTTGAGGATTCAATGCGCCATTGTCGTCGGTCGAAATAGCTTTAATGAGACTAAAGTTTGGGTATCGCAGGTCGATCGCCGCCCTTAGTGTGTCAGTGTGGTATTGCAGACACTTTGACGAACAATTGCTTCGTACTGTGAAATTTCTACCCCAGTTTCGTATAGAACGCGATAGTGTCGACACGAATATTTTTAAAAATCGCGCTTTCGTACTTTTTTTCTTCAATATTTTGTGAACAATGTCTCGTATGGCCGTTTAAAAATCGAATAAAGCGACCATTCACATACGAGTATACTCAAGAAAATCAGTACGATCTCTTGAGTATCTACCTAAATAATTGTTATTTATTCTAATTTATAACGTTTGACATGTTAGCCCCAAATAACTACGATGGTTATCCGTAAAATAAGGTTCACAGTGATTTTTCACAGTGTAAAACATGTTTGATTTCATGAATGCGTACATTTTCGGAAAGTTCAAACTTTTACCTATTTTTCTACATAGTCGCCACTGAGGTCGATGCATTTTTGCATGCGGTGTAATGATTTTTAAAATGCGTTAATTCTTTTCGGATTATTTTTACACCATTATTAAGCATACACCAAAATTACTTTTATTTACATAACTAATAAATATTAAACTAAAAAATAAATCAAATTAAGAAAATTGATTCAATTGACACTTGCTATATATTTTAAAATTAATCCTACCACAGAAAAGTCTTTCTCCAGATATTTGTTCTACATTTGGAACATATGGTAACCTCGAATTGCCGTCACTGAATTCTCTCAGTTGCCGTTGTCCATGTCTTGATCCAATTTCTGTATCCAAAGGTCTACCTAGAAGCATTTTGTTCCCAACGATACTACTTTAGCATCTGAGCCATATTTTGTGTGATTTTTGTCAATCAAATGTTTTAAATGATATTATATGATTAACCCGATGCCAACCGATTCTTGCCCCATTTGGTTGTAAGGGGTGGCTTAACTCTAAATTTATACTATACATAGAAATAACCGATTTACGAAAAAACCGTCGCAAACGCTATTAGATAAGTCTCTGTATAAAATTAACATCCTCCTCTCTTCAAAAGGTTGTTATTCAGTCGCGTGGTGGCAGGATGAGGAGCAGATTAACAACACAAAGACTTTTCTGTAGCACATTGAAATATATATTTCGCAAACTTACTGCCCGGACATAGTCACAGCATTCAGGCCGGGCCACAATACAATATGATCTCGCCGACGTCGGCGCACGATTTCGACTGCCGTGGTCGTTCACACCAGCGCCGCATTGGCGATCTATATAACTAACGTCACAACCGTGACAAAATGCCAATATGGCGACACATACATGTACGACAAGCGAACAAAAATAAGAGACGAAAGATTGTAAATCGGGGTTTTCGGTACCAGTCAGCAAGGGCTATATCATGCTGATGTCAAAGTGTACGCTATACGAGGTTGACTGCTTATATATTTTATGTGTATAAATTGTTTTAAAAAGTCGTTTTTTTTTTCGTTATCTCTCTCCACAAAATACACGTGACATTTTCATCCACGTAAACGTACATGACGTGAATGTTTTGAAAGTTTTTTTTTTTCAAATTTATTATTTTACATTAGCGAGTACACGCTCGTTGATACTTTCCGTGACTAATTAGTGATTCAAAGTGGTTTTTGGAGGTTGTGCTTTTATTGTTTGTAGTGCTTTCCGTGCCAAAGTTAAAAACCCTTCACACACATATATATATATAATACGAACAACTAACTAACAGTGTTATATATGGGTCAAACCGTAGTCTTTCAAAAGCTGAACTAGTATATCTATGGTACTGTAAATACAAATACACATGTTCTAGTACACATTTTTTAATATGTCGTGACGACCATGACCTTTTACCAATGTGAGAGTATCTTTATATTTTATTTTTTATTTTTTCATCTATTAATTAATGGCACATTTACGTTTAACATCCAATGCTTGTTACACAGATGTAAAGTTAGTTCACTTTATATTTTATTTAAAAAAAACACGATCTAAATGGTTTTTTTGACATAAGGGGGATATCTCGCTGGACTAGATCTGTAGTCGAGATCTGTAAACCACTTGAGTGTGTCTATTCGTTGGGTAGCATCCACTACTTGAGTTCTGCGTATTTCCTCGTTTCGGATTCTATCTTTTAGCGACACTCCCAGCATGGATCTCTCCATAACACGCTGGGTGACCTTTATTTTATGGGTATGACTTGCTGTTAGATTCCACGTCTCTGCGCCATAAGTTAATACAGGGAGGACGCATTGGTTGAACGCCTTAGTTTTAAGACGTTGCGGAATTTTCGCTTTAAAAATGTACTTTAGTTTTCCAAATGCTGCCCATCCCAGTTGTATACGCCTGTCGATTTCTTCATTACATAGTATGTGTATGAAAAATTAAACTTTATTTAAATGTGACCAAATCAAATGATTTATTTAGGTATCATTTTAACATACTATGCATACTGGTAATTTTATTCACATTTCCTTATACGTTTATTCGTGAATATAATTTCAAATATTGTTCGACTTACACACAAGCATCGCTTATATAGTACAAGTTGTCCGGAAAGTTATTTCGTTTTTTAACATAATAAAAAAATTAACCCGTAAAATGACAGTCATAGCCTATTAACTAAAACTGGCGGCAGACGAAAGTCGTCCCGTTAAGACCACCCATTCATAGTGAAGTCCTGTAATAATAAGGATGATGCGTGAATGTCGGGCTGTATTCTATGATGTTGGTTGATCAACACTCCACATGCATCGCTTAACCATATGTGACATGGTAAGTGTCATAGAATGCACAGATGAGACTTCATAACCTAAGTTATTTCGTTAACGAGACATATAGATCTCTAGAGTCTGCGATCACTGAACAAATACTTAGGTTAGGTTAGCGAGACATCCAGTGCGCCACATGTCGTTACCGATGAGTCGCTGAACGAATTGTCTGCGAACGATAGATCGCGACACCCTTGAAACGTGTATTATAAATCTTCTTCGTAGTATCATTTCGGTGGATTGGTTTGCAGCAATAGAATCTTGCATCTCGATCTCAATTCCTCTCGGTCCTCTGCAACCCTTTTCAGCTCAGCATAAGCGCTACAATTCATGTCCTCGAATACTTGCTGCAAATACTCCCGTCTAGGGCGCCCTCTACAGTTTCTACCCTCAACCATCCCCTCCACAATGTCGTGAAGAAGACTATCTTGGCGGATGATGTGACTGATCTATCGGGCTCGCCTCTCTGAGATGTTTCTTATTAGGTGCCTATCTTCCTTGATTATCCTGAGAACCTCATTGTTCGTGACGTGGTCTCCAGGAATTTCCAAGAATTCTTCTGTATGACCACATCTTAAAGGCGTCTAGTTTTTTTTATCACTTTCAGATAAGCACCATGTCTCACAGCCGTACATCAAGATGCTCCAAACAAATGTTTTCGCAAGTTGCTTGCGGAGCCTTAAATTAATATTCTTTGACTCAATATTTTTTTTAAAGTACATATTATAAATATCGTTCGTTAATTTCTCGATCGAAATTGCTTTCCGAACAGCTGGGCGTTGAGACACATAAATAGTCGTTTTATTTATTTATAATTAATTATTCGTGTCGACTCCTTTTAGACACATATGGTCCGTGACCGATATGCGGATCTTATTTTATTTTATTTCAGTCCAGAGGTGTCCAGGTAAGGAGATGCCATTACGGTCGTGAATTTTGATATGCGGTCATAATGTTTTGTATGAAAATGTGACGTAAACTGCTTTGGGCAGGAGTCTATGGCATGCTCCTTCTTAGCACATATGTGAGCTCCTTAGTGTGATTTAAAACAGTGGTCGTAAAACTTTTTAAATCCACGTAGCACTATTTATAAAGGCAGACGAAAATGATAGTTGTTTACATAAACAGATGGCACTAGATTTTTTTTCGCTTAGAGTATATTTAGCCGGCGAGTATTGCTTAGTGGTAAATCGTTGGCTTACCACTATATTACCGATATATAACCGGATGGTTCATTATTATCATTTACCTTATCTGCTCCCCTAACTGGAGTATATGGCTTTCACGAACTGCCACCACAAAGCTCTGTCAGCCGCCATAGTCTTCGCCTCATACCATGTCAGTTCAGCCTACCGCAGCTCTGTCTGGCATATTCTTTGTACAGTTCCCGACGGCCTTCTAGAAAGGCGACGAAGCCTAAAAAAAAAGGCTGCTGTTGTTTATGCTCTCCTGAGGCATCCTTTAAACAAGTCCTAACCAGGTCCACGTTCTTGATGGACTGTAATGTTGTTCTGAATCTTGTCAATAGAGGTTTTCTTGACATCAGGGATCATTTCGGAAAGCTTACAAACCGTCACTCTTCGATCTGAGAGCATCGCTGCCTCCACTTTTGCGATTGTTTCGTCAGAAACAGATGGCCGTCCGGAACGCTCCTCGTCGTGGACGTCTTTTGCAGACAGGAAACGGATCACCGAGCGCAGCTCACACCTCGCGGGCGAAGCGAGGGGGATGTCCATCACGTACGGCTGCCAAGCCAAGACTGAGCTCCGCAGGCAGCTCGCTAGGGAAAGGATTTGGAGTGGGGGAACCAAGGTACACTACAGAATCGCGGGATCCACCATAACAGCGCGTTGCAGGACTGTAACCTTATTTTACGGATAACCCTCTTATGATAACAGTTTTATCAGCGTACGTAACAAATAACCTTGAGATCTCGAGTATTCGTATCCACCTTGGGATCGCTATATCAGTGACTCACTGCCATCTTACACTATATAATATTATATTCATACAGTGCCGGTTTAAGGAAGCGGCGCAGTGGTACGGCTGCCTAGGGGGCAGAAAGAGTTAAGGGCGCTAAAGATGGCTTAATACTTTTTTCTTTTTGACTCAGAAAAGTATTCCATGTCACAAACCATTATAATCTGTGATTTGATGTACAAACATTTCCACACTTTTTTGTGTGGATTGGTTTGCAGCAACAAAATCTTGCATCTCGATCTTCACTCTTCTCGATTTTCTGCGACCCTCTTCAGCTCAGCATAAGAGCTGCAACTCATGCCCTCGAACACTTGCTGCAAATACTATCGTCTAGATGTGACCGATCACTTCTAGGTGTCTGTCTTCCTTAATTATGCTGAGATCCTCATTGTTGGTGACGTGGTGGTCTCTCCAGGAAATTCCGACAATTCTTCTGTAAGACCACATCTCAAAGGCTTCTAGTCTTTTCTACTGTTTTAATGTTTTTTTTTTAATATTTCATTTGTAATGTTGCTTTTTTAATTTACCATTGAGAAGGTCTTAAGTCGGCACTGTATTCGTGATATCTCCGCATGCTAGATTCCAGTGGTATCGCATTACCGGCATCGTATTCCCCGATCAAGCGTGGGCACAACGGTATACACCCGACAATAAGCATTCAAAACGTTTTATGGATACATTCTGCAATATATAATCGTGTCGGAAACAACAGGGTCAGATCCTGTCTGCCCAGAAGTGGGTGACGTCGATCCAGAAGGTGTGACAGGGTCTGCTCCACGCCGCAGTCACATTCAGTCGGTCCGCTGTAGAACTGCCAGGCTTTTGATTTGTGTCCTCGTCTCGCATACTCCGGTCCGAAGTCTGTTAAGGGACCTCCATGTATTCTACCCCTGGTCGTGTCCAGGGGCTAGGGCCTCTTTCGGGGCAATCCAAGTATTCCCATCAGTTGCGCTTCTCCACGTGTTCAGCCGCAGGATGGCCTCGGGTATCACCAGTTCCGTTGTCGACTGTAGGAAACAGCAATATTGTGTTGTTACATGTTTATGTAGGTACGCATTTTGTTCTTGAAACTCTTCTAAAGAGATATGTTGTATTTTTCTTATTATATGTATGAAAATATTTTATGATGACTGAGTATCTACTTAAATAATGTATAATACGGGTATAGCTCAATGGTTAGAGCGTTTGCTTGGCATGCCAAAGGTCGTGGGTGCGATCCGCGACGTACATTAAAAAAAATATTACTTGATTTCTGAGCTTTTTAAAATACTTTCGGTTGGTGTGAATTTGATTCCTCACTCGTTAAATGCCAGTCATAGCCTATTAATTAAAATTGGTGGTAGCCGAAAGTCGTCCCGTGAACACCACCCATTCATAGTAAAATCCTGTAATTCTTTTGTTTATGTAAACACATACAGGAGAATACCGACAGATATTGATAGTAATTCTGAAGTCTCATCTGTGGAATTCTATGACGCTTACCATGGTGTATATGGCTAAACGCTGCATGTTAAGTGTTGATCCGCCAACGTCATAGACTACAGCCCGAGATTCACGCATCATCCTTTATTATTACAGGAATTTACTATAATAATAAGGATGATGCGTGGATGTCGGGCTGTAGCCTATGACGTTGGCGGATCAACACTCCACATGCAGCGCTTATCCATATGCACTATGGTTAGCGCCATAGAAATCTACTGATGAGACTTCAGCATTGCTATCACCATCTGTATTCTTATCTATGTGTTAGTATTGGAAAGAAATGTCATATTTTTGGCGTGTCACTTTAAAATCAGTTTGTGAACTGTTGCCGTTGAGTTAGCACGTCGTGGTTGGTATCATTTTGTAGCTCTGTCTCTGCTCTTTCCATTTCAGCAGTATTTTTTTATTGTAGAAAAATGGAGAAGCCTGAAATCGAGCAAAACAAATTTGTGCTATTTTATGCTGTATATCTTCGTCGGGCATCGAATCTACGACTTCTGGCTCACCAAGCGATCGCTTTACCTCTTGACCCTTTACGTGCGGAATAAGATTTCATAAAAAGTCACGAAATAAGTCGATGAAAAATAAATTTGAATATTTAAGGACGATTTTTTTTATGTGTTTTGATTGGTCAGTGCTGCATTTATATTCACCTTCAGAACTAAATTGAATAAATCCATTATTATTTTTAAAAAGGGAAAATTTGAAACATGTTTAGAATGACTCACAACTCAATACATATCGTAAAAAAATTTGTCGAAGGAATGTCGGAATACGAAACGAAATTATATTCAATATTGTATTCGGATAAGTCCGCATCTCGCACTGAAGGGATGTGTTTTTTTCAGGGCGCGGGATAAATCCGCACCTCGCACTTAAGAGCAGTGCAAGTTGGTGCGGATATATCGGCACCTCGCACGTAAAGGGTTAAGCCGTATGTACATCTCCTATGCGTGTAATAATAATGTTTTATGGCGTTTTAAAACTTGTTTCGCATGAAATCGAATTTTAATGCGATCTTTTTCCGAAGCGAGAATTTCAAATTCGATTTTTACGAGCTTTTTATTTATTGGGAATTCATATTCGAAGCGACAATTCACTCCAGCCTGATCGTACATTGAACCATCGAGAGAGGAAAAGTATTATTTTCCTTTTCAGTTTAATGTAATACAAACCAATATTATATACAGGGCGCGGCGAAAAGATCTGACGGTTTTGTATTTTTTTTTCTAATCTGTTATAATTAACCGTCAGATCATTTTGCCGCTCCCTGTACATAGGCTTATCATATATATGATACACATTATCCGCGGGCATAGCTCAATGGTCAAAGCGTTTGCTTGGCAAGTCAAAGGTCTTGGGTTCAATCCCCGACCGTTGAAGATAAAAAATTAATTTAAAAAATCTCGATTTCCTAGCTTTTTAAAATACTTCCGGTTGGTGTGAATTTGATCCCTCACCCGTAAAATGCCAGTCATAGCATATAAATCAAAATTTGTGGTAGACGAATGTCGTCACGTGAAGACTATCCATTCATAGTAAATTCCTGTAATAATAAGGATGATGCGTGAATTTCGGGTTGTAGTCTAGGACGTTAAGGGATCAACAGTCCACATGCAGCATTTAACCGTATGTAATATGGTAATCGTCATAGAATCCACAGATGAGACTTCAGCAACACTATCACCATCTGTCGGTATTGTCGCGTATGTGTTTACATAAAAAAAAAAACAGTTTAGATTTCTCCATCACTATCTGTGTATTCTCAGGTAATTGGTTACGAAAAAAACGCCTGTGCGGCAACTAACAAATGCTGCTTTCTTATTGGTTCGTTTCAACCTGATGATACCGTTTGCTTGCCGGGAGTTTTCACGGTGCGGATTTTTTTTCGCGTCTTATTTTGAAGTGAATAATGGGCGCGTTCGACTTGAGATGAGCTGTCGCGGTGTTGTAGTAGTGGCGTAGTTGTCAGCGTCGAGGATGACCAACCGCAAGTGCGTGCTGCCCGAGGCGGCGGCGCTACTGATGGCAAGAGTGTGCAGGAGCAGGCGACGAGCTCTGCCCGGGAAAAGAGTGAGTCTATGAAAAAGAAGTCAACGGCGTCAAGAAACTGTAGACCTGTTCCATATAATAGTTGTACCGGAAAAGAATGTCATTTTTTTGTTATCGCTTTTGAGTGGTCAGTTGTGCTTCGGCTATCGAACTTTTACAACGTGTTCTGTGTTGTTTCTATGACTACGTATACCTGGAGTGTACTAGGACTTTTAAACAAAATAAATTACAACCCTATATAAAATGGAGAGCTTTGTATGGAATGAGGAATTTATTCGAAATATTATGCTTTACCATTTCATAAAGAAAGAAAGTGCAAGTTAGTTTTGAAAAAAAAAATGTTTAAACTTAAATGTGTACATTCAGTATTATAGGTAGTGTTTAACAAACTATGCTCAGATGTCAATCGATATCACAACTCTTTAATTTGATAAAAAACTGTCAAAATTTAAATTTTAGCCACAGGTTAAGCATTAAATATGTTTGGTTATATATGATATGTAATTGATTTGATTTATTTTACTCATGGTACACTTGTGTTGTTGCAGAGCGTGTCCGAGTCCCCAGGAGCGGCCGGCGGGGGTGGCGCGGGGGCCGGGGCGGCGACGCCCGGGGGCGCCGCGCGCCTCGCGCTCGCGCCCCTCGGAGGAGCCGCACATCGGCAAGTACCGCCTGCTGAAGACCATCGGCAAGGGCAACTTCGCCAAGGTCAAGCTGGCCAAGCACGTGCCCACCGGCAAGGAGGTCGCCATCAAGATCATCGACAAGACGCAGCTCAACCCGGGCTCGCTACAGAAGCTCTTCAGGGAGGTCAGTACCAGTACCACCAACTACTAATGCTTTATTTTATTATTAACTACCTAGGCCAATACCTCGGAGTCACTCTAGATCGCACCCTCACCTTCTGGCGTCATTGCAGCAATACCAAACAGAAAGTTGCAACAAGGAACAACCTCATCCCCAAACTGACCAACACTCACTGGGGAGCCTAACCACCTCTTCTTCGTATCTTAGCTTTAGCACTTTGTTTCTCAGCCGGAGAATATGCTGCACCAGTGTGGGGTCGATCAGCCCAGTGTAATAAAGTGGATACAGCCCTGAGTGATGCATGCAGAGTCGTCACAGGCTGCCTCAAACCAACACCCATTTCTAAACTATACCCCTTGGCTGGTATCGCACCACCTAACATAAGACGCAAAGTCATATGCCCTGAAGAAATGCGTAAGGCAATCAACCAACCGTTCCACTGCTTGTATGATCAGATACCCCCAACACCAAGATTGATTATAAAATATATTTAAAGAAGATGGTAATACAGAATAAATATTTAAGCTAAGACAATACATTTGGACAAAACATAATCATGAGTAAATAGAACAGACATCACGCACATCAGTAGAGGGATCTGCGAAATGCCAGAAGGTCCTGCCCGAAAAAGTCCAAGTCACTATAGGAGTTGACTAGTCTACATATTTCCAACATAGTAGAATAGAAAACGTAGTTGGTTTTGGATGTCCTTACATGTAGCAGGTTACTGCCTCTAGTGAACCGGGAGGGAACATTGAACATAATTACTTGCAATAATGTTGAGTCATCAATTATGGAGTTCATAATTTTAAAAATAAACAGCAAGTCAGTCACTGCTCTACGTCTCTCCAATGTATCTACATTAAGTCGCCTCTCCATATCTTCATAGGAGTAGCTACCTCTCTCAAGGTCGATCAGTCGTGCAACTCTTGACAAGAAGCGATGTTGGACTGATTCAATCCGGTCAATATGAGTTCGATAGTAGGGAGACCATATTACGCTAGCATATTTCAGCAGCGGACGAATTTTAAAAAATATATTACATTTTATATATTATATATCTAAAAAACATTTATCACCTCCACTAAAAAGGCTAAGAAATGCGTAGCCAAGCTATTAAATGGTCACAACCTGAAAAAAGAAGCAAATAATACGCTTGATTAGTCATCATTTTGACATTTAGTTTCATTTTGTAAACCGCAGATAATCTCATCAGTTTTGTGAAGCAGAAATACTTCCACAGCTAAACCATTCCAAGTCTTCTATATAGTGTATGTTGTACACAAGGAGCCAATGTCGCTTCATCCAATTACTGAACAAGTGGGGAAGCAACGACACTTGTAAGTGCTCCTCTAATCTATGTGCAAAGCCCAAAGTCTCGGATGGCAACAACTTTTTAAGGTTATGTACTATGTCATGTTGCTTAAAGATTTTTTTTAGATGTTGAAGTTGTTTTTCGAGGCTCTTCGGCATCAGCCTTAAAGAGCTACATCAAGCTGATATCAGTGCATAGTTCATGGTTCGAATCCCTGCTTTTTTTTTCCACCGAAATTGACGAGATAAATGTCATAAAAATGTGACATTTGATATAGATTTGTATGTGTGTATCAATTTATTACTAAATTATTTGTATAGATCAGTTATACATGAAGGATTACAGTTATACTTTTAAATTAATTTGAATTTAAAAAAAATAGTTTTGATTCACGATTTATTTAAATGATTACATGTTTCGGCCTCCCTGGAGACCATCTTCAATAATGATAAAATAAAAACAGGCAGATGGTTTCCAGGGATGCAGAAACGTGTAATCATTTAAATAAATTGTGAATTAAAACTAAATATTTCATTTAATTTTTTAATTAAAATTAATTTAAAATTATGCAGTTTCACCAAGTATTGTCAGTTGATAACCTTAATGTTAACGATAAGAGTGTTGAAACATATTGTAAAAAATGAAAAATAATTTGAACTGAAAATAGCGATCTAGTTCACAGAAATTATCGACATTGGTACTATTGATGTTAACCTCGGTTGTGTCGAGAATTATTTGATTGTGCCAATAGTTATTAGATTATTGCAGTGTTTTCATGCTGTGTGATGTTGCAGGTGCGGATAATGAAGATGCTGGACCATCCCAACATTGTGAAGCTGTTCCAGGTCATAGAGACGGAGCGCACGCTCTACCTGGTCATGGAGTACGCGTCAGGAGGAGAGGTGAGCATACATCTTTTTAACACATCCATTCTATTTACATCTGTAAGGCCTTCAATAATTTCCGTTAGACTTTTCCAACATCCTTTAACCTTCCCCTTACTGTGCTAAAAACTTCCATGCGAACCGATGATATGTATTTACTTCACCATACGAAAATGACATTTAAACCCGAAAAAATGTGTATATTCCTAAATATTGCTTTGATTGACTATGGCTGTAGTTGAAATGTTTAAATTTTAGTAATGTTAGTATCTGAAAAAGAGAAAAAAACATCTCAATAAGCCTCTAATTCCAGCAAGTTGTCTCATCTGCGCCGCGGCTTGCGCAGATGCATGACACGGGCGCGTGATTCTATCCCCGATTATTCCACTAATTATTTATTTCTATCGCTACAAATGAATAACTATACATTATTATAATTTTATTTAATACTTAATTATATTACGGAGGAATACAAAAATTGTTCACTAAGTATCTATTATATTTTGTATGGATATTCTCATTATTAGAGTACAGCTGTAGGAAATACATAGTATCGGAAAGCAAGGGTTAAAGAAGTATTGTGTGTGTTTTTATAAAGCATATTTGCTGGACATGTGCCCATGCTTATGAAAGCGGTCTTTCATTCATTCTGAGATACGTTAAATTTGTGTTTTGATGTTGGTTAAAAACCAAGAAAGTGACAACATCATGTTGCATAGAATGATATATTTAGATTTTTAAAATTTAAGTTGGATAGCCAGGTGGCATAGTCCAGTAGTGAGAGTTTTTGGTAATCGGACATAGTCAGTTCAAAAGCCCGACCGAGCTTGTTTTAAAAAAAAATATTTTAATCAAATCTAAGCTCTAAACATGCCTCCGGTAGTGTTGAGCCACCCCTTAAGGACAAAACAATAATTGTCCTGGCATCGGGGAGCGTCGGGCTGATTATCCGATCTCTTTTAAAAACCATGATCATGTATATATAATCGTGTCAGAAACAACAGGGTTAGATCCTGTCGTTAGATCCCCAGAAGTGGGCGACGTCGATGGCTTTACTCCCGGCCATCATCAGGTCTTCCTGGGTGCAGCTACTCGGACACAGCGCACACTCCAGAAAGTGGCACAGGGTCTGCTCCACGCCGCAGTCACATTCAGTCGGTCCGCTGTAAAACTGCCAGGCTTTCATTTGTGTCGTCGTCTTGCATACTCCGGTCCGAACCATGATCATTGGACACCCAAATATATCTCTGATACTACAGTCGCAGTCTATGTAAATTCGCGTGCTCTTGACCTGAAGGCTCCTGGGAATCATCTGTGTTCCCATGTAGACCTCTGGGTAAACAAGTGTTCTAGGACAAGGCATAGACAATCATGAGCCTACAGAACTGTGAAACGACAGTTTTTGTGTTTAAATGCTTCAAATATGGAGTGGATATTGTAAAAAATACATTATTCAGTAATAATTCAACATTTTATTTGTTTTAATCCTGTCCTTTCATAAACATTTTTATTGTTACATGATTAAGTCGTAGTGGTTTTGTATTAACCTGGCTCTGAGTCATCGATAGTTACAGTGTGATTATACAGGTATACAAGTTTTCTAGGACAAGTTATAGACAAACTGAGCTTACAGAACTAAAAAAATTGCAATTTGTGGTATCCATTTGCTCAAAGTATGAAGCGAAACAGGGCGACCTCTGCAAGAACTGACCTGGGATGTTGTTGTTGTTGTGCAGGTGTTTGATTACCTGGTGCTGCACGGGCGCATGAAGGAGAAGGAGGCGCGCGCCAAGTTCCGGCAGATCGTGTCGGCCGTGCAGTACTGCCACCAGAAGCTGATCATCCACCGGGACCTGAAAGCCGAGAACCTGCTGCTGGACGGGGAGATGAACATCAAGATCGCGGACTTCGGCTTCTCCAACGAGTACAAGCCCGGCCGGCGCCTCGACACCTTCTGCGGCAGCCCGCCCTACGCCGCGCCGGAGCTCTTCCAAGGTCAGTACACTGCATCATGCACTACATGTCGACCAAGAACTGGCAGCTTCCAAAGTTCCTTCCTAAATGCCACCGGTTAGCTATGGAATGCTCTTCCAGCGTCCGTGTTTCCTCCTTCCTACAATCTGGATCTCTTCAAGAAACAGATAAATATACACTTGCAATCTCCCCAACCCACACACAAACACGAACACAACACACGTTTCCCGCATGCAGCGTCCAGCCTCCCTGGCTGAGCGTCATAGAGTGCACTGGTCTTGACCGGTTGTGCTCTCCTGCATGCGTTTACATAAAATAAAATAAAAAAAAAAAAAAACATCATGCACTATATCATCCACAAAAACATGAACTTTTTTTGCATCGTTTGGTAACCGGAGATGAGAAATGGGTCGTATAGAACAAAGTGACAAGAAAAAGACATTGGGCTATGCCTGAACAAGCCCCATTAACAACTTCCAAGGCCGAAGGTGGGATTGTAAGGGTATTGCATATTTTGAACTCTTGGAACGCTATCAGACAATTACAGCAGAACAATATTGTCAGCAATTATCCAAATTGAACATCGCCCTTCAAAATTGGTAAACAGAAAAGGGGTAGTGTTTCATCACGACAACGCGAGACCACATGTGGCTATGATGACCCAACACAAGCTAAGTGAGTTGAATTGGGATGTTATCAAGCATCTACCGTATTCTCCAGATCTTGCTTCTTCCCATTTTCATTTACTCTGATCACTGCAAAAAAAAAGATAAAAAATATACACAACAGAGCAGGTAAAAACATGCCTTACTACATTTTTCACATCAAAATCTACGGAATTTTACACTAATGGTATTAATAAGTTGATAGAGAGATTGGGACAAAGTTACGAGAACTGTTGTAAATTATATAATTTATTAAATAAATAATACAAATCTAAAAAAAAAAGTTTAATCGTATATGTAAAAAACAGTCATAACTATTGCATTAACCCAATATATACATGTAGGAGTATATAACTTCTGTGGTTTATAAATATTACAATATTGTTTTTTTTTTAATATTGTTGTTTTGTATTTTCAGGAAAGAAATATTTTGGTCCCGAAGTGGACGTGTGGTCACTGGGTGTGATCCTGTACACTCTGGTGTCCGGTTCTCTTCCCTTCGGCGGCTCCACGCTCAGAGAACTGCGGGAACGAGTACTGCGCGGCAAATACAGGTAAACCAAGTATTTCATACCTCGCATTATTACCATGGACCACACTGAGCACTGTCTGCTTGCTGGGAGACTGCAGCTTCACCATCAATGATGGCCTCATCAGTTCCAATGTTTATAAATGTAATACATATTATAATGTTAGTATGGTTATACACTTTGGAACTGATGAAGCTTTCATTGATTGCGAAACTGCAGTCTTTCAGAATGTTAAACACTGTTCAGTGTGATCCATGTTAAAATATGTATGAATTTCTTATTTAAATTTATTATAATTTAACCCCTTGACTGCCATCATATTTTGCATATCTGCTACCTACAAGCCGAAGTCAACGAATTAAGTAACAAGTAAACAAGCCGGAGTGATAGCTTTCCAAAAAAATTAACGTTTGTGCTATGAAGAGATCAGAAATAAAAACATATGCAAAACCAAAAGTCAAATTTAGTTTGTTGTGTCGGCCACCGGTGGCCGACGTGGCGTGATTGTAATGAATCAGTGTCGGCCACCGGTGGCTGACATGGCGATGTACGTGTTAATGAAATTCATTTAATAGCTAGTTTCGAACCCTGGCTGCCCCTTGCCGTACACTCGGAGCACATTATCTGGGACTGTCAGTTTGTCGTGTTTCAAGGATGGGTGTTTTTCGATGTAATTCGTGTAAATTGTGGCTTTTGGGTTTAGCCGTGTGTGGCGAACTTCCTTCAACCAATATTTCGACCACCATTGCGGGGGTCTTCTTCAGGATTGATGATTTATTTAGTTGTGAGATGGTGTCAGATTATCTTTTTACGAGCGTTATTGATTGATACCTCCATGGCAACTATACTCAAGTTTAATTCCGGAGAACGTTAGTATGTTCTAAGAATACGGTAGGTATGTTCTATGGAGCATACCTCCACGAATGTCATGTCGGACTGTGGTCGTCCTTGCTTGTCTGTACAGGTTTAAGAGCATGTGCTAGAGGTGGAAGCCATGCTGTTTTTAGAATCAAGTCGTCATCCCTGTTGATGTTGATGGGATTTCTTTTGATTTCAATGGCTTCCCTTACTAGGCGTGCAAATTTTCTTTGTTCGAACGAAAAATTATGTCCCGTGTCAGCCAGATGCTCTGCCAGTGCTGACGCCATTGGGTGGCCTAGTCTGCATGATCTCTCATGTTCGCTTACTCTTTTACCTATAGTTTGCGATGTTTGTCCGATATAAACTGTTGGGCAAGCCTTGCATTGGAGTTTGTACACCCCATCGCTCTCTAAAGGAAATTGTCCTTGACCGGTTGCTTGTCAGCCCTGTGTAATTTTTTGATGTTTTATACGATTCCAGAATACCCTTCTACATGTCGACGGACTGCGAGAACTTGCTGAAGAAGTTCCTGGTGCTGAACCCGGAGAAGCGCGCCTCGCTGGAGGCCATCATGCGCGACCGCTGGATGAACGTGGGCTACGAGGAGGACGAGCTGCGCCCCTACAGCGAGCCGCAGCAGGACTTCAAGGACCACAAGAGAATAGGTAGCAACATACACTCTCAAGTGTTCTAACAGCTTTGTCCTAAGAGCCCTTTCTCACGACAACGTCCCGGTTTTTGCGGGTTCAATTTTTTGCAGGATCACGTTTAGTAGTATACGTGCTACTGTGGTAACATTCACATGAGAATTCGGTTTGGAGGATACCGAAAAAATCCGATCCATTCGAAATGTGCTGTACGGTTTTGCCACTGCAAACCAGATGACTGGATCCAGTAAAAAACGGTACACAGTTTAGTTACGTGCATAGTTTGATGGAAGTGTTCCCACTAGCATACTGCATAAGGTTTTTTACGAGATTACGAAATGTGCCTAATCTCGATCGTAGTTTAAGGATCGGGTAAAACCAAAATCTTCTTCTTTTGCATTGCTTTTGGTGGCGAAAGTACCAGTATAATATCAGAAGAGAATTCATGTCCATTGCGTCTAAATTTTCTTCTCCGACTACCAATGGAACTGCATACCAAACTAAAAAACTGAATGAAAACTTCTGTGTGTGATCAAAGGTATGATTTTTGCGGTATCCAGTAAAAAACCGATCCTGCAATATTCCAAGAGACAAATACTCGGGTTTCTAATAGAATATATGCAAAATTTTGATGAATATTTGAAGTTCCGTTAAAGTCGGTATTTTTTTTTTAAATTTCTAATTTCGTAAATATTTTAGATGAAAAGCTATTATAATTTTAAATTATGAGTTTTGATTCACATTTATTTTAAATGATTACATGTTTCGGCCTCCCTGGAGAGACCATCTTCAATAATGATATAATAAAAACTGGTAGTGGCTTATATATGGTATGAACAAGTAATTAGTTCCTACATTAGTACACACATATTTACAGGTTGTATATGTGTGCGGGCAAAACAATTGAAAAAAGACTTTATAAAATTAATGGGTATGTGTTAAGCCATCATATAATAATAAATTTTTGTGGTCAATTTAAAAAAATCCGAGGCCTAAACATGTAATCATTTAAAATAAATGTGAATCAATACTATTTTTTTTTTTTAATTAAATTTAATTTAAAATTATAATTATGCAGTTTCACCAAGTATTGGCAGTTGATAACCTTAATGTTATTTCAATGAATTCTAAACAAAATTGATCAATTCACAAATTGAAAAAAAAAAAAACAGTTTTTTTTTTTTAAATATCATAGATTTTAATTTTCATAATAGGGTTACCATGATTTAAAAAATGTTTTATTGTGCGTTTTCAGGCCCCTTTAACGTTTTTTCCAGAAGCTATATAGGTTTGGATCATAGAAATATATAAATATATATTTGACACGATGCAATAGCAACAACAAAATGTTTTACAATTTTTACTAACAATGCCATCTACAAAATTGCAAAAGAATCTTTTTGTACGATATATCGATAAATAGTTTAAAAAAAATATATATATAATATTTTGAGCTATATCACGCATTTGCCGGTAGGTGTGGCTTAATGGTGAAAGCGTTTGCTTAACATATCAAACTTTGTGGGCTCGATCTGCGATAAATATTAAAATAAAAATATAAGTATTTTAATTCAATTTCTAAGCTCTGTAAATCCCCCCAGTTGGTGTGAATTTGACGCCTCACTCGTAATGCTCCAGTCATAGCCTATTAATTAAAAATCGGTGGTAGACAGAAATCTTCCCGTGACCACCACCCGCCATTTCATAATAAATGGATGATGTGTGAATGTGGGGCCGTCGTCTATGACGTTGACTGATCATCACTTCATATGCAGCGTTTAACCTTGTGTAACATGGTAAGCGTCGTAGAATCCACAGATGAGATTGCTACATTACCAACACCATCTGTCTGTATTCTCCTTTATATGTTTACATAAAAAATAATTATTTACTCAGTTATATCACTACATTCATAAGTCATGTTGTTTTTTCAAAACCAACAAAACTCTAATTCTTAGAATACAATGGAACTGAATCAATAGAATATTTAAAAAAAAAAAAAAAAAATGTTTTTTTAATAGATTTTATTGTTTACATGCATTTTGTTAATGGCATTGTTTATTTAATGTCATGGGAATGTTTTGGAATGTCGTTATAAATGCGATGACTCGTAATTCACAGTGAAAATGGTTTGATTCCAAAAAATAAACCAATGCCGCACCAATACTTACCCCAAATTTCTTCAAATTCAGCAAAAAATGTATTCAACTATGGTGTTTATTTATGACAAATACGATAATAGTGCAAGTTGTACACTAACACTTAACTATATTTAGATGTAAGTTATTTAATTTATTCATAATTATTAACTCCTAAGATTATTTAACCATGTGGATGCCATGAGCCCAAATATTATCACGATTCAATGTTTTTCAAAATTAGACTTAAATTTTAACACTATCCAGTCCGCGCGTTACGTGATTAAACTTACGCTGGAGGCCGACTGTTTTTTTTTTAAAGAATTTGATAAATCTATCGTCATGTGTTCAAACAAAATTAAATACGACCCTCACTGAAAAGGTTTGAGATCTTTGAATTATGGCCGAAAGTAAAAACAACACATACGCTATGTGATCGGCCACTAAAAAACATAACAAGCTGTGTATAGTCGGCCACTAAGCGTCGGCGGAACGATCACACACATGTTGTGTGACCCGCCTTTAACGTTCGGCCTGGCGATTACACACACGTTGTGTAATCGGACTGGATAGTGTTAATCAATGCGCGATCGAGCATCACAAGTGGCACCTATGATTATGTATACAAATCTGCCTTTTTTTTTTTTCATTAAAGTTATCAGTAAAAAGTTGTTTGTGGAATATTCGTCATTTCCACACCAGTTAGGTTAATCTGACCCGCTGTAAACCGTCCTATAACACACTTTTTTTTTTTATTTAACGGATATTTCTTCTAAGGCGCTTGCTACGATTTTTCATATAACCCTTCTCTGTTGTCATTTTGGGTTGAACCGCCTCCAAGAAACTGAATGGTCCAGGACCCGGTAGCTTCACGCTAATTATCGATTTTTTGAAATGTTATAGGAGGGTTGGGTGTACTTACATTTTATGAAAAACTGTGATATTTTTAATAGTGTCAACTTTGAAGGTGATCCATAAAATAAGGTTCCCATGACACTACAGTCCTGAAAAGCGCTGTTATGATGGTTCCCACGATTTTGTAGTATACCTTGGTTCCCCCACTCCAAATCCCTTCCCTAGCGAGCTGCCGACGGATCACCGAGCGCAGCTCACACCTGGCAGGCAAAGTGAGGGCTAGATCCATCACGTACAGCTGCCAAGACTGAGCTCCGCAGGCAGCTCGCTAGGAAAAGGATTTGGAGTGGGGGAACCGAGTTACACTATAGAATCGCGGGATCCACCGTAACAGCGCTTTTCAGGACTGTAACGCCATGGGAACCATATTTTACGGATAACATAGATACATACAGTTGATATTAATATTTAATTTTTAAAGCCAAAAGAATAAGACTGCGGTGTGTTCACAAGTCACATTTGTGTTTTATGTCCATTTTGATCACCACTGTGCACTATCCATCGATAATTTCTATCACAAAATAACTAAATAAAAATAAATTTTAAAAAATGATGGAATTCACTCAATTTTTTTTTGTATGCAAAATTTATTAAATCTTTACTAACACATTTGTATTGTTTATTTATTTTTTTAATTGGGGAATAAAAAGGATCACGTTTAGGTAAATTTATATTTTCGATTCATGTTGTAATAAAAAAAAACATTTATTTGATAATTATGTTTATTTATTTATAGTGTCATTTTGGATTTAATTATGTTTATTTATTTATTTATTATGATTTATTTTGTTAAAATAACTTTTCGTAGCTTTGAAAATGAATGATATATTTTGATTTTATATAGTCCTGATATTCTTTTTTCAATTATTTTCAAGGATATGATTTCAGTTACATGAAATAATATTTTTTTAATACAATTGTAGTGGACCATACATACATTGTCATCAACATAAAATCAATTTATAAGTTATTATTTTAGAATTTTTTACTTTGATTTATAATATTTAATTCTTTTTTTTTTGTTCATAGAAAAAGCTTCTCTGTTACTGAATGTTTTTTTTTTTATTATTATTTTTATTTTCTGTGATTGCATGTAAAAAAAATCTAGTAAAATATTTATAAGCTTTCTTTTATCTCTTGTACATAATAATAATATATATATATAAGGGGTCCGTAAAATATGTAACGTATTTTTTTGTAATTGTCATTTTTAGAATTTATAATGTTTTTTTTTTAGCAAACCAATAACATAATAAGAAGACCCTTGAAATGGCGGTCGAAATATTAGAAAGAAGTAATTGGCCACACACGGCTAAACCCAAAAGCCGCAATATCAAATCTGGTCGTGAAAACCTAAGAAGTTATCAAACCAATAACATTTGAGAATTTCTTAAACGGGCTACATGAATTGCAATATTGCTCGCAATTATTGTTCAGAATAAAAAAGGCAGCGGATCAATTTGCCGGGCGGTATAGCTCAATGGTTAAAGCGTTTGCATGACAAGCCAAAAGTCGTGGGTTCAATCCCCAATGGAGTTTAAAAAAAAAAAAAAAAAAATGATTTCTGAGCTATTGCTCTAATCAAATATTATCTAATCAATACTCAAATATAATAATTAAGCTTTTTCTTTGTACTTGTAGTTGCAGTGGACTTTTTTTTCAAATTTCATTTAAATGTTTTTGTATATGTTATTATTTTTTATATTTATTTATTAATATTGATTTCTCCTGCTATGCTATTATTTAGTGGACCTATAGTGGAATGTCTGAGGAACGTGACTATCGCACATATATATTTATATATTAGACTTAATTTATTATTTATTTATTTTTAAGCTTAGTGTATAAGATTTTATTTTTTTGTCACGCCTGGCAACACCGGCATGAATAATTTTTCTAGTTAGTGGTTTTTTTTCTAAAGGGAATGACGAGAGGCGTTGCCAGGTGTCGCAGAAATTAGATTTATGTTTAGTTTTTATGGATGTACGTCTCAATGTTATTTATATAATGTAATAAAACACATTGGAAAAAAATATTTACAGACAATTTTAAATATTATAATACAGTGGTACCTCGACATACGAGTTTAATTTGTTTCGCAACCTTGCTCATATTTCAAAGCAAATTTCCCAAAAGTTACAAAACGCGAAAACAACTTATCATTGATGCTTTGACACTGATAAGTGACTCTCTGACCGTGGCCAGGGGATTGTATCTCAAAAAACTCGTATGTTGGGGCACTCGTATGTCCAAGGTACCACTAAAATAATCTAAATTGTACCTATTTTCAATGATTTTAAGTATTTTTGCATTTATACAAGCAGGGATTCTGGTTAATTCGTATTTGATTTATTAATAGTTACTTTTTAGTCATGGGTCATGGTAAATTTTCTTGAACATTGCACCTATCAGTTGTAAAGTAAAGTAATTAGCAATTTTTTCTGTATTGTCATTTTAACACGTTTATATATATATTTTTCCAATGTGTTTTTTTTTTTTTGCTAAGCTATTGCCGTCTTATAGGTGTTTATTTACACGCTATATGACATTTCTCTCGACAATAAATCGTAGAAAAATAAAGAATGAAAACTTGGATTTGAATCACAAACTTTTGCAATCAATTATCATTCTGTACGGGTGTAGTAGGTGTGTTTGATTTACTAAAATAGACCACACCTACTACCCTATTAACTGCCTACCTAATTGAGCAGTGAAACTCTTTTCTTATCATAAATATTTATTTATTTACCTTGTTTTTACATAGATCACGTAAGATAAGTTCTCTATTAGGAGACTGCAGTTTCGACTAACTCGTATCCTTTCTCAATTCATCACTTGTTAAAATATAACTAGTGATGGATTGTGAAAGGCTACGAGTAAGTCGAAACTGCAGTCTCCTAATGGAGAACTTACCTCACGTGATCCATGTAAAAACAAGGTAAATAAATAAATATTTATAATTTATAAAGGATCTCAAAGTGAATGCTGAAAACATTTAAAAAATCATTTTTATTATTCATTTACTTACATAGCCTATTTATACCCGCTTCTACACACCTAATTACCCTCTAATGATACACTTTCTTTTCCAATGATGGAATCTTAAGAAATACACATACAGTTTACAACAATTGCTATTTGTAAATAATGCGTATCAATAATGCAATACGTGTTAATTTTTCAATTCGGCGTGCGGAAGCAATTGGCAAAGGGCCATCGCCGAATAAAAAATTGAACATTGCTTGAAAAAGTTTGTGATTCAAATCCCAGCGTTTGTCGTTTACTTTTTTATACAATTTATTGATGAGAAGAACGTCGTATAAGATGACGTTTGCTGTGGATGTGCGCATCGATTGTTCAATATTGGTAGAAATCTTCAATTATCTCTGAAAATATTTTCTTAAAATTATCAAAAATAAATTTATGTGTTATAGTTGTTGTTTTATCGCTCCCTGGTTGTAACCTGTCACCTTGTTGTGCTTACAGAGGCTCTGGTGTCACTGGGCTACAACAGGCAGGATATTGAGAAGTCTCTGGCTGAGGCGAAGTATGATGACGTCTTTGCAACGTATCTACTGCTTGGAAGAAAGAGCACGGATGTAAGTACACACATACCTTGGACCAATCTTGATTAAAATATACATTATATAGGTAATATTTAACCCTTTCGTTACGGCTTGGTGGAATACAAATTACACTGTCAATACGGTGTGAATTTTTCAAACCATTTTTTGTTGATGCTTAAAACTAGTATTTGAAGCATAAATGTACTTATCTGACCTATTTTCGTATATCGCATTGGTTCTTGTATCCTTTAGCTATCGGATGATGCATAAAAAACTATTATATTTAACAAACGTTTCATTACGTAGCTCCATACATGTGGTGGCATTGACACGTGTGGTTTACAAAAAAATCGCTCCTGTGACGAAACCTAACGATATTTATTTACATGCTCTACAGATTCCTGTAAATAATACATGTATGTTGATAAAGGGAATGACTGCACTTACAATTTCCTACCGTAGATGTCACAATGAGTACTGAAAGTAGCAAAACTTAAAGAATTAATTCATCCAGTACTCACTCGCAACCTATAAACTCACTGTGCACTTGCCGAACATCCATTCATGGTTAATGTGTGTTGACGAAAAATTGACAGTTTTTAGTTTGTTCTTTAATGCCGGCTCTAGAATGCTTGATTCGATAAATGTTTGTTTTATTTCCAGCCTGAATCCGACGGTTCTAGATCCGGTTCCTCGTTGTCGCTCCGCAACATTGCCGGCGCGCCTCAGGCCAACGCGGCTAACCAGCAAAACTCCACAGTTATCGGTGAGGACATAAATCTTTAATAAACTTCTTTTTTAGAAATGTCTTCATGACCGTATTACAAATTAGAATATTCTCCAAAAATAATTAAATATAATAAAATAGGTTTCCCAGCGGGTATGACATGGTGGAAAAGCATTTGTTTATCATACCGAAAATGGTAGGTTCAATTCCCGATTGGTCCTTTATATGGAAGAAGCTGTTTGTCAGTTAAATATCGATGATTACTTCACCAAAGAAATTTGTGGAGCTCGTCTTTGAACTGGGCCTCCCTTGCCTGGAATATATCAATATCAGAGGCAATGTGGTTGAACAATGTCAACCTAACATACAATATTTGTTTTGTATCTGAACTGGGTTTCCTTTTTGTGGTATTGGAGTCAATGTAGGTCAGAAGTCTCAACCCGATATACAATATATTTTTTGTGTCTGAACTGAGCCTCCTTTGCGTGGAATATATCAACATGTAGTTGAACAGTCTCAACATGCAATACATGTTTTGAATGCGTGTTCCAGGTGGCGTGGGGGCGGCGTCCCCTTCACATCGCGGCGTACATCGTTCAATCTCTCGCGTCTTCCGCAAAACCAACTTCGCGGCGAGCCTCGTCAGGCGGTGAGGGCTTACGTCCCGGCCCGGCGCCCCCGGCGCTACCACCGCCCCCGCAGCCTGCCGCACAGGCAACCAACAACTTCAAGAGACAGGTACGATAAACACATGCCAGCGGATATAGCTCGGTGGTTAAAGCATTTGCTTGGCAAGCCAAAAGTCATTGGTTCAATCCCCATCGAAGATTTAAAAAAAAACTATTTCTGAGCATAAATAACTTCTTAAGTTTTCACGGCCAGATTTGATATTTTGGCTTTTGGCTTTAGCCGTGTGTGGCAAATTTCCTTCAACCAATATTTCGACCGCCATTGCAGGGGTATTTTTCAGGATTGGTTCCGGAAGCCTTGATATACGATCTTTCAACTTGTATTTTTGTTCGCTCATCGGACGGCGGACACAGGTGTCGCCATATTGCTTGTTTGACAGGTGTAGTTCTGTGGATCGCCACTGGATGAATTACGGCGCTGGGTGTCATCAACTAAGAGCGCTCGGTCGCCAGCCGGCAGTCTGTGTCTGCTCAAGGCGTTAACAACACGTTATTCGAGCAGACCGAAAGTTTGTCAACCTTTTTAATTACATATATGTGCTTCTGAAAAAGTCTGTGTGTTGCTGATCTGTTGCTCATCTATCCACCACGTGTCCTAATAACGATCCGGCAACGTGAAGTCGTTCTTTCTTAGTGAAGGGATGTTAGTATTTTAAAATGGATCAATATTTTAAACATTGTGTGTAAGTGTTTATTTTTTCAATGTCAGTCTCTATAGTAATAAATCTTGTTGCTTTTATTCCAGAACACGATAGACTCTGCCAGCATTAAGGAGAACACTGCGCGGATCGCAAAGATGCAAGTGCAACAGGACACAGCCAGGCCCGCCTCAGCACAACCCAAGCTGGAGCCCAGTGAGTACTTACTATGTGTAGTACCCTAGTATACATATTAGGTGTAATTAACCCTCCCTTTACTGTGCTAAAAGCATTCAAGAGCTCCGATGATATGTATTTTCTACACCATATAAAAATATCATTAACCTTTAAACGCCCAGTGGTCTGAAAATTTGCGTCGTTCAAAGCCCTAGCAGGCCAATGTTTGTAATGTTTCGTCGCACAATAGATTCTTTCATGAACTTACTTTAATACTTTTATTACAAATGTAATCCGATTGTGAAATGAACCATAAGCACTCCTGTATGGGACCGTAGGGCATTAAACGATGCAAATCTGCAGTCCCGTAAGGAAACCACTGGGCATTTAAAGGTTAAAAACTGTAAAAATGTGAATATTCCTAAATATTGCTTTGATTGACTATGGTTGAAGTTGAAATGTAATATTTTTTTTAATGTAATGTATTTATAATGTTTTTAAAAAGCATAACCAGGATTAAAGAAAAATAAAACAATAAAGACAAGCAACAGAAAGTTGCAGTGCTCATTAAACAGATGACTCCAACAAATTACTCCTCCAAACAAATTCGTAGAGTTTGTGCCTGAACTGGGCCTCCCTTGCGTGGAATACATCAACATGTATAGTTTCTGATGGAGGTGCGAGCTTGGGGGCTTGAAGAAAAGCGCAGGTACATGGCGACCGGCCCAAGGGAGCTATGGCTCCAAAAATATATATATTATTGGACTCGTTTTGCTTTCCACTGCAATGTTCTGGTGTTTAATGATGTTGTGTTCTGTTGTAGGAACACGGCCACAGATGGCGGGTGGCACCGTGGGGCGTCGCTCCACTGTTAACTACGACTCCAAGCAGCCGGCGCCCGGTGACAAGCCGGGGGCTCAGGCGCTGCTGCAAGACAGCTCAAGGTTAGGGCAAACTATATTTAGAAACATGACAACAGCTAATAAAACATAGTGAAATAATTTTAAATATTTTTTTTTTACTTGTACACTAAATTCTCTTTTTGCACAGCAGATACGTTCCACAGACATGTAAAATAATATTGAAACGTTCATATAAAAATAGTAGACAGGGTCCAATTATATAACTCCTTAGGTTTTCATGGCCCAGATTTGATATTGTAATTCTCTCTAAGACAACAAAAACTCGAAGACATTCCATCAACATCAACAGGGATGACGGTTTGATTCTTAAAACAGCATGGCTTCCACCTCTAGCACATACTCAAAAACCTGCACAGATAAGCAAGGATAACCACAGTCCGACATGACGTTCGTGGAGGTATGCTCCTTCCGAAATACTTCAATAATGACTTAAGATGTTAAAATATTTTGTAATGTTATTGAAGGAAATAAATAAATAATTGTCTAATTGAAAAAATAATTACCACATACTCATTGTGACGCTCTTGGAGGTACTCTTCTTGGAACATACCCACCGTACACAATCCTCCGACATGACTCTTGTGGATGCGTTAAGCTTACGACTAAACTACTTCCAGACACCAACTCATCACTAAGTCATCAACCCCGAAGAAGATTCCTGCAATGGCGGTCGAAATATTGGAAAGGAGTAATTCGCCACACATGGCTAAACCCAAAAGCCACAATATCAGGTTCAAATTAGTAAAAAAAACTTGATTCTTAAATTATGTTTTATTTATAAATATATTTTTAACATACTTATTATTTTGTTATTGTGGCTTTTTTGTTTAGCCGTGCGTGGCGAATTATTTCGTATCAATATTTCGATCGCCGTTGCAGGGGTCTTCTTCAAGGTTGATGACTTTGTGTCGCACAAAATGAATTTTTGGACGCGGTTACATACTGCGAGAAGACTCGTCATTCCGTCTGAATGGGTTAAAACATATATATATAGTATTTTTTTTAGACAATTTCGAAAGCTTGCGTAAAAAATTCGGTGCAAAAAGAGAATTTGGTGTATTTGATACTATGAAGTTTCACTAAGAATTAAGGATGGAATATAACTATAATATATATATATATGTTGTTGGTATTAATAATATAATTAATGTACAATATTAAATAATACATATATGTCTTATATTTAATACATTATTGAAAATATTTATATATATATTTTTTTAATATGTAGTGTTGAATGAGGTGTCATGACCTATCGTTCCCAAACAATTCGTTCAATGACTCATTGGTAAAGACTAGATGTCTGGAGCACGGGACATTTGCGCACGGGCAAGCGGTGCACTGGATATCTCGCTAACCTAACCTTACCTTACTTAACCTAACCTAAGTATTTGTGCATTGTTCGTAGAGTCCAGATATCCATACTTCTCGTTAATGAAATAACTGAAGTTAGGTTAGTGAGATATCAAGTGCAATAATTGTCCCGTGCACCAGACGTCCAGTACGCCCCACGTTGTTATCGATGAGTCGCTGAACAAATAGTCCGGGAACGAAATGCGGTGGAACCATTGAATGATAATGTTGAGCTAACTAAAATATTAATATTATTAATTTATATGTTTTTGAATATAATGGAATACTAACAGCATGTGTTTCTCTCTCTTTCTCTTCTGTCTTTCGCTCTCTGGGGGATGTGTGGCTGTCTCTTTCTACACAACAACATCGTCATCATCATCTGTGGAAAATGTAAAAATCAACGATAATGGAAAAAAAACACAAAAATATGTGGAATGATTGTGATAAATAAAAAATATATCAAATGGATGATTAAAAAATTATGTGATGTTGAAAATGATTTACATGATTGTAAAAACTCATGTATTCAATATTTGCTGATCATTATACATTATTTACATTTTGAAATAATACGACACAACCTAAAAATGAACTCAACCTGCAAATGGTGGTTGTGAATGGTGTAATCAGTGCCAGTGGGGGTGACTCGGGGGCGTCCAAGAGCACGGGGGCGACCAACGGTGCGGGGCTGGCGACGCCCGGGGCGGGCGGCAACGGCGCCAAGGGACACGTCAAGAGCGCCTCCGTGTCCTCGGCCGGCGCCGGCGCCCCGCCAGCGCCGCCGGAGCCCGGCCTGGGCTCGCTGCACAGCGTGGACCCCATGCGACAGAGGTAGGCTATGTCGCTCATGTAGGGGAGGCCAACTGACAGACCTCGCTTTGCAGTGTGGATCCCATGCAACAGAGGTACGCTTATTCAAGGGTTATCCGTCAAATAAGGTTCCCATGGCGCTATAGTCCTGAAAAGCGCTGTTATGGTGGATCCTGCGATTCTGTAGTGTACCTTAGTTCCCCCACTCCAAATCCCTTCCCTAGCGAGCTGCCTGTGGAGCTCAGTATTGGCTTGGCAGCTGTTCGTGATGAATCTCCCCCTCGCTTCGTTCGCCAGGCGTTTTTGTGTCTTCAAAAAACTGCGCCGGTATAAATCCATTCCCAGCTATGCGAAATCTATGGAGACTGACAAGTGTATGAGCGTTCAACACGTGCGCAAATGGTGCAGAGAGTTCAAGAACGGGCGTACTGACGTCCATGATGAGGAGTATTCCGGATGGCCATCTTTTTCTGATGAAACAATCGCAAAAGTGGAGGCAGCGATGCTCTCAGATTGAAGAGTGACGGTTCATAAGCTCTCCAAAATGATCCCTGATGTCAGTAAAACCTCTATTGAAAAGATTATGACGGAGCATCTAGGGTATGATAAGGTTTGCGCGAGGTGGGTACCAATAACGTTGACCGAAGACTTCAAATGGAAAAATTTGGATGGGGTATTGTCAAACACCCACCCTACAGCCCAGACTTAGCCCCAAGTGACTACCATCTCTTCCCTGCCATGAAGAAACACCTGGATGGAACGCATTTCGGCGACAGAGAATAGTTGGAAGAAGAGGTTCTCAGGTATCTGCGTGGCTTGGGCATTCAAAAGCTCGTATACCGCATTCAAAAATGTGTTGACCTCAGTGGCGACTATGTAGAAAAATAGGTAAAAGTCTGAACTTTCCAAAAATGTACGAATTCATGGAATTAAACATGTGAAAAATCACTGGGAACCTTATTTTACGAATAACCCTCGTAGGTTATGTTGAAAATGTTCAGGATGGTACAAACTGATTGAGCTGTACACTGTGGACCCCATGCAACAGAGGAATTCTTATAGGAAGTGTTCTGGAAGGTACAAACGTTTACTTTTTATGTAAATCTCATAAGAAATTGATTGAGTTCGTTGTATTTTTTTTCCTGTTTTTTTTGTCCTTTATTGGTTTACTGACATTTTTCATATCTTTATTATAACAATGCTTTTTAGTTAACACTAATGGTGATGGTTTATTATCGATTATTACTAACATTAAAATATCATATTTTCTATGGATTTTTAAATATTTATTAGAATATTATTTTATTTTTTCAATATTCTAATCTACTTTTATAGAACATTGACTATATTACAATATTATAAGTAATTAAATATAAACATACTACACATCAAATTCTGTATACGCATCAGTTCGTTCAGAAAAAATATCGGCAGAAGCGAGATGCAAACCAGCGAGCCTTGGAACCAACGATTGCTCAAGTTTATTACCCTAGACCACTCGACCACCCTCTGCCCAAACTGTTGCGCTGAATAAGTTGTATTTATACCATTGTTACCATCATATAACGATAGGTGTCTCTATAGTATATATTTAGAGTGTGTATATTATTATTTTTTATTATTCAATCAGTCAACATTTATTCACAAGCTTAATATTATTACTTTCCGACAGTCTATTTATTTTTTGGTAAGTACCACTCGGGTCTCGAACCAAACTATAGACTGAATGGATGAAAAACAACTTCTTGTAAGTCCGACGCGGACTTTACAACCAGTCAGACTTTACAACCTGTTACTGATGAACAATTTTACCTTATATTTTCAATGTTTTGACATTATTTTATATTTTAATTCTTGATATTGTCTCAAGGTGTATTTATTATATGACTGATTGAATAATAAAAATAACTTATCATACTTTCTCTTAACTAGGTTATATAGCTGTGTTTTGTAATTACTATGTTTGACTCTTAGTAACAGTGTATGTTGTTTTTTTCAGCTTGAACCCCACAGTGAACTCGGCCGCCCGCCAGCAGTTGGCTTTTCCCAGAAATGTCCCTTCAAGATCCACCTTCCACTCGGGTAATATACACATTTTATTAAGTGGTTAGAGCGTTTGCTTTCCAAACCAAAGGTCATGAGTCTGATCACCGATGGAGATTAAAAAAACATATATTTCTAAGCTCTGAAACTCCGGTCGGTGTGAATTTGGTGCCTCACCCGTAAAATGCCAGTCATAAACTATCAATCAAAATTGTTAGTAGACGAAAATATTTCTTTAAGAAGGGGAAGGGGTTCCACTCCAAGCATTTTTTTCTTTTTGTTCAGCAGCTCCACGACAAAATTGTAAATTTATTAAGTAAATGTGTTATTTTTTTTTAATTGTGTAAAATGAAAGAAACCTTTTTTATATAGTGTACACACAGTTTACGGTTGTAGTTTTACACACAATTCGCTTTCGTTTTAAATTTCGCACATTTTTCTTGGACATTATTGGTTGAAAATATATTCACTGATTACACAATAAATTAAAGTACATAAAAATTAATCACTTATAAATGTCTCAAAATAATAACGCTTCTTATTGCAAAAACAACACAAAAGGACAACACATGCTTACGAAACCTCGGCGAAACAGTAACTGTTTTATTTTGTCTGCCGCCCGCTAGCACCGGCCGAAATACACCATTCTTTAGTTTACGTCAGGAAGGGTCGCGAAGGGTCCCAACTTTTTAAATGCATACACAGCTTGTCAAATAGTATCTACTTCAAATGTGCATCGACAAAAGTAATAAAAAAAATGGTCTTAATTTTTTTTTACGCATAATACCCATTGTCGAGTGACACTCGACATTGGACCTGGTGGAAACATCGCATGTCATTGGAGTGGAAAGAGTTAATATAGAAAATTGGCAGATTTAAATTTTTTAAACCACCAATGGCATTTACGAACATTCAAAATATCTCCCAGTAAATCACAAATTTGTAGCACGAGTTGCACTTTCTTTCTTCATGAAATGGTAAAGCATAATATTTCGAATAAATTCCTCATTTGGTACAAAGCTCTCCACTGTATATAGGGTTGTATTTTTTTTTGTTGAAAAGTCCTAGTACACTCCAGGTATACTTAGTCAGAGAAACAACACAGAACACGTTGTAAAAGTTCGACTGCCGAAGCACAACTGACCACTCAAAACAACTAAAAAAACGACATTCTTTTCCGGTACACCTATTATACGCATTGTTAATGTTTCCAGGTCAAACGCGTCCCCGCAACGCTTCAGCCGGTATGGGCGGTGGAGTCTACGGAGCGGCAGGCGACGGTTCTCCACACTCTGCTCGCACATCTTTCTTCTCCAAGATCTCCTCGCGGTTCAGCAAGCGGTGAGTCCCCAACACTCTCGTCATCACTAACCCAGCACCGCACTGCGTCCAATGGTATCCGCAAAAAAATCTCATCAATATCCGACAACGTAGCGGAGCGGTAAAAAGATTTGACGGTTTTAAATGAAAACAAGATAAAAAACCGTCAGATCTTTTTCTGCTCCCTGTACAAAACCATTCTATACTAAATATTATATTTTGGTAAAATTGATACATAACACTTTTGTCCACTCGTATTCAATGGTTTTTGGGTTGAGTCGTGTGCGATGACAAATCGTTTATTTCCATATTACAATAAATATTTTTTTATGCAAAATATATATCTAATTAGCCAGTGGGTATAGCTCAATTATCAAAGTGTTTGCTTTGCAAGCCATAAGTCGTGGGTTTGATCTCCAACAGAGATGACAACATAAAAAAAAACATTTCTAAACTCTCAAATACCCCGGTTGGTGTAAATTTGATCCCTTACCCGTAAAATGCCAGTCATAGCCTATTTAATAAAATTGGTTGTAGACGAAAGTTGTCGTCCCGTGAAGACCACCCATTCATAGTAAATTCCTGTAATAATAAGGATGATGCATGAATCTCGGGCTGTAGTCGTTGTCGTTGGCTGATCAACACTCCACATGCCCTTAGTCATATGCAGCATGGTAAGCGTCATAGAATTCCACAGATGAGACTTCAGAATCACTATCACCATCTGTCGGTAATTCTCATGTATGTGTTTACATAAAATCTGAAGAAACATTTGAAAAAAAACAATTTGTCTTTCAATTTACTAAAGATATTTTTAACGATACCATTGGACTAAACTGCATTATTATTCATTGAAATATTAAAAAGCTAATAGTAAGGTAGTGCAGCATATTTATAATAGTACCATATTTGTATTTAATGTTATTTTGAGGATATTAGTGAAATAATTGGGATTTAAATAATGAAATTAGAAATTTAAAAAAATCTCATGTAATGAATATAATTTTGAAAAGTGATGTGAATATGTAGTAAAAGCGAGAGCTTAGTGTGTCCATCTGTCCTTCACTAACTCTAAACACTTGTCATATGAGCGAGCGAGATGACATCTCTTCGCTAATTAGTAAATTGTTCAATTTATAGGTATCTTTGTATTAGTAAATAAATAATCAATAAAGATGCACTTTCTTTTCAAATAAAAGCAATTTTTCTCTATTTATTTTACTGATCATTTTGTTATATTATTACTGAAGTTTTAATCAGTCATAAAAACAAATTAAATCAAGTGAAACATTTCATGTTGTGACTTCTTAGGTTTTCACAGCCAGATTCTATATTGTGGCTTTTGGGCTTAGCCGTGTGTGGTAAATTACTCCTTTCAATATTTCGACCTCCATTGCAGGGGTCTTCTTCACTAAGTCATCAACCCTGAAGAAGACCCCTGCAATGGCGGTCGAAATATTTGAAAGGATTATTTAGCCGCACACAGCTTAACCCAAAGCCACAGTATCATTTCATGTTGTGTTTTTTTTTGCTGATATCCTCAATAACATTAAATTATTAATATTATAATTTACATATTATCTAAGTATTTTTTTATATTCTAATTTTAATTTTCCATAACTATTTTTATATATATTTAAATATCCCGCCTTTATGTTGAGTCGTACTCGCTTAGCTTTATGTCGTCCTATATGCATGTGTGTAATTCATCAATAATTCATTATTAGATCATATTCTATATAAAGATTTTGCTATCAAATAGATCTGCCTTGTTTTAACACGGATCACATTGAGCACTGTTTGTTCACTTGCTGGAATACCGCTTCAATGAAAGCTTTATCAGTTCCCAACGCGTATAAACATACTGAAGGATGAAGTTAATATACTACTAAGTATAGTGACAATAGGAAGGTTTTTAGGAAAGTAAGGAACGGGAGATGAGTGGAGCTTAGAAGGAGTTAAGGAAAGCTTTTTTCTATCTTGTAGTAAATCAATGAAAAATTAGTCACGAGTCAATAGAAATGTTTTTAGGAAAATAAGGAAGGGATTTTTCTATCGTTAAGAAAATCAATGCAAACAAAAACAATTACTCACAGGTCAAAAGATTTTATTATGGAAAACTATTTCTTAAAAGAAGCATATATTCTTATTTTTGTTATTTCATATTTTTGATGGTAGCCAAACAACTGAAACTAAAAAGGATTGACAGAACGTTTTTTTTACTATCAGCCAAAGTGTACAAATAACATTGAGCACTGTGATGGTGGTTAGTTTAAATCTTACAACTTATGCAGATTTAATACAATTTTATATCAATGTGTTTTCCATATACGGGTTACTTTTATGATGTTTCAATGGTCGCTAAATGAACATAAGTGGAAAAATAACATATACAGTGGTATCTTGACAAACCAGTGCCCCAACATATGAGTTTTTTTTTTATACGAGCCGTCGAGCAAGCGATTTTTGCTTTGAAATACGAGCAAAATTTTAGATACGAGCAATCGTCAAAAGTCGCATCTGGGCGTGTATTGGAGCTACATTTTGAGATACGAGTAATTCGAAATACAAGCAAGGTTATGGAACGAATTAAACTCATATGTCGAGGTACAACTGTAATTAGGAGTCAAGTCAGGTTACTCAAATATTTCTTATCGTCTTTAAATTGGGGTAGAGTTTAGGAACCTTTTAGCTTAATACACCTTAAGGCATAGTCTGCTTTAAAAGGTCTAGTAAAATGGTATATTTATTTTTTAAGTTTTTAATAAATTTATAGCATTTTTATACTAAATAATATAGGTAGGTATTCGCTTTTTCTAGTATAAATTCAGAATAACTTTTTTTTTTTAATTATCTTTTTTTTGTGCTTTGGGATTTTGTTTTGTGTTTTTTTTTATCTGTGGATTTATCTAATATTGTCACCCCTTATTAACTAATTAAAAAATAATTTAATAATAAATTACAAATATTTTGTACACCCCCTCCCTCATCAGATTTTATATAAAACTAACTCAACACAGTTTTTTATACTCTCTTTTTGTCTTTTGTTGTCTGTCTTTTTGCTTTTTATTATTATTTTTATTGTCTTTTTTTCCATTCTTTATATTTTAACTGTCACACAGTGTTGCCATTTATATATATTTATGTGTCCAGTGATGCTAACTTTCAACTTTCAAAAACCTAACTAAATAAATTAAAACCATAAAATTCAATTTTATATTTACACATTTTTGTGGTTGGTTTTTTTCTTTACTTTTTTTTTAAATTTAATTTATTTACTAATTAAAATAAAATATTGGCAACATATAAATATTGTTGTTCACATTGAATTAACTAATATATATTTCTACATTTAAAATATGTTTGTAATAATTGTTTTATACAATTTCGACAAAAAAATGTATTTTGAATTATATTATTAAAATTAATATATTTTTCTTATTTTGGAAAAAATATTTTTGTAGACATTTAGCGAAAAATTCAATTTTTTATTTACATTGATTTAAAAAGGCAAAACCAGACCACAAAGACATTTTTTTTAATATCTTTAAAAAACTATTTTTAATGTTCAAAGTTGGCAACACTTTTTTTTTAAATGTTTTTTAATTTTTTAACTATTTTTTTCATTTTTATCATTATCAATTGTTTTTATATATTTTTTGTGTGTTGTCATGTACTTTTTCTCTTTTCATTTAGTACCGCTGGAGATCGAAAAAAATAAAAAAACAAACATAATGGATAATTTTGAAAATGTTGTTTTTTTTTTAAAAAAACACATTTCAGAACCATTTTGTTTTGAAGAATAAATTTTTCAAAATGAAACTTTTTTGTCTGGGGATGCACAATGCTTGATTATTTTTTAAAAAATATTATATTTATTTTTATGATTTTTATGAAGAATTATGATTTATTAGGTATTATTAGATTTTTTACTATACGAATAGCTTTTTTTTTAAGTATTCTGTTTATTTTATTACCATTAAATATATCGATATCCTGCAAGTCATGGCGTATCAGATTTAGATTACTTAGATTAGTGGCTTTCGGGTTGAAATATGAGCCATCGGTGGTGAATTTCACCATCTTTCCGATATTGCGACTGCTGCAATGTATAGAAAGAGAAATCGCTGTTTCAAATTGCAACCCAAAAGCTGTGATTCCAAATTTTGACACCCAAACATGAAATTATATTAGAAGATTGTTACAGTCTTTAGTCCAGCGACAACAGCACAACTGCTAGAATTTTACTGAACTGAATCGACTTACAATATGCTCGACTTTCGAAAATTAATAGAGCTTTCAATAATATTTCTTGGCGGAGATACAAGTATAGAGCAGAGTTTAAGACTCGACCTCATGACGCGATGCACCAAGCTCGATGAATGGCGAGAGCAACTTAATCCTTAAAATTATCATTACTTATCTCTCCAGTCAGAATTTAATACAAGGCCGTTGTTTCAATCGAAAGCAAGTTTTTGTTTCACAGTTTTCTCAAGGACTAGGGTCATATTTTATGGTTAAGGAATGTTTGATTTTAACACACTTAAATATAGGTGTTGACACAAAGAACAGTTAACGATAAGCTGTTAAAGTAATGTGATACTTTCATCATGAAACAGTTTTCCATTAAAGCTTTATGAAATACTGTTGAAGAGGAACAAAGCCACCAAACTATGTACAAAAACAGATGAACCCTGATTATAAACAGCAAAAATTTAGATTTTCTGTTATAGATATAATATTTACATAATAGATACTTAATATATGTAAGATAGAGATAAAACAGCGTTTTATTTGCTGAATAAACATTAAGTTTTCAAAAGCTCCTTTTGGCCTTCATACAAAAATTTATATTAAAACTTCAACATCAAGTCGCTATCAGAAAACATTTAAAATTTATTATGTTAGTTATTAGGACCAAATAACTTAAGAATAGAGGGTGAACCGATTTCATTTCGACAAAAAAATAATCCCATACATAGCTTGGGACACACTATTGTACATGTTTCCAACCAATCCAGGTCCATTTTCAACAATGAGCAAACACACAATGATAATCACAGTAGTATACAGATTTACGGAATTGATGTGTGTCAATAGAGTTTAATTTTTAAATTCGAATTAACTGACATCTATATTCATGCGTTATTAATTTTTGATTAATTATTATTTTGTAGATTAGCATTATAATATCTTTCATATATATGTGTGTGTATGAAATGTTGAATGCGTAGAGATAATATTAGATTACTTAGATTGATGTTCTTATTTGTTTCTTTTTATTACGGCATGCTTATATATTTCATCTTTTCTATACATGAATTTTATTATTTCTATTAAATTACTAAAATATTGAACCTTTTCAATAAATAGTATGTTTTGAAGAATACTTGAATGTCACAATTTATATTATTACCTTTATATGAAAAATTGCACTGTGTTAAGATGGTACGTTTAATCCATATTAATCTCTACAACGTCTACAGCGGTATCGAGCTTTACATAGATTTAATTATTACATTTAGATGAAAAAACGCACTTTATTTAACATGGATCGTGTAATCCATATTAATCTGTTCAACATTTATAGCGGTTACGAGTTTTACTAAGATTTAATCATTACATTTAGATGAAAAATTGTACTTTATTTAAGATGGATCGTGTAATCCATTTTAATCTGTACAACATCTATAGCGGTCACGAGCTTTACTTGTATTTAATTATTACATTTAGATGAAAATTTGCAAATTATTAAAGACAAATCTTGTAATCCATATTAATCCCTACAAAGTCTATAGCGGTCACGAGCTTTACATTGATTTAATTATTACATTTATATGAAAAATTGCTCTGTATTTGAGATGGATCGTGTAATCCATATTAATCTCCACGGCGTCTAAAGCGATCACAAGCTTTATATAGATTTAATTATTACATCTATATGAAAAAATGCACTGTATTTAAGATGGATCGTGTAATCCATATTAATCTGTACGACGTCTATGTCTATACCAGTCACAAGCTTTACATAGATTTAATTATTACATTTAGATGAAAAATTGCACTGTATTTAAGACGAATCGTGTAATCCATATTAATCAGTTCGACGTCTATAGCGGTCTCGAGCTTTACATGGAATGTGTAGCCTCATATTACAGCTTTTTTCTACTGTGATGGTAGTATTCAAAATTAGCTGAATGTATTGCTGAATAAAAAATATATTAGATTCAACTTGAAAGCAATATGTAACATGTAACAACCGATATATTTGTTTACTTGAAAATGTATTACAATCCATATTAATTAATAGATCCATCAATTAGGCACTGCGGTTCAATACTTTTTTTAAAAAAAAATTACGTTAACTGTGTGATTTTAATTGAAATAGTAAATTCTTAAAAATTATATATTTAATAATCATCAGTAATTAGAATGAATCCGTGTATTAATATGGAGCACTTATATATGCAATTGTATGTTCAAGTGATCTGTATTATTATTCAATGTAATTTTTTTTTTTTAACCTTTAAACGCCCAGTGAGACCGCAAATTTTTTAACCTTTAAACGCCCAGTGGGACCGCAAATTTGCGTCGTTCAATGCCCTAGCCTAGCAGGCCAATGTTTGTAAAGTTTCGTCGCTCAATATATTATTCCATGAACTTACTTTATTACTATTATTACAAATTAATATAATCCGATTGTGAAATGAACCATAAGCACTCCTGTATGGGACCGTAGGGCATTGAACGACGCAAATCTGCGGTCCCGTAAGGAAACCACTGGGCGTTTAAAGGTTAATAATAATTATGTAACGGTCACTTCTATTTTGCACATTTTTCTTTAAACGTCCCTTAGTACCGAATGGTTCATGCGCCGTGAGTGTCGGACTTATTTGATTTTATTAAAAAATCTGTTTAACAAATCACTCAAAATATGCCTCAAATACTACAGCAGCCATCTCTTTAAGTCCTCTGCCTTGTACGCCTTCGGGAACCATACCTGTATATGTTCCCAGGTAGACCTTCAGTTGCAAAGATTTTTTTGGACAAGACATGGATATTAGCAACGGACACAACTGAGTGACGGCAATTTGTGGTGTCCATATGTTCCATTTGTGGAAAGGATATAGTGGGGAAGACTAACTTCCTATAGCATGGTCACTGTCTTAACACTATAATAGGGTTAACCCAATAAATTAATTTTAATCTCATTTGTAATGGGATTTTAGAAATTGTGTTTCTATTATTGTGGATTAAATTTAATGAAATATTTTTTTTTTTAATTTATGTCCCCCTTTTTATGATGTTTTTAAATAATTTATTTTATTATTTTTATTATTGTTTTTTATTTTGGTTTCGAGGAATGAAGGATTGTGCATCCCTTGATGACAAAAACGTTTACGGAATATATTTTTTGGATTATCATATATTTTTTGAAAAATATAATTCCAATGATTACTGTGTGAAATTGAAAAGAAAAAAGTGAGGCTGGGACACCGTGGTGAACAAAAGCCGCCAAACCCGTGTCCTCCACACTTTTTTTTTGCTAACCATCCTCATATCTTTTATCATATGTATTTTTTAATAGTATTTTTGTACATAATCAGTTTTTAGTACTTTTATATGGTGACTTCATATACCAAAATATTTATCAAAAAATTTAAATTAAAAAAATATATATAGGTATTTTTTTGCATTACTTTTAGTATGACCTTGAACTATCAGCTTGATTTGATCGGCTAGTTTCATAGATTTGTATATAAAAAAATTAATAACTAAATTTATATAATCGTTGATAGTCCAGACTGCCCATGTGATAGCCCCTTGCAAGACGCTAAACACGTTCTGTGGCATTGCCCAATATTAGATTCAAGTAGGAAAAAGGCTCTTTAGCGTAATCCAACAGAAGCCTGGACCGGTTGGATATGTTGACCTCATCGCTACGGAGTCCAACTACCATGTATTCTCTGTATACGCAGCGTCCTTCGGCGAAGAAGTCAAAAAGTCAAAATTTTAATGTCTGAATTACAAACTTTTACACCCACGTTTGGTGTTGCTCATCAAAGCTCGTTACTTTTATAACGAGAAAGTACTCTGAAAACAATGCACACAGTTTTGCAAGGTAGTTTTCATTTAGTGATCCATTTCAAATATTAAATGGATAAATACTTCCTACCTTGTATTAACATGGATCACACTGAGCACTGTTATTTATTCATATGCCGGAATACCGCGGTTTTGTATTAAATAGAAGCTTTATGGGTTTTCTTCATCCAGATGAAGCTTGATAAAGAAGCTCTCCTTGAAGGCGAAACCGCGGTATTCCAACAAGTGAATAAACGGTGCTTAGCGTGATCCATGTTAATACAATGTGGGAAATATTTATCTTTTTAAAACTTGTGCTAGGTCTTGCATTATCTTGATGGAACACTACATCTTTTTGGAAAGTTTTGCTTAACCATATGGATGCTATGACCCTGAATAGATCTATGCAACGCCTCGTGGATTATCGAAGATTTTAACCCCTAAATGGTGTCCAATTTTAACCATTTTTTTCTTGGGCATACGATAGATGTCGCTATATACCCAAGCTATAACATTGACTGAAAATATACAGTTTTATAACACTTCTTCTTGCTTTGACGGCTGACATGAAGAGGGCTTCCCACAGCGGACCCATATTTGGGCTCATGGCATCCATACGGTTAAATAAATAAAATAAAACTTCAAAAATGATCTTTGTATTGTCTGGTAGAAGCTCAATTAAAAAACGAAACAAATCCTTGAAAATTTTATATAAAAAATATGAATATCGGTTCATCGTTTTTAAAATTCGTGATGTCTTACGGGTTGAGCCACTCTTTAGTACCAAATCGTTCCGGGAGCGTTAGGCTTATCTGTTAAAAAAAAACACTGAAAAATATGCCTTGGATACCACAGCTGTCGTATTTTCAAGTCCTCGGGCTCCTACCCTGGAGGCCGTAGGGAACGATATATATTTCTTAACTTGTACTTTCTCGGCGATGTCACGAATTGTTATTCACCGGCTCGCTACAATCGATGTCGTTATTGTGTCTTCATCAGCTTCAACTGGCTATCCAGAATGTGGTGCATCTTCAACATTAAAAATTGCAGTATCGAAATTGAATGCGTGAAGTTTTATTTTTCTGAATAAACATTTTCTCAACATGCCGGCGAGTATAGTTCAATGGTTAATACGTTGAACGCCACATAATGTTTTTAATGCATTCGACTCAGAGGCGCCATATAGGTCACATTCAATGTTAACATTACATTGAAATGTAACCACTGGCGCATAGGAACCTTAAGATATTTTTACTTTTAATTTTACAATTTCATTTTTGAGGACATGTTTCGGCTTCGCCGAGAAACCATTTTCGAGTTTCTCAAGCTTTTCAATGAAGCTGAAAGGTGTCCTCAAAAAAAATGTGGTATTTAAAGGTAAAATATTTTTTGATTTACATTTACAGTATTTGAAATGATGGAAATCCACCAAGAATTATTAAGAATTGTAAATATTTATTTACCTTGTTTTTACATGAATCACGTAACATAAGTTCTCAATTACGAGACTGCAGTTTCGACTAACTCTTAGCCTTTGTCAATCCATCAGGAGCTATATATCTTAACAAGTGATGGATTTAGAAAGGCTACGAGTTAGTCGAAACAGCAGTCTCGTAATAGATAACTTATCTTATGTGATCCATGTAAAAACAATGTCAATAAATCAACATTTATAATTTATAATGGATCTCAAAGTGAATGCTGAAAACATTGAAAAAAGAAATAAGAATCGATCCAAATTTTTACAAAATTTTCTAAAATTAAAGAATAATTCTAAATAACATGGATTTAAATATTTATTAGATTTTTTTTTTTTCAATATTCTAATCTTCTTTTATAGATCATTGACTATATTATAATATTATTAGTAATTAAATATACACATACATACAACAACGAATTCTTTATACGCATCAATTCATTCAGAAAAAATAGGGCAGGAGACAGTCGAGTGGACTAGGGTAATGAACAAGAGCAACGGTTGGTTCCAAGGCTCGCGGTTCACATCCCTCTTCTGCCGATATTTTTTCTGAATGAATTGATGCGCATAAAGAATTTGATGTATAGTATGTGTGTATTTAATTACTAATTCTAAATAGTATTTTATTTTTATTTGATACTATGAATTTCCACATGGAATCGTAACAATGAAAACAAATAACACCTCCGCTGCTCGTGTTCTAGTTCTATGTACGTTTGGTTGGTAAATGCATTTTAGTGTTATATCGTTTTATGTTTGTAAGGCAGTTGGACGAGAGTATATTAATAATATATATATATTTATATGCGTGCTGTGCATCCTTGGGCAAAAAATGGTGATGTGTTCAAAATCTGTCGTGAAAGAGTTGAATATTTTTCGAGAGTCTCCATCGGGACTGGGTGGCTTGCAAGAAGAGGTCGGGGGTTCAAGCCTTGATTGTGATGTGTTGCTGCTCCCACAGGTTGAACCACAACCACTGACTATCCCCGGAAGGTGAAGGCGACCCCACTACACGCAGCATCTATCTCACAGCCTCATGTCTGTTGCAGAACATGAAAGCTACACAGTGCGGCAGCTGTTGGACCCAAACGTCCTCTAAACAAGGACATCTCTCTCACCGCGACGGACGCAATACGACGTAACCGCAAGCTTACGACAGACGAATCTTTGACAGTCGAAAGTGATAGTGTAAAGAAGATGTTGTGCGGAATTTGACAATCGATAAATACGCAAATTTACGAATACATTTGACGAAAAATGACATTGCATAAAGTTTCATCGACGATTTCAATCTGTTTTTTATACACAATGTGTGAATAAAATTCGTGAA
Source organism: Glossosoma conforme (assembly GCA_022606575.1). Classification (NCBI taxonomy): domain Eukaryota; kingdom Metazoa; phylum Arthropoda; class Insecta; order Trichoptera; family Glossosomatidae; genus Glossosoma; species Glossosoma conforme. The sequence goes on from JAGTXR010000337.1 coordinate 416,974, forward strand.
CTTATGACAATCGATATGTGCATTGTCAGTTTGACAGACATATCTTTTTTACGTCTTAAAAATTAATCGTTTGTGTGCAAAAAATTGACAGTCAAGTTGATGTGATTTTTTTTATATCATTTGACATTATTTTGACATTATAATAGACGTTGATACATGCGCCTATTTATGACTGGATTTGACCTGAAGATGTACAGAATTTTGACAGATAGTAAATGTGGATTCCAAAGAACAAAGATTATTTCAAGAAATGAATATTTGCCAATTGAAAAAATAATTTTGTTTTTAAAATGAAATTTCTTTTTAAATACATGTTAACATCGTCCTCTCTTTAAAAGGTTGTTATTCAGTCGCGTGGTGGCAGGATGAAGAGCAGATTAACAACACAAAGACTTTTTCTGAAGCACATTGACATATATATTTCGATAACTTTACAAACTTCTGGCCCTGACCTAGTCACAGCATTCAACAGGTCGGGCCAACAACAATACGATCTCATCGACGACGGCACACGACTGAGCGCTTTCGTGACGGGCTGTCGCCAGCACCGAAAGCAGCGATCTACCATATACCTAACGAACGTCACACCTGTGACCGACTTGTCCAAAATGCCAATATGGCGACACATACATGTACGACAAGCGAACAGAAATAAGAGACAAAATGATTGTAAATCGAGGTTTTCGGTACCAGTCAGCAAGGACTATATCATGCTGATGTCAATGTATACTGAATATAGACATGTATTTAATACATTTTACAAATTTAAAGGAATTATCAATCAAATGATAACATGAGGTGTCTGTTTTTACATTTTAAAGTATGTTTTGACAGACGGAATAAAAAATTCAACCGTTATTAAAATCAAGCTCACTGACAACTTGCCTTTTTTGACAGACATAAAAAAAATAACAAAGAAATCATTGAATTTTGAATTTATAACGAGAAGAATATAATGTGTATTTAGATAGAACTGGGAATGAAAAATTCTGAAAAATTTTCATTGATATCATGGATCATTCTACACCGAATGGATGGCTTTGAAAAATGATACGGATGCACTACTGGCGAGGTCGCTCCATCTCCTTCGAGGGAATCCCCCGACTACAACAGAGTATGCCCAAGAATTTACAACTGAAACGACAAGAAGAAAAACAATCTTATGAGGATTAAGAAAAGGCTGAATAAAAGCCGCTGTTATCTGAAATAAAAATACCAGCAAAGGCTTCTTTTCTAATTTAATTACTGTGGATTGTTTTAATTTTGACGACTTATTTAATTGAACGTTCATTTTATTAATTGAACGAAAAAATGCTGTCTGCATTTTGCGCCGTGTCGAACGTGAGAAGACATTCAAGATGGCCAGACGGGCGCCGACCATCTTTGTGTGCAATATAATACAGACTCTCTTGAGTGTGCGTAAACTGAAACGTGACTATATAAATGTTAAGCCCGACGATGGTGTGCGGTGGTGTTTTTCAACGCGCTGCAAACGCCGATTGCTTAAAAACGAAAAGTGTTTTTTTTTTTTTTTAAGTTTTGTTTAGTTATGAAAAAAGTTACAGAGATGGCGCTAGTGTTTGTCGACTCGAACATGTTTGCGAGCTGATCTCAACACTGCGTCATCTCGGACGTTTCGTATTATAATTTTTTAATTATTATTTTTTTATACTGATTCCTTTCACGCGCAGCAAAAGTTTAAATTTTCAAAAAAGAAAAAAAATGTCTTCCAGAGTACTGAATTGTAACATTACTGAATATATTTTATTTTTTACATAATCTAGAGTTGAGATATTTTAGCAGTCAGCCATCCATCCTATAAGAGCCATTTTTTTTTTCAAAATTAAAAATTAACATCCTCCTCTCAAAAAGAGGGGCGTGATTACGTCGCGTAGGGCAGGATGAGGAGCAAGTCAGCAGACAAAGACTTTCTTTTTGAAGCACACTGATTCTATTTACTTAAAAACATTACAAGCTTTGGGCCAAGCGGAAACATACCGCTGGCCGCAATGCTGACTTTGTCACGCTTAACGCTGGGGACCGAGTGACTACCGGGACTAACAGCGGCGGTTTCCGCTCGCGGTCACCAGCGCTGTCCGTGGTAAAATTATGTAACTAGTCCCAATGTTGGCATACATAAAGGTGTCGCGAGCGACAAAATACAAGACGAAAGATTGTCTATCGAGGTTTTCGGTAACAGTAAGCAAGGACTACATCATTTTCGTTGATTTTTAATATAACAATCTTGTCTGTGTTGTTGTTTTGTATTGAACCGCCTCTCGAAACTAAATGGTTCAAGTTTTGGCAGCATCTGGCTAATAATTGGATCTTACGAAAACGTTATAGGAGGGTTGACTGTATGTTTTTATTTAAATTTACATTATTATTTTTTTTTGTAATGTTTACTTTAAGCTGTGTGTGAAGGAACATTAATAATTTAACATAAAAATATATTTTTACTTTTTTTTATATATACTGATATAGTGAATTTATAACAAAAATAAATTTGTGAAAGTGTTCGTGAGACTTTACATATGAAGCGTGTGAACAAATATATATATACATATGTATAAATAATACATAAAGACAGCTATAAACAATGTTAGTGGTTAAACGTTGGTGGATTTATAAGGATGATATTAAAATGATAGTATACTCCTAGTGATGTTTGCTTTGCGTGAATCACTTAATCACGAATCGAGAGTGTAGAGAGCAGATCGATTGCTCAGTCATGTTTGACGCAAAATGTAAGCGGAAGAATGAATACACTGAATCGAAAATGCTTTTTTTTTTAATGTTATTATTTTTTAATTTTTATATTCATATGTTCTGAGAAATCAACAGTCCCCACGCAACTATAAAAGAAAATATTTAATTAATTTGCATTACATTCAAGCCAATTTTGATTAACTATCATTTAACGGGTGAGGGATCAAATTCACAACAACCGGAGATATTTTAGAGCTCAGAAATCGATTATAAATCTTTTTTTTTTTTATCTTCGTCGGGAATTGAACCCACGACCTTCGGCTTGCCAAAGTAAATGCTTTGACCAGTGAGCTATACCCGCCGGATTATAGATAAAATTAGTATCAAACATGTTTTATTTATATTTATGAAACAGATTTTTGAATTGGGTGATTTTTGCAAAGCGACATTATATTTTTGAAAATAATAAAAATAAATATTTAGGTTTTTTTTTTTAAATTAATAAATAATTGGGTGTGTTCTTACAACATGATTGAAAAGACAGGGGATCAAATCCCATAACTGTGGAGGAAATGATAAGAGAATCATTTTTAAATGGAAAAAAAATGCTGTGTTTGGATAATTTAACTGTTTTTTTTATTATAGTAGTTATTATAGAATATTATTTAGAAATTAATCAATTTTGTTTTAAGTAGTTTATTATCAATTGAATTTATTGAAATGCATTTTTTTTTATTAAATCTTGTACAAAACTAAATGTTTATGAAAGGGTTTGTTTTTGTTATTGTGGCTTTTGGGTTATGCCGTCAGCGGCGAATCGCGTTTCGATTTTTTATTTCGGCCGCCATTGCAGGGGTCTTCTTCAGGATTGACGAATTTGCAATGGCGGTCGAAATAATGAATGGAATTAATTCGCCACACACGGCTAAACGCAAAAGCCACAATACCAAATCTGGCCATGAAAACTTAAGAAGTTATTTGGTTTTATTTTTCAAAAAAATATCACCGACGATAACACATTGCGATCTTGTTAGATCACCGCTGGAGCAACATTGGCTGTGACAGAAAATTCGGATGGGTCACCGCCAAAAATCCGAATAACAAATCACCCAAAAATATACTTCGAACATTACACAATGGATGGACAATGGCTAGTTACAAAACTAAGTGGGATCATTTTGCGGTGAACATATGGATGTGAACATTATTTTAAAACCCAAATATTTGTGTGGTACAACACCCGCAGTCTATGCAAGTTTGCGGGCTCTTGTCCCTAGCAACATTGGGCGTGGAACAAAATTTCGATAGATCACCTCCAAAAATCACAGAAAAATATGCTTCGGATACTACAGCAGTTGTTTATGAACCATTTATGTCCTCAGGTGAATGTTTTGGTATAGATATGTTTTGGGACAAGGCATAGACAATGGCTAGTTGATGTGACAATATAGATCAGATTATTGAACATTATTTATTGAAAACCCAAATATTTCTCTGGTACTACAGCCGCAGTATATACAAGTTCGCGGGCTCTTGTCATTGGAGGCTCCCGGAAACCATTTATGTTTTAATATGGACCGGGTATACATGTGTTCAGGGACAAGGTATAGGCAATCTGAGCTTACAGAACTGTAAAACGACAATTAGTGGTGTGTCCATATGCTTCAAATATGGAGTGGATTCAGAAATTATTCACAAATCTTTTTTTTTTATTTTGCTATAAAAACCCTTTTATAAATATTTGTATTGTTACATGGTCATGTAGTAGTGGTTTTGTATTAACCTTTCTGAGTCATGGATCGGCCGCAGTGTCGATGAACGCTCAAAACCGATTATTTCGAAATAAAATTTGAATTAATCTAATTTTGTATGCAATTATTAAAGAACACTATAAAGGACTATTTTTATTATAAGATTTATAATTTTGACGAGTCCTTATGAATCTGTACCGGCTTCCCCATTTAATAAATATGTGAAAATTTGACAAATTCATGTAATTTTTAATATTTTCCTTTAAAAAAAACATATTATGTAGGTTGTGTTGTTAAAAGAACCACAAGCTTATATTTCACTAGACAAACTCGTCTCGCACTTGCCGAATATACACGGTTTAATGTGTGTCGACCAAGAACTGGCGGTTTTAGGAATTCATTCCTAAATGTCACCGGAAAGCTCTGGAATGATCCTTTAGTATCTGTGTAATTTTTTACTACAATTTGGATCTCTTCAAGAAACATATAAATATATATACATGCAATTTCCCCAACCTACACACAAACAATATCACTGAGGTATTTCAACAATAAACAACTTCTTCTTCTATATAAAGGACAAATCTGACCTATCCTTGAATACGGCAGTCACCTTTGGATTGGAGACACAAAATACCTTCTAAACTTGATTGACTCAGTTCAAAGAAGAGCAATTCGTTTGATAAACAATGACACTCTTACGTCTAACCTGCAATCAATGGAACACAGGCGTAAGATTGGTTCACTTAGTCTTTTCTACCGTTATTACCATAGTCGCTGCTCTTCGGAACTTAAAGAACTAATTCCACCTACACCCACCCACAACCGACAAACTCGTCTTACACTTGCCGAACATCCGTACACGGTTAATGTGTGTCGACCAAGAACTGGCAGTTTCCAAAGTTCCTTTCTTAATGCCACCGGTAAGCTTTGGAATGCTCTTCTAGCGTCTGTGTTTCCTCTTTCCTACAATCTGGATTTCTTCATTAAACAGATAAATACTTGCAATCTACTCAACCCACACACAAACACAAACACAACACATGTTTCCCGCAAGTAGCGTCAAGCTGCCCTGGCTGAAGGTCATAGAGCGCACTGGTCTCGATCGTTTATGCTCTCTTGCATAAAAATATATGATTTTTGAACATTGAAATTTGTTGATCGAAATCGTTTTTTTATTTATTTATTATTATTTTTTATTAAAAATCACATGAATTTGTTAAATTTATAACACTACATAATCATAGTTAGTTAAATAATTCATTTAGAAATATTCCTTTAAAAAAACTGATTAAATACAAATATTTTTCCGTAGAGGTTTTTTTTTAATATCGAATTATACTCCCGAGTTGACAAAAATATATATGCACATTGAATTTAAAGAAAAATGTTTACTAATTGATATACGCTTGCGCATCATCAAGGAGACTCTAGTATAACCATCTGGAGTGCAGGCAACCCTTTTATAGCGTACACTTTTTTATTTTCAATATATTTTTGGAATGGTTACAGAAAACGTACTAAAATTAGGTGCCTTAGAAGAATATTAGAAAACTCATTTTTTTTTAATACTTATATTTATACTTTAAAAACTTTTCCTATTATTTTGTAATTTAATTTTTAATTTGTATGTCAAACCGTTTTACTCCATTTTAGGGACAACTGCATTTAATTCAAACATTCTTTTCTACTGTATTTTTTTTTTTAATATTTATAAATTTATTTTACATGAAATAGGATATTTTAATTATAATGTATATATGATTTCTTAATATACTTATATATATATATATTGGAATTGAAATGGCTTATTCAAAAACATTAATTTAACCTTCCAGAGGGCGTTATAAAAGTTACAACAAAAGCACCTCATCGTTCCCCCACATTTATCACTTAGTCGCAAGCATCGAGCTCCGAGCTATTTGAAGGACAGTGTCTCTCTAACCTACCATCACAAAAGAATTCTTTCCGGAAAAAAACACAACTGTTGTATCCACTCTTTTTGGATTCCAAAAGGAAAAAAAAATATGGTTTCTTATGTACCTCGAAAAAATAAATCTATAATAATTTAGTCAACATTACATGACGATGAAGAAATGAATTTGAGACCAGAAAGCCTCAGGTTATACTGAACTACAGTGTAACTGAAAGCGAATATTCATTCTGATTGAACCCTTTCGTTACGGCTCGGTGGAATACAAATTATACTGTCAATACGGCGTGAATTTTTCAAACCATTTTTTGCTTTAAAACTAGTATTTGAAGCATAAATGTACTTATCTGACCCATTTTCTTATATCACATTGGTTCTTCTATAATTTAGCTATCAGATTATGTATAAAAAAGTATTATATTTGACAAACGTTCATTATGTTATTCCATACATGTGGTGGCATTGACACATGTGGTGTCATCGCTCCTGTGACGAAACTTAACGATTATTTATTTACATGCTTTACAGATTTCTGTAAAGAATACATGTAGGTTGATAAAGGAATGACTGCACATCCAATTTCCTACCGTAGATGTCACAATGAGTACTGAAAGTAGCAAAACGATATATCACTTCAACCAATGTCAACGGTCTGGGAATCTTTGACGGCATATGCCGACAACCGATGCGAAAGGTTTAACAAGTCGATAAAATGCTTTGTTTTGAAATATTTAGTGTGTCGTTTCGTTTTTTGTTTAAGAAAGTCATTTTTTGTTTTTTTAAATATTGGCATTCATCATATTTCATAACCTTACAATTCCTTAACATTTTATATAAAGAAAACACCATTTACATGGAGAAAACTAGATTAGTTAAATTTTACGACAAGCACCCTCTCAAGGAAAACTAGTCAGCAGCGCGCCCATTGGAAGGTTAAAAAACATAAAATTCTGTTGTATTACTGAGAAAAAAATTTATAAAAATGAAGAAAAAAACAGTTTTTTTTTCTTCAGTTTATTATTATTTTTAAATATTTTTATTTATTTTTATAATTTAAATATTAATGATTTATCACTTTCGCTGCCATCCTCAAAAAAATATATATCTTTGGCAGTGGCGGTTTTTGGGGGTGGCGCGGTGGGTCGGCTGCCCAGGGCGCAGAATGAACCAAGGGCGGAATTAGCTCTCCTACAGGGGATGTTTTCTGAAGATTTCCCCTTCCACCCAAAAAAAAAAACAGGGGGTGCCAAATATATTTTATGGCTTTACAACCACTGGATTTCGTGCACACATTTTCAAATATATATATAATTCCATTTTTTGTTTTATTTAATTTTTAACGTTACAATTATTAAATCATTTTTATATATTAATTTATACATATATATATATATAAACTATAATCTTTGTATTATTACTGATTAGAAAAACATTTATTATTTTTAATTGGTGCCTAAGAAAATTTAATATATATATATATATCGTAATAGAAGAATATAAAAATGAAAAAAACTATGTAATGCTTAAATTTAAATATAATTAATTAAAAAGATATAGTCAAAAATAAAAACAATACAACTTATATGATGTAGTATTATCGTCCAATGTTTCGGTTTATTTTTTGTTATAGTAGGAATTATTTAATTTTTTTTTGTTTATTGTGTGAACAAAGAGGAGTGTGAGGTGCGCTTAAGGTTAAAGTCAATTTTTTCCTCCGGCGTCTGCGAGTGTGTGACGTCACCTTAAACGCATAAATATTACTATATACTATATATATATTTGTTGTGTGGCTCTCACTTTTGTATCTGTGTGACTCGTTTTTATTTTTCTTTTAATAAAAAACCTATTGTAATAAACAAATATTCAAAATTATAAGAACATTTTTTATTTAATGCATTTTTAATTAATTTTTCCATCGATATATCGTTGCCTCGTTGGTATTCGGCATTGTGGCTTTTGGGTTAGCCGTGTGTGGCGAATTTCTTCTGACCATTATTTGGGGATTCCCCCGCATTACATTCCTAGACAATTTCAACTTTTATATAAGCCTGGATCCTTGTGAATACTAAAACATGACAGTGGTACCAACAGGAAATGGGCCAACTGTTATAACGAATTAAATGGCGTATGCAAACGCCATGTATTATTATACAATTAAAACTAACATTAGATGTGCATGTCAGGCGAGCGAACATAAATAAGAGATAAAAGATCGTTTTTCGAGGCTTTACAGCATCAGCCCAAAGGAGCTATATCAAGCTGATATCACATTCTAAACATAGCGTCAATGTTAGAAGAAGGGATATTGATGTATAGATCGAATAATGTTCGCTATACAAAAATACATGTAAAAACAATATTTAGTAGATGTGAGTGTTGAAAACATTAAAAAATGGTGCCAGGACATAGCATCCCCAGATAATTCGTTCAGTGACTCATCGGTAACGGCTTGGGGCTCACTGGATGTCTGGTGCACGGGACAACTGGTGCACTGGATGTCTTGCTAACCTTACCAAATCTAAGTTATTTCGTTAACAAGACCTATGAATCTCTGGACGCTATCATCATTGGACAAATCTTTAGATTAAGTTAGTGAAACAGCCAGTGCACCAGTTGTACGGGGACCAAATATCCCATGCACCAGACGTCCAGTGCACCCACGTTGTTACCGATGAGTCGTTGGAACAAATTGTCTGGGGACGATGGGCTGACACGTTATTTCATATAGTCATATTCAGGGTTGATTCAGTCTCACTTCGTGAAAACCCTCCTTGTCTCGTCCTGTTTTTGGAGACCCGTTACTGGACGCACACAAAAAGCTACTTGTCAGAGAGTGGCTGAAGGCCTTCCCGTGATTCTAGGTGCATCAGTTACATGTCAAACAGACCTCAGTCTAAGGCTGCGAAGTTAGTATGCTACAGCGTGTCTCAAACAGAGGCCATATCTAACGTGATCCATATAAAAACAAGAATAAATTAATATTTTTAATATTAACTTAGTTTCCCAAATTTGGTTTAGTATTTACATATTTTTTGGTACTTGAAGTCACTTTATAAAAAAAAAAACCATAACTCATTGATATCAACATAAAAATATAACAATTAGGAGTGTGCATGACAATAGGAACACTAGTCAAAATGTGTTATATCGACTAAAACTTTTTTTTTTATTGTATGGGATAGGATATTGTATGAAAGTTAAATAAATAATGTACTGTTGTGAAACGCTTCAAAATTAATAACGGGAAACAAATTGAAATTATAAATCTAAATATAACATAACAAGTATAAAAAATATATAAATACTTCTTATCTTGCTTTAACATTGATCACACTGAGCGGCTTAGCCTTCTATGAAAGCTTCATCAGTTCCCAAATGTGCATAAACATACTGATGGATGAAGTTAAGGAAATAATTATAAAATATTGCAACAATAGATAGGTATGTAGGGTACTAAGGAAGGGGGGATGGATAAGTTATCTAATAGTGTTGTTATATATATTTTTTAAATGTTGATTAACTTTGGGAACTGATAAGGCTTTCATTTACTCGATATTCCAGCAAGTGAATAAACAGTGCTCAGTGTGATCCATGTTAACCTTTAAACGCCCAGTGGTTTCCTTACGGGACCGCAGATTTGCGTTGTTCAATGCCCTACAGTCGCATACAGGAGTGCTTATGGTTCATTTCACAATCGGATTACATTAATTTGTAATAATAGTATTAAAGTAAGTTCACGGAAGAATCTATTGTGCGACGAAATATTACAAACATCGGCCTGCTAGGGCATTGAACGACGCAAATTTGCGGTCCCTTATGGGACCGCTGGGCGCTTAAAGGTAGGATGTACAAAAAGTATGAAGTGCATTGTTTTTTATGAATACTTTATATATAATTTAAGATCTTTACTAATATTTAACAAATTTATACGTATGTACAAATTCACAGCAAACATCATCTTATATGTCATTTTTCTCATTGATGAATCTGAGAAAAATATATGCAGACGCTGGGATTTGAACTTACGTATCAATTTGTTATTAAACGAATCTTTGAATGCTGAAAATATAAATAACATCACATTTATTACACACTTGGATGGACACATTTAAAAATAAACTAATCAAATTTAAATAAATTATATCTGACGTGCGGTGTTCTCCCGCTTTCATGTGCGCGGTGTTGCCAGACTGTCGATATTCGGGGACGGGCATGCCAACAAACAGAGAATAGTCTCGCAGCCCAACGTTCACTCCAAGAGGTTGGTATCCCCGCCTTGATCACAGGAATGCTTGACCATGTGACTAAAAGCCTCTTACCATCATCTACTAAGCCTGCCACATCAGCCAGTGTTGTCATTAACCCCTTCACCGCGCATGGCGTCTACAGCAGTCATGATTTCAATTCATTCATTTTTGCATTTCAAAAAATATACAAATTTGATTATTTCGTTTTTGAAACAATGAAAAACCATAATTGGGGCAATATTGATTTCTAGATATTGTGCTTACATCCTCCTCTCTAATTTAGGGTTGTTATTCAGTCGCGTGGCGGCAGGATGAGGAGCAGATTAACAACACAAAGACTTTTTTCTGAAGCACATTGACATATATATTTCGATAACTTTACTAACTTCTGGCCCGGACCACAATACAATGCGATCTCGCAGCCGTCGGCTCGCGACTGAGCACGCTCGTGATGGGCTGTCGCCCAGCGCCGCAAGTGGCGATCTCTACAACTAAAGTCACACCCGTGACCGGACTTGTCCAAAATGCCAAAATGGCGACACACATGTACGACAAGCGAACAGAAATAAGAGACGAAAGATTGTGTATTGAGGTTTTCGGTACCAGTCAGCAAGGGCTATATCAGTGCATAGAGTTCCACAGCTCTCTCAATGACATGTACGCCAAAATAAATCTGAAACTCTCGATCCTCTCAATAAGCTGATAACAATACCCTTTTTTAATTACCATATAACATAATAATACAACTTAAACTAAAAATAATTTACATTTTTTTTTATATTCATCCAAAAATTCATCAATAATACTGTAAACAATAAAATGTGAAACTCGTATGTCGAGGTACCACTGTATTCCTTAATGAAACTGCTTAAATAATTATTTTAAATAATTATTTATAATTAAAAATATATACAGTAAGGCCCCTCGGGGGATACGTTCCATCAAAATAGAGCGTAATGCGAAACAGCGCTAAACGAGGCTATCTTAATATGGAAATAATGGGTTAGGTATTAAATTAATTAATTATGTTTTTTTTAATAAAAATAAAACCAAACATTTATTTCTTACAAAAATAAAAACAATATAAACTAATATACTTATAAAAGCAAATAAAATTCTAAGTCAGTCAGATCATTCAGTCTATTCTGTGTTTCCAATTTTTTGCCTTTTTATCAAGAAGGCATCTAATGTAGTTTGCGTTTTCCTTTTTCGTTCCGTTAGAAGTTGTTGATAAGTGGATAAAGCATCTATAACACCCCGTCTTGCTTTTGAACTCCTGAAGAAATTTGGATCATCTTCAACAAATTGGTCCATAATTTCAGTCACAGTGGTCAAACTCCTTTTACAAAACGCCATCAAAAGTTCTTTTTGCTCTTCTTTAAAATCACTACTAACAATATTTTTGTGTTCTTCTTGCTCAGTTCATTCCTTGAGCTCGTCATTAGAAAGTCTAGCTGCTGTTTCTTGAACTATTTCTTTGACGTCTTCCACATTTACCTCATCTAAACCGGTTTGTTTCGCTAATTCCACTATTTTTTCCCCTATTTATGCACAACTTCGGAGAATAACCCCAGGTTGAAATAAAAGAGCGCTAAACCGAAATAGCGCTAAACGAGACAGCGTTAAGCGGGGCCTCACTGTATTTAAAAAAAAAACAAATCATGAATTGGTTCTCTTAGTGTAAATGCCATTCCTTAATTAATATTATATATAGCTGGAGTCTCTGTACATGTTTATCTCTTTTGCTTTGATGCCCTATTAACATTTGTGACTATAATTGCATGTAATATTGCCATTATCACATCCCGGGACGATTCAAATTGCATGATTGCTCAATTTTTAAAAAGATACACAATTATCTGCACAGAAATAGCCTCTGTCGACGTACCGTGTTGCAAAGTTTTACAAATATCGCTCGTTGTCATGACAACACTGCGTTTGAATGAGCACTCAAAAGGACATAAAATATGGGTTTATAAAATAACATTTCCAATTGGTTTGAGAATGAACAATAAACACATGAATGTGGTTCTTTATCACAAATACATTATTACTGACACACTTATGCAGATTCATTCATTGGCAACTTATAACCTGTATGCAGAGACATTTCTTAAGGTAACTAAGCGATAAAAGCTACTTTTGTTAACCTTTTTGTTACGGCTCGGTGGAAAACAAATTATACTGTCAATACGGCGTGAATTTTTCAAACCATTTTTTTCGCTTAAAACTAGTATTTGAAGCATAAATGTACTTATCTGACATATTTTCATATATCACATTAGTTCTTCTATCCTTTAGCTATCAGATGATGCATAAAAAACTATTTTATTTAACAAACGTTCAATATGTAACTCCATACATGTGGTGGCATTGACACATGTGGTTTACATAAAAATCGCTCCTGTGACGAAAACCTTACGATATTTATTTAAATGCTTTACAGATTCCTGTAAAGAATACATGTAGGTTGATAAAGGGAATGACTGCACTTCCAATTTTCTACCGTAGATGTCACAATGATTATGAAAGTAGCAAAACGATATATCACGTCAACCGATGTCAACGGTCGGGGAATCTTTGACGGCATATGCCGACAACCGATGGGAAAGGGTTAAAGATTGATTAAAGTAAGGAAGCCTCTGCTCTCGACTCACCTCAAATCTTAAGCAACGTCTCTGGAAACAGGTGTTGAGTTCGTTACCTTAAGTCAAGGATATGTACATAAACGTCTCTGCATACGGGTGTGAGTTTTGCATGAAAATTATAGTTTTTTTTTTAAGGATGCATAAAACGTTTCTCGTAAAGAAAAAAATATATACTTAAAAATGGTTCATACATCACACTAGTAAAATTGTCTAGAATTATAGATTTAACATATAATAGGTTTATGCAAAAGTTTTGACCGTTTTTTTTTTATTTTTTTTAAACAAATATAAAAAGATATATTTTTTTACACATTAATTTACATTCCATGTTTTTTTTTTTTTAATTCGCTTACCACACCACTTAAAGATAAGATCTTGTGTGTGGCTTGTGTTGGGTCATCATGCCACATGTGGTTGCGCGTTGTCGTGATGATGACCCAACACAAGCTAAATGAGTTGAATTGGGATGTTATCAAGCATCTACCGTATTCTCCAGATCTTGTTCCTTCCGATTTTCATTTATTCCGATCACTGCGAAAAAAAATTAATGATAAAATTTTTGATACAATAGAGCAGGTAAAAACGTCCATTACTACATTTGTCGCATCAAAATCCACGGAATTTTACACTAATGGTATTAATAAGTTGATAGAAAGATGGGAGAAGGTTATAAGAACTAAGAGGAAATTACATAATTGATTAAATAAATAATGCAAATTAAAAAAAAAAATGTTTAATTGTATATGAAAAAAACGGTCAAAACTTTTGCATTAACCTAATATATTCTTGTATGGTTCCGTCGCATTTCGTCCCCAGACAATTTGTTTTACGACTCATCGGTAACGACGTGGGGCGCACTGGACATCTGGTGCACGGGATAACTGGTGCACTGAATGTTTCGCTAAACCTAACCTAAGTTATTTCGTTAACGAGACCTACGGATCTCTGGACTCTACGATCACTGAACAAATCCTTAGGTTATGTTAGCGAGACAGCCAGTGCACCAGACGTCCAGTGTGCCCCACGTCGTAACCGATGAGTCGCAGAACGAATTGTCTGGGGACGATAGATCGTGACACCATTCTTGTTTATATGTCGCAGGTAAATGTTGGTATATCTTCGTTTTTACTAATTTCCCTTCAAAAAATATAAATATAACAAAATTAAAATGCTTTCTTCATAACTTTAATATACAAATAATTATTTAACAACATTAATTAACTATAGTTAGTTACAATTTTAAATTAATTTTAATTAAAAAATTAACAAATTTAAAATATTTAGTTTCGATTCACTTTTATTTTAAACGATTACATGTTTCGGCCTCCCTGGAGACCATCTTCAATAATGATTAAATTATAAACTGGCAGTGGCTTATATAGGTATATACAAGTATTAGTTCCTACACGTACATATTTACAGATTGTATATAGGTGCCGGTAAAACCATTGAAAAAAGTTTGATAACCTTAAGCTTATAGTTAGTTACCTAAAGAATAAATTAGTATTGGATTATAGATGGTAATACATCAAGTTGAAGCAAAAACAAAAAGTGAGTATATTATTATTTTTTTTATTTTTTTATTTTACTACATTTATTTATCATGTTGTGTTTTATTTTTACTGTTGGGTTTGTTTTTATTTGTCCCGCCCGGCCCTAGGTGTATGTTCTGGCTCTCAGTCCCCTGTTGTTCTGTTTTTAGACCCATGGACGGTAGTGGGCCAAAGATCGTTATGGGAGGCACCGCCCCAACATCCCTGCTTGGGTAACTATCCTGCACTTTTTATTTATTTTTATTTTAATAATTTATTTATCGATTTGTTTTTTTTTTTCAATTTTATTTTATGGTATTATTTTTCTACGGAGACGTTTAAATAAAGATAAAATGGTACAGGCCGTGGGAGAGTCTAATCATCAAATTTCGTTAAAAAATCCGATTAACAAATTGCCCACAAAATATGTTTTGGATACTACAGCTACCTTTTCAAGCAATCGGACGCCTACTCTGGAAGTTGTTGGAAACCATATATGTTCCTAAGTGGACCTTCACGTGCATATATGTACTTGCCGGTGAGTATAGCTCAATGGTCAAAGCGTTTGCTATGCAAGCCAAAGGTCGTGGGTTCGATCCCTGACGGAGATTAAAAAAAAGTTTAATTGATTTATGAGCTCTGAAATACCCCCGGTTGGTGTGAATTTGATCCTTCACCCGTAAAATGCCAGTCATAGCCTGCCATAAAATAATTAAAATTGTTTGTAGACGAAAATCGTCCCGTGAAGACCACCCATTCATAGTAAATTCCTGTAATAATAAGAATGATGCGTGAATCTCGGGCTGTAGTCGTTGGCGGATCAACACTCCACATGCAGCGCTCAGTCATACGCACCGTGGTAATCGTCATAGAATTCCACAGATGAGACATCAAAATTACTATATCCATCTATCGGTATTCTCCTGGTATGTGTTTACATAAAAAAAAGAACAAGGAATCGACAGTGAAAACTGACAGAACTAATTGGTGGCAATTTGTGGTCATATTTTATTACGTCAGGATAATCACCCGATGTCCTTAAAAACCTTGATCATTGAACACACAAACATTTCTCTAAACACTACAAGCCGCAGTCTATGCAAGTTCGCGTGCTCTTGCCCTGGAGGCTCCTGGTAACCATCTATGTTCCCATGTAGACCTCTGGAGATACAGGTGTTCTGGGACAAGACATGGACAATCTGAACTTACAGAACTGTGAAACGGAAATTCGCGGCGTTCGTATGGTCCAAATACGGAGCGGATATGAGGAAAAAATAATAATACTAAATTAAATGGTGTAAGTGACATAATATAACAGCGGAAGATTTTGGAGGGCAAAAAGAAAATCGAAAAAAAATATGTTTTTTTTTTTATGTAAACACATACAGGAAATTACCGACAGATGGTGATACTAATTCTGAATTATCATCTGTAGAATTCTATGACGTCGTTTACCATGCTGCGTGTGGCTAAGCGCTGCATGTGGGGTGTTGATCCGCCAACGTCATAAACTACAGCCCGAGATTCACGCATCATCATTATTATTACAGGAATTTACTATGAATGGGTGGTCTTCACGGGACGGCTTTCTTCCACCACCAATTTTAATTAATAGGCTATGCTCAGTAGTTGTCATGACATTCCATTGTCTCTCTAGTTTTGGATTAAATTCATGAATTCATTTTTTTTTACTAATGATAATATTGTTTGTATATTGTCACCTCTTTTACAGTGAATCTCTGTAAAAATTGATAATGCGTGAACGCCAGACGGATTATTTTATTTTTATGTTATTTCTCTTAAATCATAATTTATTTCAATATATATTCTGTATTACATTGTTTTTGATGAAATTTTCTATTTTCTTAATCTTTCTCTGCCCCCTTTTTAAAATCATTCTGTATTTAATTCTGAATAGTATTTTTTGTGTGCCCTTTAAATATTATTATTTGTTTTTTTTTATTTTTCCTTTCACCCATTTTATTCTCACTCGCATTTAAAAAAGTGATTTTTCGTCAGAGAAAATTAAAAAATATTTATTTTATTTTTCAATCAATTAAAAATTCCTTACCATTGTTGATATTTTAATAATTGTTAGATTGAGCATGCTTTAGTTGCTATTCATCTACTGGCATACTTGCAATATATGTTGTGAACATGAGAAATTGCTTTTTGCATATATTCTGTAAAAAATTCCTCAATATCGAATGCTTAATAATAAAAGCTACATATAGAATGTATTAAGCAAGTAAATCCTTTACCAAATTAAGTTATATAGGTTTAATTCAATGAAAACTGGTAGCCGAGGTAAGCAGGTTGTATTTGGATTGTAAATTTGCCAACGTCATAGATTGCAACCCGACATTCACACATCAACCATTTTTAGAGGGTTTCGCTATGAATGGGTAGTTTTTTTATTCTACGAGGGTTATCCGTAAAATAAGATTCAAAGTGTAAAACATGTTTAATTCCATGAATGCGTACATTTTTGGAAAGTTCAAACTTTTACCTTTTTTTCTACATAGTCGCCACTGAGGTCAATGCATTCTTGCATGCGGTATACGAACTTTTGAATGCCCGAGTCAAAAAATCTGCCGCCAAGCCACGCAGATACCTGAGAACCGCTTCTTCCAGCTCTTCTCTGTCGCCGAAATGCGTTCCACCCAGGTGTTTCTTCATGTCAGGGAAGAGATGGTAATCACTTGGGGCTAAGTCCGAGCTGTAGGGTGGGTGTTTGACAATACCCCATCCAAATTTGACGTTTGTGATCTACGGTCAACATTCTTGGCACCCACGTCGCGCAAGCCTTAGCATACCTTAGATGCTCTGTCAAAATCTTGTCAATAGAGGTTTTGCTGACATCAGGGATCATTTCGGAGAGCTTACAAACTGTCACTCTTCAATCTGAGAGCATCGCTGCCTCCACTTTTGCGATTGTTTCATCAGAAACGGATGGCTCTCCGGAACGCTCCTCATCATGGACGTCAGTACGCCCGTTCTTGAACTCTCTGCACCATTTGCGCACGTGTTGTACGCTCATACACTTGTCTCCATAGATTTCGCATAGCTGGAAATGGATTTCTAGCGGCGCAATGTTATTTGGAGACAGGAAACAGATCACCGAGCGTAGCTCACACCTGGCGGGCGAAGCGAGGGGGAGATCCATCACATACAGCTGCCAAGCCAAGACTGAGCTCCGCAGGCAGCTCGCTAGGGAAGGGATTTGGAGTGGGGGAACTAAGGTACACTACAGAATCGCAGGATCCACCATAACAGCGCTTTTCAGGACTGTAGCGCCGTGGGAACCTTATTACGGATAACCCTCGTACCAGCGATTTTGATTAATAAGTTTATGACTGGCAGATACTTACAATATGTTTTTTTTTTAATATTAATTTTATTTGCAAATGGCTGAAATGGATATCTTTGTATGTTTTCACAGTCAGATTTGGCGCTGTGGCTTTTGGGTTTAACCGTGTGTGGTGAATTTCTTTTGACCAATATTTCCACCACCATTGAAGGGGTCATCTTCAGGCTTGATACAAATTTGACGCCACACATGGAAGCCACAATGCCAGGTTGAAACAGACTTGCGAAAACTGAATATCCTATTGATTGGGCGCCTCCTGTAGTGTTTTTTTTGTGGATGTGTTTGAGAGTCGTGTGGTTGTGTTTGTGTTTGCAGGCAAGGCAACGAGGAGCAGGTGAAACCGCGGTCGCTGCGCTTCACCTGGAGCATGAAGACAACTTCACCGCGAGACGCCAACGAAATCATGGCCGAGATCAGGAAGGTCCTGGACGCCAACAACTGCGACTACGAGCAGAGAGAGAGGTATGAGCAGTTCTGAAAAGAACCCCAAACTTGATCCACTTTCAATAATCGCATAAATGAAAGTAACACCTTTCAATACTAGCGTTTCCATTGATATCACCTTGCAGGCTGGTGCCGAAAAGCCTCGATATCCGATCTTTTGTCTCTTATTTTTGTTTGCTTGTCTGACACGCATTTATAAAAATGTTAGTCTAATTTTTAGATTTAAGAAATTTGAGGTGTGGCGTTAGTCATGTGGTCAAGACCAGTGCACTCTGTGACGCTCAGTCAGGGAGGCTGGACGCTTCGTGCAGAAATGTGTGTTGTGTTTGTGTGGGTTGGGAAGATTGCAAGTGTATATTTATTTGTTTCTTGAAGAGATCCAGATTGTAGGAAGGAGGAAACGCTGGAAGAGCATTCCAAAGCTTACCAGTGGTATTAAAGAAGGAACTTTGGATACTGCCAGTTCTTGGTCGACACACATTAACCGTGTATGGATGTTCGGCAAGTGTTAGACGAGTTTGCCGGTTGTGGGTGGGTGCTAAAGGAATCAATTCTTTAAGTTCCGAAGAGCAGCGACCGTGGTAATAACGGTAGAAAAGACTAAGAGAACCAATCTTACGACTGTGTTCCATTGATTGCAGGTTAGACGTAAGAGTGTCATTGTTTATCAGACGAATTACTCTTCTTTGAACTGAGTCAATTAAATATAGAAGATATTTTGTGTCTCCAACCAAAGGTGACTGCCGTATTCAAGGATAGGGCAGATTTGTCCTCAGTGATCTATATATATATAGCACACCTAGTTATTTTGGATGTGAGCCCAGCTTTAGATTTAATGTGATTTAATGTATGCTCCTGATATGGAACGGATATAAGAAGAACAATAATCAGTTGTCAAGTATAGTTGCTGGAATATTAACACATTGTTTGCGGAAGACGTATTACTACATTTTTTACTCTCTGGTGGTGGACGTCGGGTAACGTAATAATACGTGTCGCGTAATAACAGATTTTGTTGCTAAATCGTATATCTTACTTCAAACTACACATTTCACTCATAAATTTGTATTTATTATGCTTTAGTTTTAATTTATTATATTATATAATTAAGAAAAGAAAAAAAAAGTCTAAAAACATACAATTTTTTGTGTGCTCGAAGAAACCTTGACGCAGATCCCGTTGGCTTGATTTTTTTTGGCCTCCAATGCGCAATAATTGTTTTCAACGAAGGGATGAATGGTAGAAATGTTTTGTTCATATTTCTACAAAATATTTGTGTTTATGTGAAGTGTTACTTTAAAGGATGTTTTTTTTTTGTGTTTGTTTCCCATCATTTTATCATTGCTGCACAATAAGGTAAACTACATTTAAAATTTGACTAAATTATTGCGAATATTTCAAAAGTTATAGACTTTTAAAAAATTATAAAAAAATTCGCGCGCGAACCCAAAAATCGGCTGCGCCAGGCTGCAATCAGCATAAAACAATGCCCGCAAACACTGTGTTAACAGACAAGGCATTCTTTTATAGAGCAGTGGCTGTTTATCCGTAGAATATCGAATAAGTGGTGTCTCTTTGATAAGAGTGTTGTATGTTGCTTGCAGGTTTCTGTTGCTGTGCGTCCACGGAGATCCCAACACCGACAGTCTGGTTCAGTGGGAGATTGAAGTTTGCAAGCTGCCGAGGCTGTCGCTTAACGGAGTTCGCTTTAAGAGAATATCAGGTAAATGTGACAGATATTGTAATCACTTTGCAAAGCTGTTGAGGGAAAGTAATGATTAAAGGTGATTGGGTCTAGAGGTATTATTATATTTTTAGTAAATACATACATACAATTCTACATCAAATTTTTATGCACCAATTCATTCAGAAAAAATATCGGCGGATGCGGGATTCGAACCTCGAGCGTTGCACCTTTGCTCTATCCTACACACCGCGCTGTCCACACGACCATTCTCTGCCTGGGGAGATACGCGAAACTTGATGTATATATACCATTGTTAATATCATATAACGATAGATGTCTCTGTAGTATATATTCAGAGTATGTATATTATTATTTTTATGATTCAATAAGTCAACATTTATTCACAAGCTTTTTATTAATAGTTACTTACGGACAGTCTATGTATGTGTATTTACTAATAATTTTGAAATATAAATAAGAATTTAAAAAAATTCAAATTATTTTTATTTATATTATAAACCACACAATCAAATATTTTAAGATTTTCTCAGAAATTTTCTTGCAAGCCTTACATTCTATTTCATGAATTCCATCCTCTCTAATTGAAATTTGTCCTCTGACCTAACTTGTTTGATTTGTTGTAGGAACCAGCATCGGCTTCAAGAACATTGCGTCGAAGATAGCCAACGAGTTGAAACTGTGACTGCCCATGCAGCAGGAGGTGGAGGGGGGAGGAGCCACGCCGCGCGCGCGGCCGCACCGGGCACACGACCACTACGCCACCGTCAACCAGCGCTACCTGGACGCCATGCGCCAGGACGACAGCCAGCCCGGCTTCCTGCAGGACAAGCACCTCAGCGACCTGGACGCCTTCACCCCAGGAGAAACGTCCAAACCGGAACGCCGCTACTCTAAAGAACTGCTCGACCCCGTCGTCCCCGTCGTGGCGAGGATGTACGAATCTATGAATCGCTGCACGACCGCCACAGATGCAGAGAGCATCAATTCGTTCATTTCGGACGCTTCTTCATCGAAATACAAGTCAGGGAATCATTACGTGGACATGGCGCGCACTTACAAGGACGCTTAACGCGGACACGACGTAGACGTCTACAACAGAGCACTGCAAGACAACAGCAACAGGATCCAAAACGGGCAGAGAAAAGAAAAAATGATCAGAAGACACACGACCGAGTATCGAGGACCTCCACAACTGGCGCTACCGGCTTTAAAAAATGACAGTTCTGACAGCAACGCGGAAAGAAGTCCCGTTGCCGGACAAAATTCGCAAGCAAACTATCCGTATTTGATGCTCGCCGAACAACGAAACGCTAAAAAGAAAAATAGTATCACAAGTTCAACTTCAGAAGATAACAGCGACATTATTGCTGCAGCCATCAAGTTGAGGATGCAGGGCAAGGAATGGCGAGAGAACAAAGCGCCTAAACGTGTCGATAGTTTGACAGTCGATCGACGTTCCATGGCAAAAAAATCTAATTCAAAATCGGGGAAAATCAAGCGGCGCGGATCGTTCAATATTGATCCCGCAGGCGAATTTCATTTATCATTAGATGTGAATAAAGAAAAAGATATCAGCTGCTCGGTGAGGAGCTCCAACGCTGCCAAATCTCCACTCATGGACGCGAGAAAGACTCCATTGCAGATATCCGCAGAAGACATGGTTCAGATTGCTAATTGTGGCGCGAGAAATAAAAATGGTAGTTTGTGTCATTTTATAAGCTCCAACGATGAAGCTTATCTGTCTATAAGTCAAGTTTTGTTGAACCAGTCGTTTGAGAGTGAAAAAATGCCGATGGAGGGCGAATCTTCAACGAGACGTCAGTATTCCACGGTCGAGAGGAACTCTAAAAAGAAAAAGTCGACGCATTCTTTGGCGTTCGAATCGAGCGATGAGACTCTATGTGCGCAGCAACAAAAGCCGAGGAAAGAGAGCAAATATGGAGAGACAAGCAATGAGAGACGTTTGCGGCAACATCAGAGAACTTTCGAGATCGAAAAGCCGTTCAAAATAAAGATCGAACCTCAAGGCAGAAAACTTTTACACAGCAAAAGCGAAAATCACTCTACGAGACATAAAACGGGTGTTCCCGGGTATTATTTACTCGAAGATGAAAGCGGATGCTCGGTTCCTGTGAGGATCACTCCGGCGCCGGAGCCGACGCAACGTAAAGAAAGCTTAAAGTATCAAAGTCCTTCGCTTGAAGTGTTAGACAAACGCAGCACGACTCAGTTGGTTGTCGACATTTCTAATCTCAAAAGATAAAGAGGCGTGCAAGTGCGCTATGAGCAATCATTCTTTGGCTAAGGCGGACCCGTTCCGGGAAACGAGCGACTTTAGCAGCGACACGGATCCCGGGAACCACGTGTTTAGACGCTTGGGAACGCCCAGTCGGGAAGAGCTGACTACCAGCGGCGGGGATGTCGAAGAGAGCTTTGATTTCTGAACGTGACCTCACATTTTAAAAATAAATCGTCGTTGGAAAATCATGTAAATCGTATCTGAAGGTTATTGAAAGTTACGTAATTATGTACGTTGAATATGGATGCATGTTGAAGTGACACAAAACGATCAGTGTGACAGCTGACATAGATTAAAGGCGACTGTTCACGGTGGACATATGAGCTAACGGACGTTTCAGATTGGCAAGGTATCGGAAGAGATTTCTGATCATCGACCCAAACGGGAAACTTTCAATGAATTATGAGAAGAAAAAATGATTATTTGTCAATGTTTACGTGTGGAGATTTAAACTTGAATGATGACGTTGATTTTTTGAGAAAAAAAAATCTTAGAGTAGCAAATAAATTAAATTGATTTTTTTTTTCAATTTGTTCTGCTCGGGTGTGTCTTCAACTTGGGTGTAATTTTTGGAAGAGAAGCTGTCGAGAGGTGTGTCGTTCATTGGCAAAGAGATAAAAAATAAATTGACGAGAATTATCCATGATTTGTAAACTTCAAAAATGTCATTGTAAAGCATATTTCATTATTGTAAAGTGTTGATTGCAAAAGTGAGTTGTGGTGATGTCGCTGAAAATGTGTGCGATTTCAGTCGAATTAAATAAATTATATTGAATGTGTGTTTCGTAATGTTAAAATATAAATAATTAAAAGATGTGAACCTGCAATGATTATATTCTATTAACATAAAACAACATTCACTGTGAGATCCATTATAAATAATAAATATTTATTTATTTACTTCGATTTTACGTGGATCACGTAAGATATGGTCTCTACTTAGGAGACTGCAGTTTCGACTAACTCGTAGCCTTCATCAATCATTCTCTTCTTTATTCTTGCAACCCTATCTGTCTCCCTCTCTTATCATTCCCTGATAGACACACCCCCTACCCCCCTCTTACATAAAATGGGTTCAAACACTTGTGAAGCACTATGTAGTTCAGTTGTCTCTGTGACAGTGATGGATTGAGGAAGGTTACGAGTTAGTCGTAACTGCAGCCTCCTAAACAGAGACTACATCTTACGAAATCCATGTAAAAACATGGTAAATAAATAAATATTTAACATAGAATTGCTTTTATTTTTTGTTTTGTATGTTTTTGTTTTTGACTGGGGTTCCATTGTTTTTACATTGCATCTCGATCACACAAACAAATAAATAATGTTAACAAGTATATAAACGATTTTATGTGATTTGCAACAAGAATAATGTAATTTTTTGTATGTTTTTATCGAATTTGTAGCTCAATTTCGCTTTTCATAGAACAACTCTTCAATGAAATTGCTTATTTGTAATAGTAATATAATTAAGTAATATATTTAAAATACAACATACGATAAGATCTGCTAACCGAGTATGACGTAATATTCCGTCATTCCAAGAAAGCAGCTGTAGCGGGTATGACGATATATTCCGTCAAGACACTTCAGAAATTCCGCCTATTTTGTTTGTTCATCATACACCATCTACATCTAGTTTACTCGCGGTATGTACACACTTTTAACATGATCAAAATTAAATTTTTAACATGACCAAATTAAATTTTTAACGTGAGCAAATTTAAACTCCTCGGTTAACAGGTTGACTTTTTAGCCTAAGAAGTGGTTCAATCCAAAATAACATCTACAATGGACCGTTTTATAAACAAACTCTATAGAATTATTTATTGTTACAATTCGAAAAATGCGTGCTTTATACAAGGGTTGACTGTAATGTAAAATAACATATTTTTTTTTTAAATTTAATTTCATTACTATTACAAATATATCTGCTTTTATGTCACATGTCATTACTCTATTAAGACGTAAAGTAAAAATAAAATCGTCCCTTCAGCAACAGCATCTTACACAAATGAAAACATCCACTTTGTGTTGACTATATGCTCCAATTAGAGAGCGTTTGCCTATTTTTTTGACCGTCGAACGCGGAATGTATTCGTCAAAATTTCGGTATGCCGAACCGAGTGTTAAATATGGCTCGGGTTCATTTGAAAATGAAGAATTAACGAATTCATAGAATTCGGACAAAAATGTGTCGAATATTTGTACATTTTCGATAAAGAGGATGTTGATGAATCGAGTTGTGCCGATTTAAGGCCATTATTAAATTATGTTTAAAAAAAATGTGTAGAAATGTGTATTAAATTTAAAAAATATATATACAGTGGTACCTTGACATACGAGTGCCCCAACATACGAGTTTTTTGAGATCTGAGCCGATTTTTTGCTTTAAAATACGATCAAATCTTGGGATAAGAGCAATCGGCTTAGCGGATCGTACCGTGCGTGAATCCCCCGGCCACGGTCAGAGAATCAGTTATCAGTGTGCTCTCGCTGTCAAAGCATATTTGATAATTTGTGCTAATTATTAATTTCAATGGGGAAATTTGCTTTGAGATGCGAGTAATTTGAAATACGAGCAAGGTTGCAGAAGGAATTAAACTCGTATGTTGAGGTAACACTGTATTACATTGTACTATCTAAAAGAAAAGAATGACTTTATATCGCAATATGTCAGTAATGTGTGTGCATCACTCTCTCATCTATCTCTCTATATATATATATATATATATATATCTATATATATATATATATAAATAAAATATAAATAAATATATTGTATGTTTCTTTTTTTTAATGCGGAATAAAAAAAATTGAATTTTCAAAAAACGAAGTTAATGGAAAAAAAAACCTTTTTTTTACTGTATTTAAAATCCAAATCCATTGAATCAATGTGTGTTTTGAAATTATTTTCAAACTTAAGCGTCACCTTTCCGCTTTTTTCCCTGCCAATATTTCGACCGCCATTGCAAGGGTCTCTTCTTCGGGGTCGACGGCTTTGCGAAGAGTTGGTGTCTTGGGGTAGGGTCATGTCGGAGAGTCCTGCACGATGGGTATGTTGTAAGGAGCGTACCTCCACATATATATATACATTCAGCTAGTTTTGAACATTACAACAGTAGAATAAAGCTGTAATTCGATGCTAAAAAATCTAATTAAAAGCACAGGACTGCTGTAGAATTAATACGCAGTAAATGGGTTATCTCCTATAACGTTTTCATAAGATCAGATGCTTAACCCAATGCTCCCAAAGACTGGCCATATAGTCCTAAAAGGCTGTTCAAACAAAAATAACATAGAAAAGAACATTATACACGGTGTATAACGGAAGTATCCCTAATTTTTTTTTTTTAATATATATAAAATACGTCTCGACTGTAAAAGGGCGTTGCTCATTCGACCAAACCATGCCCAGAACTAAAGGCGGTACTAACGGAAAATACCATAAATAACTTCTTAGGTTTTCACGGCCAGATTTGATATTAGCTTTAGTCTTTTTTTTTTTATTTAGCTTTAGGGCTTAGCCGTGTGCGGCGAATTTCTTCTATCCGATATTTCGACCGCCATTGCAGGGGTCTTCTTCAGGGTTATTTCATTATATTCACAAAGTCATCAACCCTGAAGAAGACCCCTGCAATGGCGGTCGAAATATCGGATAGAAGAAATTCGCCGCACACGGCTAAGCCCAAAAGCCACAATATGGAAAATACCATGTCTGCAGCGTCATTGGAGCTTAATCCTTACTCCAACACGTCACCACTACTCGCAACTCCATCTCGAAAATAGGGAAACTTCCCTGACCCACCCTGTATAATAAAATAGTGGCAAACACTAATGTAAAAATGTCCAATTCAAATCATTTTCTTCAATGGATTTTTTTATACAAATTCGAAACAATTTCATTCAATGTGAAATTATATTTTAAAAATAAATAAAATGTTGCATTTTGTTGTACTTTACATCACAGTGTAAGAGCCGCTGAAATCATGTATTGTCATATTTTTTTTTTAACTGTTTGAAAATTTTTTATTTTGTTGTACTTTAGAAATCATGTATTGTCATATTTTTTTTAACTGTTTAATTTTTTCAAATAAAAATTGACACTTGAGTTTTTTATTATTTCTTATTACACATCATTTATTAATTTATTTTATTTGTTGTATGCATATTCCAGTGAAGATCACATTTTTTTTATGAAATAAAATAAATCGATTTGAATTCCAGCAGACGTGGATTTGTTTTTTTTTTTTCGCCCATTGAAATAAATAATTATTTTATTTATACATTGAACCCTTTCGTTACGGCTCGGTGGAAAACAAATTATACTGTCAATGCGGCGTGAATTTTTCAAACCATTTTTTTCGCTTAAAACTAGTATTTGAAGCATAAACGTACTTATCTGAACCTATTTTCATATATCACATTGGTTCTTGTATCCTTTAGCTATCAGATGATGCAAAAACTATTATATTTAACAAACGTTCATTATGTAACTCCATACATGTTGTGGCATTGACACATGTAGTTTACAGAAAAATCGCTTCTGTGACGAAACCTAACGATATTTATTTACATGCTTTACAGATTCTAATGTAAATAATACATGTAGCTTGGATAAAGGGAATGACTGCACTTCTAATTTCTTACCGTAGATGTCACAATTAGTACTGAAAGTAGCAAAATGATATATCACATCAACCGATGTCAACGGTCGGTCGGGGAATTTTTGACGGCATATGCCGACAACCGATGCGAAAGGGTTAAAAAAATATATATTATCATTATTGAAGACTCATAATGGGCATTCATGCAATACTTAATTTTATATCTTAAAGGGGGACTTATCTTTGGGAACATATATGGTTCCTGGGAACTTAAATAGACAGCATCACTAGTAATTAATGGCATATTTTGGTTGATTTATTAATGAGAATTTAAACCTAATGTGCAGTTCAAATAAACCAACGACATGCGGTAAGCAACAAGCGGTGACACATCCAGGTGTTAGTCCAAATGTTAAATTGCCAAAAAATACATGTCATTGTTGCCAACTGCGACTAGCTGAATAATTAAAAAATAAATTCCCTGCTTTAAGAAAAAGTTTATAAGTATTGTTTTTTTATTTTATTTTTTTCATATTTAAGAAAAAAACATGTTTAAAACAACACACTTCATGAACATTGCATTCTAAAAATGAGAGAGAAAGAAGGAGAACAATGTGTTTCTGAAACTGTTACGGACCAACGGTACTCCTATGGTTTTATTACCGTATCGACTCAAAAGACAAAGCATAAGGCTGCCACAGAAACAATACTTATGGACCTCTCAACTGCCAAATTATTCCCCATGGTCCAACACATCTAAATGCCAAACATTACTACTGAAATAATATCTTGTTGATTTTAGTTTAGAATAACGAGAGCCTTTTTTTTTTATGGAAACACATACAGGAGAATACCGACAGATGGTGATAGTAATTCTGAAGTTTCATCT
Source organism: Glossosoma conforme (assembly GCA_022606575.1). Classification (NCBI taxonomy): domain Eukaryota; kingdom Metazoa; phylum Arthropoda; class Insecta; order Trichoptera; family Glossosomatidae; genus Glossosoma; species Glossosoma conforme. The sequence goes on from JAGTXR010000337.1 coordinate 445,111, forward strand.
GTGGAATTCTATGACGCTTACCATGGTGTATATGGCTAAACGCTGCATGTGGAGTATTGATCCGCCAACGTCATAGACTACAGCCCGAGATTCACGCATCATCCTTTATTATTACAGGAATTTACTATGAATGGGAGGTCTTCACGGGACGACTTTCGTCTACCACCAATTTTAATTGATAGACTATGACTGGCATTTTGCGGGTGATGGATCAAATTCACACCAACCGGCGGTATTTTAGAGCTCATAAATCGATTAAAAATCCTTTTTTATTTTAATCTTCGTCGGGAGATCGAAGCCACGACCTTTGGCTTGCAAAGCAAATGCTTTGACCATTGAGCTATGACCACCGGCAAAAATAGGCTGGAATAAAATCAATATTTTTAAAGAGCTCAAGTGATAAACCCATTACTTTAAAGAGACAAACATCTTCTTTGAGTTCTCTCTCTACTTGGAGCTTACAGTCACCACAAACTTCTGCCATATTTCTTATCAGCTGCTGAGTTTATGCCCTCATCCAAATTCATCTCTGCTTTTTAAAGTTTAAATACACATTTTTCTATTTTTTTTTCTTAAATGACATTACAAAATATATTACATTTCAATTCCTCATTAAAGTACATACTAACATAAGTATCATAAGTGTGGCGATGTAAATGTATTGACACATTTAGTGTCAATGACCTCAAACTCAGAACAAGCGTCAGGATACTCAATGCAAATAGTTGGACTTGTAACAACAAAAACCCTGTCATAATTATATCATGTTTGACACACAAATAACGCGGCATTATTATCACAAAATCAAACGTCCAACATTTCGCATCCATCAACACCAGCACTGAATCTGAAGCAATATTACACTAAATATGTCAATATATTCACTCAACTTGGTTTCAACCACTGTTCACCGCGATTCTTTCGTCTCCTGATAGCTTTCTTATATGTTAAGGAGCTTAACCCGTTACGTGCGAAATAAAATTTCATAAAAGTCACGAAATAAGTCAATTAGTCAATGAAAATTAAAGTTGAATATTTAAGGACGATTTTTTTTATGTGTTTTGATTGGTCAGTGCTGCATTTATATTCACATTCAGAACTAAATTAAATAAATCCATTATTATGTTTAAAAAAGGGAAAATTTGAAACAAGCGTAGAATGACCCACAACTCAATACATATCGTAAAAAAAAATTGACGAAGGAATGTCTGAATACGAAACCAAATTATATTCAATATAGTATTCGGATAAATCCGCATCTCGCACTGAAGCGACGTGTTTTTTTCAGGGCGTGGGATAAATCCGCACCTCGCACTTAAGAGCAGTGCAAGTTGGTGCGGATATATCCGCACCTCGCACATAAAGGGTTAAAGAAAAGGCAGCCGTAGTTAATGCTCTCCAGTGGTATTCGAATATATGCCAGACAGATCCACCTTAATCCGTAAACTTTGTGTGAGATTATAGACTGCCATGTCCTCTCCTTCACCTTGACATTCCTCACAAATTCTAACAATATAAACTATAACTCAATATTTTCTGCATGCATCTGTTTTCAATACCCATCATACGGCTGTATTGGCTTATGGTAAGGTGCAGAATTTGCATCCTTATAAAAGAATAGAGATAATACAAACACTGTATAGTTAACATTTTGTTTAGATTGAGTATAGCTCCGAGTCTCGGATATTGCACGTGGAGTTAACCACTTCACGCTTGGGTTTTTTATCTGTTAGACGTGTGGTGTATCTTACGTCATTGATAAATACAGCTGGAAGCCGACCCTTTTTTTTTGTATACGCGTAAACATCGAACATATGCAAGAGCGGCAAAAATGGAAAGTGAACGCTCGTGCCGGTGCGAGCGCGAGCATGAAGTGGTTAAGGAAGCTCAAGCATTCCTGAGGTAGAAAACAAAGTTTTTTAGATTAGGTGTACCGGAAAAGAATGTCGTTTTTTTAATAAAAAAAATTGATGCATTTATTAAATATAATTGGTAATATTTATATATATATATATTATATAATTATATATTTATAATGCACCAAATATATTTTTATCAATTATAAATATATTGTAAGAAATAATTTTGTATAAAAAATTCGGATTTAAATTGTTGGCAAATGCCAGAGGTGGTTTAAACATCGTAAATACGAACATTGAAAATATCTCCCAGTAAATCACAAATTTGACGCACGTGTTGCACTTTCTTTCTTCATGAAATGGTAAAGCATAATATTTCGAATAAATTCCTCATTCGGTACAAAGCCCTCCATTGTATATAGGGTTGTATTTTTTTTGTTTAAAAGTCCTAGTACACTCCAGGTATACATAGTCAGAAAAACAACACAGAACACGTTGTTAAAGTTCGACTGCCGAAGTACTACTGACCACTCACAACCGCTAAAAAAAACGACATTCTTTTCTGGTACACCTGTATTACACACCAATATTACATGCCTGAAAATCTGATAACTCTTTATCCTCTCGATAGTCTGACCCCCGCTGGTGAGTGCCCAATCTGCAGCTTGATAAACGTCAAATAATCTTAGTAATTTCACGAATTTGTAGTATTTTACTGTTAATGTTCCAAAAAATACTTGTGTTTTGAAAAAAATGTATTGAAAATTGCTCTGATGTGGATCGACTTAGAGTGGATGTCAAAAAGAAATCAATTTAATGAATATTTTAAATTCATTTTAAAAATTACCATCACTACAAAGGTGTTCATAAATTATTTTTTTACCCTTCTATAATGTTCATAATGTAATAATATAATGTTAAGATTATTGAAATACAAATAAGTTTAAAAAACCATCCACTGGTTAAGAATAAAGAAGAAAAAATGAAGTAAAGGATGAAAAATAATAATAAAAAAAAGAAATGGATCAAGAGAAAAATACTTGAAAATCAGTAAGACTCAGTATTAAGTAATAAATATTTTATTTATTTTTTAAATTATGTAAACACATACAGGAGAATACCAATAGATGGTGATAGTGATGCTGAAGTCACATCTGTGAATTCTATGACGCTTACCGTGTTACATATGTCTACGCGCTGCATGTAAAGTGTTGATCCGCCAACGTTATAGACTACAGCCCGACATTCACGCATCATCCTTATTATTACAGGAATTTACTATGAATGGGTGGTCTTCACGGGACGACTTTCGTCTACCACCAATTTTGATAACTGGCATTTTACCGGTGAGAGATCAAATTCACACCAACCAGGGGTATTATAGAGCTTAGAACTTGATTAAAAATCTTTTTTTATAATCTCCGTCACGGATCGAACCCACGATCTTTGGCTTGCCAAACAAATGCTTTAACTACTGAGCTATACCCACCGGCAAAAAAGTAATAAGCAAATAAATTGTATTTGCCCTTATTCTGAACATATGGTTACCACATATTGCTGCCATACAGTTCTGTTAGATGCTATTATCCTTGCCTGGACCCACCCAAGATACTTCCAAGACAAGAGACGGTGCTGTAGTATCCGTGGCATATTTTCATCATCATCATCAGCCTGTGTCCGTCCACTGTTGCCTCCCGCATGAGTCTCCATCCTCTTCGATCCTCGGCCTTCCGCATCCAGGTCACTCCCGCTATTCTTCTTATATCCTCAGGCCATCTTGTAGGGGGTTGGCCAATACTTCGTTTGCCAGTACTTGGACGCCATTCCAATACTTTTCTTCCCCATCGACCGTCGTCTCTTCGACCTTTCCTCTCTTCCCAAGTTTTTTTTTTTTATGTAAACACATACAGGAGAATACCGACAGATGGTGATAGTAATTCTGAAGTCTCATCTGTGAAATTCTATGACGCTTACCATGGTGTATATGGCTAAACGTTGCATGTGGAGTGTTGATCCGCCAACGTCATAGACTACAGCCCAAGATTCTCGCATCATCCTTTATTATTACAGGAATTTACTATGAATGGGTGGTCTTCACGGGACGACTTTCGTCTACCACCAATTTTAATTAATAGGCTATGACTGACATTTTACGGGTGATGGATGAAATTCACACCAACCAGGGTATTTTAGAGCTCAGAAATCGATTCAAAATCCTTTTTTTTTTTTAATCTCCGTCGGGGATCGAACCCACGACCTTTGGCTTGCAAAGCAAACGCTTTACCACTGAGCTATGACCGCCGGCTAAAGTGGCAATGGGCAGGATATATCTGTCGAAGAGACGGCATATTTTACGTGTTTGTTATACAACATTTTTTAAAAAGATCCGGTGATTAGTCCAGTTGCCTTTTCTTTAAGACCCCGAAACATATAGCCATCATATATCATTACCAAACGATTTTTATTCACCTAACAAGTTGGCTTTGCACACCAAAGTGAATGCATTGAAAAAAACATTTTCTTCAAAAGTTTAACACTCTCTAGCACATAAACTATTTATGTGATAACAAAATTCATTAAACATGAATCACAGAAAATTTATCACTGTTTATTTTCACGGAGAAACATTTTTCTCTAAATGTCCGAATTTCTATATTTTTTCGTGAAAAACTGAAATGTGTGCAAAAAACGTTCTTGTTTTTCATTGATATAATAAAAATCAGCACATATAGAAAATATGTCGCAAAGAAAATATAAATATTAACGTATTTACAATTGAAATATACAGTTTAGACGCTACAGAGCATTAAATTTAAATTTTTAAACTTAAAACCACTTTAATTAGAAATTATTTTAATTATTAACTCAAACAATAAAATAGATATACAAGTCGATTGTGTCTGAAGCTGTCGTAGTTGGGAAATTATTGATTCAGTTTTTAAGGAACACGAGTAACCTAACCTAACCTAAGTTATTATGGAGCCCCTTTCAAAGATTTTTTTTAGATTTTTACATCCAAAGTTTTGTAAGTAGTAATGTTAACATCTGAGCTAATGGATGGATTCTTTTAAATTGTGAGTGAATTTAAATATACATGTATATTTCCTAAGCATATAAATAATATTATTTTGAATTATTCTTAATTTTTAAATTATTAAAAAATGAATTTCTGTAATTTATATAATTCTATTGTATCAATATAATATTTTACATAACTTCTGGTCTATATATAAATGTACTAAAATATTGTAAAATTAAATAAATATAAAAAACTAGATATTTTTTCTTGTGAGATGAAAATAAAAATACAACTGTAAAATGGAATGAAATGAACAAATGCAATTGTTTTTTAAAAAAAATCTAAATTGTTTTGAATGGAATAAAAAATCACAGAAAATCTATGTTTGAAAATTTTAAAGTTAAAGCATGAATTTAACATGACACTTGTAAATGTTATTTATTATACTTAGTAATAAATAGATTGGGTGTATCGTTTAGTGATTCATTTTAGATCATAAGCAGTCATATTTTATAAAAAAATTATATATTTAGGAATAGTACTGTAAATTTCTCTAAGGTAAACAAAAATTCATGAAATATTCATTTAATTTAAAAATCCTTTTTTTTTTTAATAATTTACACCAACAAGTGTATATTTTACCTGATATTTAACATCAGTTTTAATTTATTATTGCATAAATCACGAAAATTGGAAAATATTTTCTGGTTTGATGGAAATTTATGAAGACCATATGCTCCGAATGGGTAGTCTCAGACATAACGCAACTGAATTGTGAATTCCATTTAAAAAGCATTTGAAATTGTGTGGCTTCTGGGTTGAGCCGTGTGAAGAATATTTCTTCTTGTTTTCGATTTTTGGACCATCTTCAGGATTCTCGCTTGGTGAAAACCCTCCTTGTCCCATCCTGTTTTTGGAGACCCAGATCAGGACCTGTTACTGGACGCACACAAAAAGCTACTTGTTAGAGAGTGGCTGAATGCCTCCCGTGATTCTAGGTGCATCAGTTAGATGTCAAATAGACCTCAGTCTAAGGCTGCGAAATTAGTATACTACAGCGATATATGCCGGCCGGAATACTTCAAAAAGATCTTCAGGATTGATGATTTATCAAAACATCGACTCTGAAAATGATAATGACGGTCGGAATAACACAGAAAATATTATTTTCGCCACACACGGCTCAACCGAATAGCAAAATTTCCAAAATCTTTCCATGAAAACCTACAAAATAATTTGAGAAGCATTTGCAAGACTGTTGATGTACTAAATGTATTCGGTGAAAGTTTTTGAAGCCGAGTTGTATTGGGAAGAATCAAAAGTTACTCGTGTCAATAAAAAAAAAGAGTAAATTTATCTAAAAAAAAAAATCTTTTAAACAAGCCAAAATTAAAATAAAACTGAACTTGTTGCCACTTTCGAAATGAAAAAATAAATTGTCATAATTTCATAATCTGTGTGAAAATATCAAAAAATATTATAAGTTTAACTTTTACAATAAGGCATAATATTATATAACTAAATAAACTTACTCACTGTGTGTAAATAACTATTGATTTTCATCATTTTTTATGTAGATTTAAAAAACAAACATGTTAATAATAAAGTCATTTAAAATTAAATGTGAAATAAAATATTTCCTGAAAGAATAATTATATTGTAATTTAATAAAAAAAATGTATAAAAATTCATTAAAAATATTTTTTTTCGTATTTTAAATATCATTAAATTAAATTGATGTCATTGCCTATTTGATCTCAAATTGTTTCAATATTTAACTCAAAACTGTTTATAATTAATTAATAATAATTTATAGTATACTTTGACATAACCTGACTTTTTTATTTTGTAAAATGAAAATTGCCAGTTTCAATGATTCATTGCTATTTAAATAAAACTAGAAAACAAATAATTTTGATGGTATATTTTACAAATTCTGCTAACCATATGCTCTATTCTTACCGGACAAAAGCAGAACTGTTGAATCCACTCTTTTTGGCTTCCAAAAGGAAAAAAAATATGCTTTCCCATGTACACCGGAAAAATAAATAATTAATAATTCCGTCAACATTACATGACGCCGATGAAATGTACCCTGACACCAGAAAGCCTCAGGTTATACTGGAATATAGTGAAGCTAAAGGCGAATATTCATTCTGATTAACAGAAAGATAAAATATTTATTTTTTGAAATATTTAAAGTATTGTTTCGTTTTTCGTTTAAGAAAGTCACTTCTTGTTTTTTAAAGTACTGTCATTCAGCATTTTTCATAACCTCACAGTAATCCCTTGACAGTTACATAAAGAAAACACCATTTAAATGCTGAAAACTTGACGTAAAATTTACAAGTGCCCGCTCATGGGAAACTAGCATCTAACAGCTTTCTGATCTGTTTTCTTTGCTGTTTTCGTGACCATATACCACAAATAAATTATTCAGCTTAACACATATAACATACACATATAATAATTTAGCAAAAAAATGCATTATGTTGGTACAATGATATTATCTTTTTGAAATAGGTAATTAAAAAATGGCAATACTGAAACAAATATATTGAATTATTTGACATTTCATATTTTTCTTTCTTAAATCATTAGGAATTTGAAATATACGTGTAAAATATATATTATTATATGTTTATATATATATATATATATATATATATATATATATATATATATTTAATAAATGTTTTGTGAACTCTAGAGTCTAGAGTGTTGAAATGATTGGAAAAAACGGATTACGAAAGGTAATGTTTGTTTGTTTTATTTTTAAAAATGAATAAAAAATAGGATTCCATCAACAAATTTTAAGTAAATCTGTACCTCGAAAATAAATACGTACATTACATTATCACTATCTTCCCATATCCGTTTCATAATTGGAACATATGGGCACTACAAAATATCGCCACTCGGATGTTAGTTGCCACTGTCCAAGCCCCATCTCTAGACACCTCTGCACATGAGTGTCAATATTTAAAAAAAAAAAAAAAATTATGTAAGCACATACAGGAGAATACCGACAGATGGTGATAGTAATTTCTGAAGTCTCATCTGTTGAATTCTATGACGCTTACCATGGTGTATATGGCTAAGCGCTGCATGTGGAGTGTTGATCCGCCAACATCATAGACTACAGCCCGAGATTCACGCATCATCCTTTATTATTACAGGAATTTACTATGAATGGGTGGTCTTCACGGGACGACTTTCGTCTACCACCAATTTTAATTAATAGGCTATGACTGACATTTTACGCGTGATGGATCAAATTCACATAGTAGAACGGTGTAACCCAACCAGCGATATGCGTTTAGCAACAGGCAGAGAGCCATCCAAGTTTTGGTCCACTCACAATGTCGCTTAACTTAGGTGATCTAACGAGAACCGTGTTAATAATATGCTATTGTTACTAGACAATGGCATACTAAAAAAAAAACATAAAATAATGTGAATTCAATTATTTATTTTGTTTTTTAGAGGTACAGAATAATTCAATATTATACCTCCAAATATCCCTTTAATCACAATTTTGACGACATATACAGAGAGCGGCAAAAAGATCTGATTTTTAAATCAAAGCAACAATCAAAACCGTCAAATATTTTTGCCGCTCCCTGTACATCAGAAGCCTAAAGACTTGAAAGAAGGCTGCTGTAGTATCCAGAATATATTTTTAGGTATTTTTGTTAACCGTCTTACTTTATGGAGATCAGATGATAAGCCTAGACCATTAACCCTTTCGTTACGGCTCGGTGGAATACAAATTATACTGTCAATACGGCGTCAATTTTTCAAACCATATTTTTGCTTACAACTAGTATTTGAAGCATAAATATACTTATCTGACCTATATTCATATATCACATTGGTTCTCCTATCCTTAGCTATCAGATGATGCATAAAAAACTATTATATTTAACAAACGATCATTATGTAACTCCATACATGTGGTGGCATTGACACATGTGGCTTACAGAAAAATCGCTCCTGTGACGAAAACTTATAACTATATTTATTTACATGCTTTACAGATTCCTGTAAAGAATACATGTAGGTTGATAAAGGGAATGACTGCACTTCCAATTTCCTAATGCAGATGTCACAATGAGTACTGAAAGTAGCAAAACGATATATCACGTCAACAGATGTCAACGGTCAGGGAATCTTTGACGGCATATGTCGACAACCGATGCGAAAGGGTTAAGTCCTAAGGATCGGGTGAACCCGAAAACAAGATAGGAAGTGTTTATCTATTCAGTAAATAAATTAATGTTTATTGTTTTAAAATCAAAAGGGATATTAAATGGAGATTGGATTAATTTAATGACTATTGTGTAGAGATATTTGAAAAGTTACTTAATAAATGATATATTCAAAGATAAAGACGTAAAGAGATGACGGATAACGGGTTGGGTACAGAATGGGTTAAGAACCCGGGTGTTGATCTCGGTACCCGAGCAAACCCGAGTGACCATAGACTTTTACTAATATTATATATATACATATAATAATTAAATGTGAATTTACGAATTAATTGAAGAAATTTAATAACTAAACAACACACAATGTATGAAATAATTGAATATTACATTTACATGTCTTCGAATTTTAAAAACGCTTTTTAAATGTAGATTTATTACAGATTTATTGAAGTATCGATGGAATAAAAAATGTAACAACAATAAAAAATCGTCCAGTGACAATAGCGCACCGTTAGTGCTCATTAGATCCGAAGTTTGGACCACTTGGTCTTATGGAGCGGCTAAATCTGACCGGCAACACCCTGTTAACCCTTTCGTTACGGCTCGGTGGAATACTAATTATACTGTCAATACGGCGTGAATTTTTCGAACCATTTTTTTTGCTTAAAACTAGTATTTGAAGCATAAATGTACTTATCTGACCTATTTTCATATATCACATTGGTTCTTGTATCCTTTAGCTATCAGATGATGCAAAAACTATTATATTTAACAAACGTTCATTATGTAACTCCATACATGTTGTGGCATTGACACATGTAGTTTACAGAAAAATCGCTTCTGTGACGAAACCTAACGATATTTATTTACATGCTTTACAGATTCCTGTAAATAATACATGTAGGTTGATAAAGGGAATGACTGCACTTCCAATTTCCTACCGTAGATGTCACAATGAGTTCTGAAAGTAGCAAAACGATACATCACGTCAACCGATATCAACGGTCAGGGAATCTTTGACGGCATATGCCAACAACTGATGCGAAAGGGTTAAAACAACAAGCAATCCATAGCAATATTCAATCTATAGTTTGGTTCGAGACCCGAGTGGTACTTACTAAAAATAAATAGACTGTCGGAAAGTAATAATATTAAAAAGCTTGTGAATAAATGATATAATAAAAAATAATAATATACATATTCTGAATATACACTATAGAGACATCTATCGTTATACGATGATAACAATGGTATAAATACATCTTCTAACGCGTGTCACCTCAGGCAGAGAAATAGTCGAGAGGTCTAGGCGGTATATAAAAACCTGAGCAAAGGTTGGTTCCAAGGCTCGCGGTTCGCGTCACGCTTCTGCCGATATTTTTCTGAATGAATTGATGCGTATAAAGAATTTGATGTATAGTATGTGTATATTTAATTACTAAAACAACAAGCAGTGACTCATCTAAATTTTGTTCCACGCCCAATGTTGCTTAACTTCGCTCATCTAACGAGAACCGAACTTACGATGTGCTATCGTCGCTGGAACATATGGTCACCATAAATTACCGCCACTCTGTCTGTTGACACCAACATTGAGCTCACAATATATAATTATATAATTATAATTATCAACTTATTTGTCTATTTTTTTGACAGTTGATGTGTCGCTAATTTCATGTGATACACAATGAGCTACTCGGATTCAAAATGTCATTAAAAATAAGGAAAATACTGTTAGTTACGTTGTTATTCCACCGATGCATTCAATTGTTATTTTTACTATATTTGAATAAATTCGTTTTTGAATCTCTTATGATTAGATTATTTTAAATAATGTCAAAAAAATGCTTTGAAAAAACTCAATTTTTTGACATAAAAGAGTACTTTTTTTCAAAAATTATTTTTAATCAATTGTAATTGAAAAACTATTTATAATTTATATAAATGTGTTATACAGATATGTTATACCTCCTTTAATAAAACACCCTTTTATGATTTGTAAATACTGTTTTTTTCCAATACAAAATAACAATTTAGAAGGGATCGTTTTATGAAAAATCGCCACAAACACTATATATCTAAATAAAGAAAAGTGTGCTTTATAGGAGGGTTACCTTGTGTGTGAATTTTCCAAGCATCATCTCCATTTAAAACTTCGAAAAATCATCAAATTTTTCAACAGAGCTGGGTCATTTTTTTTTCATGTAAAATTATTTTGAAAAGACTGAACACTGCATGCAAAAGCGACTTTCTAAGTGTATCTGTCAATATTTTGAATCTGTGAGATTTTTATTAAACTAAAAATGTTAAAATACAAAATAAATATTCATTAAGGTCACATTTTTTAAGGTTTTTTTTTGTTGCTTAGTTTTGAAATATTTCTTCAATGTTTATTTTGGATAATGATATGTTTTAATGTACATACATACTTTTATTTAAAATTTATATCGATGCTTAAATAAACAGGCGTTTGTTTTTTTTTTTCGTAAAATAAAAAAATATTTCACATTTTTTTATTATTGGGTAACAACATGCTTGGGATACACTAAGAATGCAACAGGAAAGCATAAACTACAGCTGCCTTTTTTTAGGCTGCCGTGCTCGCGCCGTCTTAGAGCTGCAGGAAGTAGAGCCGACATGGGATGAGGCATGAACTATGGCAACTGAGAAAGCTTTATGGCAGTAGTTTGTGACAGCCATATTGCTCCAGTTAGGGGACAGACATGGTGACAATTATGACGACATGTTTTGGCTCATCGAGCAGCCATTTTCGATTCGATTAATATTCGCACACTTACATTTTAAATTGACTCGACGTACCCAAAACATGTCATCACCCAATAAAAAAAAATGAGGAATAATTCTAAATAATAATTTATTTTTATTTGATTTTATAAACAGTGTTATTTTACACTTATTTCTGTTTTTAAAAACATTTAGGTACTTTTTGGTGATGAAATATTCTTCAATTCAAATGATACACATACAAATTCACAGCAAACATCATCTTATATGAAATTTATCTCGTCAAAAATTCGTCGAAAAATAAATGGCAGAAATTTGAATCACGAACCTCTGCAACCGTGTTCATTTGATTACCTGTCACTAGCCATCTCGACCATTTGCACTGCGTGATTGAATTATTGATACATATTCTGTATAGATGAAGCTTGTTTGTAAACTACGTATGTTTATAAATATTTGAATATTTGAATACTTGAATATTTGAATATATTCTAAAAACCCAACTAAAACAATTAAATGTCAGTCGCTTTTATTATAAACATTGTATTACATTTGATTAAACCATTCTGTAAATATCATTTTATTATGTACGAGTACATCTTCTATTTTTGTGATGGTTTGATGAGTTTTGATAAATGCACTAGGAAAGATAATAAACATATAAAAATAACATATTTTCAAAAAAAAGGGCACTTGAAACATTTGTAAATATGTCACAAACCGGTAATGTAATAAATATTCTCTGTGTTAAATAAAAACAAAAAACAAACTGATTGTTATTATACATAAATTGTTAAAACATCTTTTCTCTATCTCATCTAACAACAGAAGCATTTATTTTACCACAGTATTGTTATAATACTGAATTTTCATTTAAATTAATTATATTTACTAAAATTCGGTCAAAAATACCTAAAATCATTAAAAGGTACAAGCTTTTATAATTATTTGGAACAAACATGTGAAAATTATAATATAAATTATTTAGGTAAATACTGAGGGTCATACTATATTTTCTTGTGTTTAGATTTTTCTAAACCTAACCTATTTATACGCTAACCTTACCTAGAAACATACTTACCTAACCAATAAAACACTCTTTCCTAACATGTTAAAATAAATGGTAAGAAATTGGGTACCTACTCAATGTTGATATTCCATTTTTTTTAAATTATTTATAGAACAATCTGTTTGTTATTTGAAAAAAGCTTAAAACGGCATTGTTTTTTTAGAGTCTGATTATAGCATTTTGCTTTGTATTTTACATAATAATTAATTGTATTTATATTTTATCCGTCTACAATAAAATTCTGGGGGTCTTTGACGTAATATTGCCTTATTTAACAAATGAGGTCTTTTTCAATACAAAAAAAATAGCAATGTATTTTTTTTGTATGCAAATAAAAGTGAATTCTCAGTCTGCATTAAAGAAAAATACAGTGTGTTTTAAATGAATTTATTAAATTATAAAACTTTGATAACATTTACAGTCTACAATGTTTTATAAAAAATAAAAACAATTTGAGTCTTTTTTGTTAAAAATATTTATAATAAAGTGTTTTGTCAATAATTGTTTGTTACAACATTAAATAATAGTCTTTTAGGGGCCCCGCAATAAAAGCCTCAATACTATGCTTTTCAGACTGAGAAGGATGCTTGAATAAAAAAAAACCTACAGGACAATGTATTATAAATAAATTAATTAAATAATTCTTCATCTGTTGTTGGTAAATGATAAATATTTAAACATTCGCAGGGCATTTTGTATGTTTTATAAGCGGAGCGTGACATTTAAAAACCCGTTTTCTACTATTAGATGTTTTCATTAGTTGATGAATGACACGCTTTGAGACTGGATAAGTTTGCTGAAACCATTATGTATAGCTTGTTACACGTATTCTCTTAAGCGAGGTTAACTCTGGCTTATGTTAACAACGCTTAAACCCAAATACCGGAATATGTTGAAAAATCTACTAAATCTACTAGCATAATTTAACGTTATATTTATACATTTTTAGAAATATTTATTCCGGTATAAGTGATACATAAAATATATTCTAAAGTATTCCGATGTTGTAATAAAATTAATTCTAAAATTTCTGTTAGTATCTACATCTTAATGGACGATATTAACTGAGGTATGTTCTGAATTTGTTGTGGACGCTTATTCCGGTATTTGATTGCAAGGTTTTCTCCGGTATTAGTTGCTGGACTGTATTCGTTAGGCTGGTATTAGGGCCCTAAGCTGTGCCCCTTGAACTGCAGTTGAACATTTTATGTAATATTGAACATTGTAATTTACTTTTGACGAATTACGAATAAAATACACAATTATGTAAAAAATAAACCTTTATTATTTATATACAACAAAAACGACATAGCAATTTAAATTTGTTACATTTCTATAATAACTATGTGCAAATTTATATTTTTTTAATGTTTTTTTTTTCCAAAAGTGAATAATATTTAAAACAAAATTACACATTGCTAGACTTTACCCGCCTCACATCCGCATCACACCAGAGGACAGTTAAATCTCCTTGATGACGCGCTCATTCAGATTATGATCAGTTAGCAACTGATAAGTCCAGAGGGAGTCCCCTCTGAACAATTGTGGCCACTGCACAGAAGTACTAAAAGAAAGAACCCGTGAAAGAGATTAGAATCGCATTCATGGGTTGTAAAGAGATGGAGATGGAAGATAGATTTTCTCACCGAAAATACGAGCAAAGGTTGTAAGTGCGTGGAATTTTTTTTAGTGGCGACAAATTCTGCATGCCCGATAGTGCCGAGGCGATTCCCTCAAACTGCACCGAAAAGGACGATTACACATTGCTATGTACCACCGCAGTAGCTCTTCTGAACTTAAAGAATTAACTCTTACTGCACTCACCCACAACTGACAAATTAGTCTTACACTTGCCGAACATCTAAACATGATTTAATGTGTGTCGACCAAGAACTGGCAGTTTCCAAAGTTCCTTCCTAAATGCCACCGATAAACTTTGGAATGCATTTAGTGTGTGCATTGCCTCCTTCATACAATCTATATTTATAAAAATGAATAACTGTATGTGTGTATGTCTTTTATATATTCCTACACCGTTTATCCAATCGATATGAAACTTTCAGGAAATATTTCTTTTAGGACCTTTAAGTGCAGAGATTTATGGGGATTCATCATCAGCCTGTATCCGTCCATTGTTGAAAGTAAGTCTACCGCATGAATCTCCATCCTCTTCGATCCTCTGCCTTCCGCATCCAGGTCACTCCCGCTATTCGTCTTATGTCGTCGGCCCATCTTGCAGGGGGTCGGCCAGTGCTTCGTTTGCCAGCTCTTGGGCGCCATTCCAATACTTTTCTTCCCCAACGACCGTCGTCTCTTCTACAAATATGTCCTGCCCATTGCCACTTGAGTGTGCCTATTCGTTGGGTAGCATCTACTACTTCAGTTCTTCTGCAAATTTCGTCGTTTCGGATTCTATATTTTAGCGACACTTTTATGATCTCTCCACAGCACGCTGGGTGACCTTTATTTTATGGGTAAGACTTGCTGTCAGATTCCACGTCTCTGCGCCATAAGTTAATACAGGGAGGATGCATTGGATAAACGCCTTAGTTTTAAGACATGGCGGAATATTCGCTTAAAAAATGAACTTTAGTTTTACAAATGCTGCCCATCCCGGTTGTATACACCTCTCGATTTCTTTTAAGAAGTTACTTCGTCCTAGTTGTATTACTTGTCCCAGATACTATTTATCATATAGTACTCAAAGAGAGAGAGAGAGAAGAGAATAGGGTACTAAAAATTTTATTACATTTTAAAAAAGAATTGAAATAGTTATAAAAAAATCATACAAGATTGTATACAGAGTAAAACAAAACAACAATTTTTAAAAATTTCAAATATTCGAATTTTATTCATATTTGTTATCCTTGTTCTTTTAGTTCTTTCATCCATACCTCATTTTCACATGCTTTACTATTAGTATGTTTTTTGATTCGTAAATGAAATTCAGTTTTATGAAGAAGAAAAAGAATGTATTAGTAAATTTAATACAACAAAGTTAGTTTTACAAACCAATATAAGATAAAATAACTCCATGACATTGAACAAAACATTTGCATAACATTTTTCCTTAAATCATATTACAATATTACATTACATTTGTATTTTGTGAAAATTATTCTTTCTATAGTTGTTTATAGCTCATTGAACACAAGAGAACACCCGCCGTACACAAGCGTGTACGGCGGGCGGTAATGGGTTAAAATAATATAAAATACACTTAATTATAAGGGGTCAGTCATCTCTTAGGACCAAATGGTCTTGTCAAATACTTGCCTTATCATAAAATTTCAACCGATAATGATAATTTCTAGATGAAATGTTCAAGATATAGAACGTATATGAAAATATATATAAAGAAATCATTATTACAGAGAAACATTATATAAAATTTTATATTAATTATTATCTAACTTCTTAGGTTTTCACGGCCAGATTTGATATTGTGGCTTTTGGGTCTAGCCGTGTGTGGCGAATTTTTTCTATCCGATATTTCGGCCGCCATCGCAGGGGTCTTCTTCAGGATTGATGACTTTGTCAACAAAGTCAAACAACAAATGTCAACAAAGTCATCAACCCTGAAGAAGACCCCTGCAATGGCGGTCGAAATATCGGATAGAAGAAATTCGCCACACACGACTAAACCTAAAAGCCACAATATCAAATCTGGCCGTGAAAACCTAAGAAGTTAGTTAACTTATTGTTTATACATACACGTATTATTGTTTTTAATTATATTTTTATTCTTATTAGAATTATAATTTATACAACTGGAATATATTTGTTGTCACTTTCATTTGGTTTTCAACTAGCATCAAAACACAAACCTTTAAATATCTCAGAACGAATAAAACATGACTTGCACCACTCTCATAATCATGCGCACATTATATTGTATTTTTTTTTTAATTATTATTTGTATTTATATTGTACTTCAGAAATTAATCGAGCTGATAAAATTTGAAATGTTTCCGCAAGGAAAAAAATAAACAAAATTGAAAATTGAAAAAAATTATAATTAAGGGCACATTTATTGCCATTAGATAATACACAAATTAGTTTGTAGGAAAGAGCTTCTGTGCCCGCATATGGTAGATTTGCTCGGTGTGTGAGTCGAATACGCAGAAGACTACTTTCTTGATGCCGCCCCCGTGGTGACGATAGTCGTGTTCCAGGAAGTTTCTCACGGTGGTCAGTGCAATGACCGCGGCCGGGTCCGCGGGGTAGTTGTAGATGCCTGTGGAGATGCAGGGGAAGGCCACGGCCTGGAGTCTGTTCTCCCGCGCGAGGTTGAGACACGACTTGTAGCATGACTGCAAGAGTGCATCCGATTGTTTTTTGGGTCCCACCGTGTGGATGACATCTTAAATGAAAAAAAAACAAAACATGAGATATCTTAACCCTTTGAGCGGTATGAACGTACCGGTACGTTCATTAACAATGGTATAAATACAAGTTCTAACGCGTGTCAGCTCAGGCGGATAAATAGCCGAGGGAGTTAAGCGGTATATAAAGACCTGGGCAAAGGTTGGTTCCAAGGCTCGCGGTTCGCATCCCGCTTCTGCCGATATTTTTCTGAATGAATTTATGCGTATAAAGAATTTGATGTATAGTATGTGCATATTTAACCCTTTGAGCGGTATGAACGTACCGGTACGTTCACACACCCCGGCGCATTATTTTAAATCCCACGCTTTCAATTTCAATTAAAATTTGAAATTGAAATAAATAAATAAATTACGTATTTTTTTATAAATTCCACATAGATTTATCAATGATAAGTGAAAATCATTAGAATTTTATCACATATTTTTAAATAAATAAAAACAAGTAAATATTGCGAAAATAAATATTTAAGCACTGCTGTTTTGACTTCAATACATGTGTAGATCTTTATTATTGTAATCCTCAGCAAACAGTTTGTATGTATCGTCAGTCTGCCCGCGCTCTCTTCGGAATTAGATGGTGCTATTCAAATCAATTGATTTTATTGGTCGCTAAAATATACATAATTGTGAACTTATTTCGACTTTTATAGTGTATTGTGAACAAACCCTTCAAAATGTCGCACATACTAAGTGAAGAAGAAATAAATAATATATTTGTGGAAAGTGAGCATGAGCAGGTTATAGAAGATCTCGATGATTTGGTGTTTCATATGAATGATTCTTCGGAAGAAGATTCGGAAGAGGAGGAGGCATCTCAACTCACTCTCACATTATGTATGCAACAAAATTAACTCACTAATCAAAGGGTTAAAGTGAAGGTGGACCGGGTTAGAACATGTTTTGAGAATTAAGGACGGCGTCTAATTGGGTTTTGGATCCCACCGTGTTGGTAATATATAAAAAATAAAATTAAAAAAAACAATATAAGAGTCATTCTGAAGAGAAGGTGGACTAGGTTGGAACATATTTATTGATTCGTCGCTCGACCATTACAGAGTGCGGACGTACATTACAGTAGCTCCAATAAATTCGGAGTAGTGACGTGTGTGCAACAATAATAATAATAAAAAAAACTGATTTAATAATAATTTTTAGTGAACATCAAAGTGTGATTAAATGAATCAAGATAGAATGCGATGGAAATGGAAGAATTAATAATTAATATTAAAGAGCTGATCAATAAGATCAGCTCAGCAAAAGATAATAAATTAAAAATTCAACTGGAAAAAAATATTCAAGAAATTGAAGAAATTACAAAAAAGCAAAAAATTGACTTACAAGGAAAAATAATTGATTTACAAAACGAATTAATTAATAACAACAAGAAACAAATGAAAAAGATTGAAGAAATTATCTCTAAATCAAACACATCTTATGCAACAATCACAAAGAGTTCACCAAAAGAACCAACTAAATTTACAACGAAACAAGACTCAAAACACGCAATCATAATAGAGTCAAAAAAGAATGCTAGTGCTGAAATAGTTAAAACTAAAATAGCAAAAAATGTGAACCTAAACAAAATGAAAATGGGAATAATTAGTTTCAAAAAATCGGAGAAAAAAGAATCTAATAATCTGCGCAACAAAAGAGGAAGCTAATTTACTGTGCAATGAAATAAATAAGAGAATCGGAGACGAGGTTACCGCTGAAGAAATTAAAAAGAAACAACCAAACTTAATTATTAAGAGACTACAAAAAGCCATTACTGAAGAAGAATTAATCAGTAACATAGTCAACAAAAACGGACTAAATGAAGAGGACGAGACTAAAATTAAATTAATCAAAGAAATTAAAATCAAGAAAAGCAACGATGGAAAAGAGTGGGATACCACAAACTATATCATACAGACAACTCCTTCGATTAGAAGACATCTGATAGAAAGGAAAAAAATCAACATTGGATACAACAGAGTCAACATTGAGGACTGCAACCCACTAATGCAGTGTTACCATTGTCAAAAATTTGGACACACAGCACTACGATGTCTGGCCAAGGATCAACCACCAACCTGCTTGCACTGTTCACAAAATCACAACCACATTAACTGTAAATATAAAGAGACACCAATTTGCATCAATTGTACCAATTCAAACAAATTTCACAAATCAAATATACCCACTAACCACAACGCAAATAGCCACCAGTGCATGATCAGAGAGAAAATGCTTAAAATCGCAAACAGCCAGATTGATTTCGGCTGAATTCTGTATTTATTATCGAGGTTAATAATTTAAAGTATACCTACATCATTTACAATTCCTGTACTGTATTTACTATCGAGGTTAATAATTTAAAGCATACCTACATCATTTACAATTTATGTAATGTATTCACTATCGCGGTTAATAATGTAAAGTATACCTACATCATTTACAATTTCAAAATTAATGCTTACCAATGAATGACTTTACATGCAACAATATTAACAATAAAATTCAAATAAAAGAACTCATACATGACTCGATCAAAGATCTCAACCAATTAGTACAAAATATTGAAAACACACTTACAACTTACCATATGAACATTAGAAGATATAGATATAGATACTAATGTAAACCTCTCTGTATATGATTCAAGCTAGGTACTAAGTAGTAGTTGTATGTATATGATCCAAGCATAATAAGTAGAGAATTTATATAAATTGTATAAAATATTTATATTGTTAAAAAGGTATTGATTATATTAAATTATAAATATTTATTTATTTATT
The DNA here is from genome assembly GCA_022606575.1 of Glossosoma conforme. Taxonomy (NCBI): domain Eukaryota; kingdom Metazoa; phylum Arthropoda; class Insecta; order Trichoptera; family Glossosomatidae; genus Glossosoma; species Glossosoma conforme. The sequence goes on from JAGTXR010000337.1 coordinate 465,179, forward strand.
TACCTTGTTTTCACATGGATCACGTAACAACAAACGTTGTTACGTAATCCATGTGAAAACAAGGTAAATAAATAAATATTTATAATTTATTATGGATCTCAAAGTGAATGCTCAAAACATTGAAAATATGATTATATTAAGTTCATTAAAAGGTGTCTGGTGGAAATTGAGACTTAGATGGGTCGAGGCTATTAAAGAATCGAAATATATATGTAAATGATGCTGAAATTGTCACTTCGACTATAAAAAATTTATAAATTTTAATGATATTATTTTATATTCAAAAAAAATAATATTTTATTATGTAAAAAATGTGAAAAAATAATAATATAAATTATGCAACACTTAAATCAAAGATGAATCCCACGCCACACACAAGATCTACCTTTAAGTGGCGTGGAAAGCGAATTTCCAAAAAAATAAACAATAAAAAAAAAATTAATGTAATACTATCAATAAAATCTTAAATGTATCCTATTATATTTGATTAAATAAAAAAAAAAAAAAAAAAAAAAAAAATTGAGAATGCCGCAGGGGAGCATTAACTATAGCTGACTTTTTTTCAAGGCTCCAGGCTCGCAGCGTCGTGAAAGGCCGTCGGTAACTATGCGTAAAATGGAGGAGACATGAGATTTGAGGTTATATACTTACATTTAGCGGGCAGGTTGTATCCTCCAGTTATTTTAGCCTGTCCCGTTCTGCACCTTTTTATAGAACAGCATTCTTCCTAAAAAATATTTGCTTAATATTAGAAAAATATTTATATAATAAAACAAAATTTCAAGAAATCCTTCACTATACAGTACACACTCTTGAGAACTGAGCTTATGATGTGCTATTGCCTCGGAAGAATAGATGCCGGCGGGTATAGCTCAATGGTCAAAGCATTTGCTTTGCAAGCCAAAGGTCGTGGGTTCAATCCTCGACGGAGATTAAAAAAAAAAGGATTTTTGAATTGATTTCCGAGCTCAAAAATGTGATGGTGTGAATTGATTGAGTTGATCCTTCGCCCGTAAAATGCCAGTCATAGCCTATTAATTAAAATTGGTGGTAGACGAAAGTCGTCCCGTGAAGACCGCCCAATCATAATAAATTCCTGTAATAATAAGGACGATGCGTGAATCTCGGGCTGTAGTCAATGACGTTGGCGGATCAACATTCAACATGCAGCGCTTAGCCATATGCAACATGGTAAACGTCATAGAATTTTACAGATGAGACTTTAGAATTACTATCACCATCTGTCGGTATTCGCCTGTATGTGTTTACATAAAATAAAACAAATATAGATAACCCAATCAACGACATGCGTTAAACTTCGGACGGTGACCCATCCATGTTTTGTTCAGCGTCCAATATCGTTCGACTTTGGTGAAATCAGCAAAAAGAAGAAATGAATGACTTACAAGTAGATGAACTCCCGCAGCCTTGTGAACTGCTCCATTAACAACACTGATAGATTTCTTTCCACCAGTCGTGCTGCCACTTCCAGGTAAAAGTTTATTAGAGGTAGCATTTACAATGGCGTCAATCTAAAAAAATAATATTATCGCAATTAATGTTCAACGCAACAAAAGATCGTTTTTCGAGGCTTTACAGCATCAGCCTAAAAGAGCTGCATCAAGCTGATGTCAAATGAATAATTGATTAGTTCTACCAAATTCAGAAAATTAATTAAAAGCCAGGGTATTAGAGGTTACTTTTATTTATTGGAGAAATAAAAGAGAATACAGGAATTGACTTCATATGTCATGTGTAGTGAAATGTCCTTGAGGCTATTTCACGGACAAGAAAAGTGATCCAAGAGAATCGCTTATCCAGGCTTTATTTTTTTAGGGAGATCCGATAATTAGCTGTCACTCCCGATATCGATTTGATCCTGTAAGGAGCGGATCAACACAAAACAATGTATACACCAAAAAACCACTAGAAGTTACACTCGTTACTTATATTTGATATAAAAGAGGATATAAAATAAAAAAATCATTACACTTCGTAAACATTGGAAAACAAAGGAACAGTAAAAAACAAAAATATTCGAAAGACAAAAATATTCGAAAAACAAAAGTATTCGAAAAACAAAGAAATTCTTTTTTTTCTGTATTAGTTAATTATAAATCTTAATTTTTCATCATCGATATTTGACATCTCGTTCCCGTAAGATCAGAGTTTCGATGCCAAAGTCAAGCACGGGATGTCTGGTATCAATACATAGTTTTAAAATGTCAAAAGCAGTAACTAACCTCCAATCGAGTGATATCTCCTCTCCATATAGATATCTTCTCTGAGAGAATACAGTTCAGGTTTTTATTGATTCTAAACGAATTTCCGTTCATCATGACTTCTGCAGCTTCTGAATCCTCGATTTGGCATTTATCCTGATGGAACCATGAGGGAATATCATCGCTCGAGATATACGCGCCCACAGTGTAAAGTTTCCTCTTATTCTCAAAGTCGATCGCAAGGATTTCCTTTTTCACTGCGGCCCAGGAACTCACTTCGGCAGACATGCTGAAGATAATTTAGTAGACGATATAAATTCAGATTAACAAAACACACTAACACTCCACTCGAAAGCCAGACGCTTTATAAACAAAGATTGCGCGAGACTCTGCTTTATCACTGTGAGATTAGTCACTATAACCGCGCAGACGGAACTCCCCGAAACATTTGAGCTTGGTTATTATTCGGCTATTCAAGCACTCCCGCTACTACATAATTGTAAGTGTCAATAAAGTAGGTATTTTTGAAAAAATACTTTACTCACTGAAAATTTTGCGTGATACCTGATTACATATTTATCAAAATATTTTTTTTTATATTTCATAGCCTAAAGATTCCAATCTTAAACGCTGATGCTTTTACATATATTTTTAGTGTAGTAGGTATTGTGAAAAAATAACTATTTACGAAAATGTAGAATGATCACTGACTATTTAATAAAATTATATTTTGTTACTAGATCTTATTAATTTAAAAGTTCAAATCTTGAAAATCAATGGAAGTAGTCATCGAAATTTCTAATATTTGAAAATTATTATATCTATTTATAGTCAAAGAATAATTATATATTTTCCTTATCGTAAGATTAGAATTCTTTATTAATTAAATACTAAGCTTAATTATAATTAATTAGATAAAACCTTCAGCCAACAAGATATGCCACCTGGAACGTTCGAACATTACTGCAGAACGGCGCCCCAGACGGGAGTATTTGCAGCAAATATTCGAGGACATGAACTGTAGCGCTTATGCTGAGCTGAAAAGGGTTGCGGAGGACCGAGAGGAATGGAGATCGAGATGCAAGATTTTGTTGCTGCAAACCAATCCACCGGATTGATACTACGAAGAAGATAAAAATATCTTATGGTCAATATTTAAGTGTTTTTTTTTTCGAATTTTTATATTTAAAAAAAATCAAATACAAATAAAATTTTTTTTATTAAATATGTATGTATTTCAACATGCTCATGATGAAGCTGCCAGTGTTTAATCATATTATGACTGGTATTAAAGAGTGAGTGTATTTATTTTTCTTCGAGAAAGTAATTGGCAGCCATTTTGACCTTATCGAGGTCATCTTTGTTTTGCAAAAATTTTTGACGTATTAAAACATTTGAAAAAAAAAACGTAATATTAACGTCAAAGGTACACTAATAATTAAAAGAAATTAAATAAAATAAAAAATAACATTCAAGCATCATTGGTAACTTGTTTTTATGTTACTCAAATATTTATTTAGTTGAAAGTAGGATTTTTGACAGAAAATTAATGGTGAAACTACATTTTTTGCATAGTAATTTAATAAAAAAAATGTAGAAAATATTTGTCCTTATTCTAAATTCGTAGCTGTCACGATATTTTCGTCGCCTTAAAGCGCAATCGTCATTAATTAATAATAATTGAAGTAAAAAATTATAATAATTGAGATTTATTGGCTGAAAACATTCAAAAACCATCTGCTAACACTTACGGAACGGGCATAGATTCACTCTGGTTTCAATCTCGAGAGCTACAGCCGCTAGTCGTGGAAGTGGCCGGTGTGGCCACTTCCACTCTTTCCCTCTTCCTTCACAGTGAATATGAAAAAGTGAGATGTGAATATAGTGTCGCGCTTCTCGCATATCGTGTAGACCTAAGGTCGAGGCACTCACAGCGCGAATTTATTTCTGTTATTCACAAAATACCTCCGATGTACCCGATAAATTCTGATTTTTATTAATATATATTTGTTAATCAATGCGTAAATATAAATGGAGGAGTACCTACAATCTTAAACTTGTTTTTATAATATTTTTAAATATAATGATGGTTATTAGAAGCAATGTGTAGAAGATACACATCACAGGGAAGGAAAGTTAAATTAGAAAGTATTACCTAGTACTTGGATTTTATATTACTTATCCCGACAGTATTTCATCTCTTGTCATCAAAAAACATTGACAAAATATTCTTACAGAGATAAAATGTGTTAATTTTGTAGATTTTTTTATGTGAAATGTATGCCTTTAAAATCTAACTTAATACATATTATTAAAAAAATATCTTTCCGTTAAAATGAAAGTAGGTTTTTGACAATGTTCATAAAGAAGATATTTTAATTTGGCAAGATGTTAAAATATAAATCATTGTTTTTGGGCCGCTGATAGGCAAGGTGAAAAATCTTGAGTGCTTATTATATTTCTTATTTATCCCTTTTATTTCATACTTGTATTGTTTATACTGAACTAGACATTCAGTTCCCAATATTTTTGGTGAAAGTACAAAATTGTTATTTTTTAATACTACCTGCGTAAGGCCTTAGATTTTCGCGAGCAAAAAAACACATCTTTCAAAATCAACTCGAAATCGACGAAAAAAAATGTCAACCAAAAAAAACGCTTCCTTATGAAAAATTAATTACATTTTTTTTGTTTGATAAAAAACAGGTTGTGCTCACTTGTATGAAAGAGATGATTGTAGGGAGCCCGCAAGGACCATAATTTTTTTTCTTAAAAAATAGGAGAGTTGTGGCTTTTGGGTTGAACTCATCTTTATCTTTTTTCATTATCAACCCTAAAAATAAGCCTTGCAATAGCAGTCAAAATATCGGAGAGAATAATAATATCGCCCCGCACGATTCAACCAAAAATCCACTATTCTGGCCGTGAAAAGCAACGAAATTATTTTACCTACGAAATAATTTCATATGAAATATGATGATGATTTTGGTAACGAAGAGACACCTGCGTGTTTTATCGTAGACGCTTGTTATTGACTATGGCGGCTACTCTAGTATATCATCTATGGAAATTCCTTCAATGCGTCATTCCCTCATTCACTTCACCGGTGCCTTGAAGTAGTGTCTGTCTTCGCGACGTTTAACCGATAAAAAGTGAGTAAATACGCAACAACCGACTTACATCACACAGCCTATTAAACAATCCATCTACTAGACATCGATTGAGTATGAAAAAACCAACAAAATACCGACATACACCACTGCTAAATTGACCCCAAAAATGACCTTGCTTCCTGAACAATACCATGTTGTTACAAATCTGATCAAATTGATCAGGTAAATTACACATTATCTTCATCCAATAGCATAATGACTTATACAAATAACGCATTTAATTAACCATTCTTCACAACTATAAATATTCTAAATATACGTAGACAGGAACAGTCAAAATCGGTGTTTAAAAATGACCTTGTACGCTAAAACCATGTTGCACATTTTAATTAATCAGTAATCAAAATATAAAATAATTCTCATTATTTCTACGAAAAGTTGCACTCATTTAACCATTTTATATTTACGTATAATTTAAATATTAAATCAACAATGTTTACGGCTTTTATAGACCGCATAAACAATGACCTCGTTTTCGGTACGTCACTGTCGGATAAATTCAATAATTTAATCATTTTTATTTACTGAACACGTATGAATTGTAACAAATCATACAGTTAATGTTGCATTCTGTACGTCGACGAATGATTTAATGATAATTATCATAAATTCAGGAAGTACGAGTCTTTTGAAGTCGGCTTACATCATGACCTTGCTTTCAATGCAACGTTGTTTTTTCGAATCTACACCACACCATTCTACGAGCGATCAATATAATTAAAATTAGTATAAATCCATAAAGCAATTATTCTCACACTTAAAAACAGCATTTCATTACTAGAACCACATGATTGATATTTTATTAATGTTTTCCTTGGGAAAAATGTTTCCGAGAATTGCAAATTACGTTTCGTGTGAACGAGAAAAAAAATGGCCGGCGAATTCTTTCCCATGGCCTCATTTTTTTCTTCAATTCTTGTCTAATGTTATGTGCTAATTAGAGCGAATTACGAAACCATTAGGCGACAGCTTTAGTGTATAAACCTTTATTAAACCAACACATGCTTTGTACAATAAAAACTATAAAGATTTTTAAATTTCATACATAAAAATTACGTTTTAATATTTTTCTGCTTAATTTTAATTGACTAACTTTTTAAAAAGAGTCATCAATCTACCACAATTCTAATGATTCATTTTCCATACGAAAATTTCTTAAATAAAAAAATATATATCGTATTATACATAAAATAAAGTAATCAAAAACCACCACTAAGAGATTTATAAAAATAAAAGTAATATCAAATAATAAAAAAAATCTAAAATAATAAAATCTGAAAACATCTTCTGTGCCCATTGAATAAAATTGGTGGTAGACGAAAGTCGTCCCGTGAGCACCTCCCATTCAAAGTGAATTACTGTAATAAATGGATGATACGTGAATGTCGAAATGTAGTCTATGACGTTGGCGGATAAATACGTCACATGCAGCACTTAGCCATATGTAACATTGTAAACGTCATAGAATTCTCATGTGAGATTTCTGCATCACTATCTGTCGGTATTCTCATGTATGTGCTTACGTCGGGCGGTATAGCTCAATGGTTAAGGTGTTGCCGAAGGTCGTGGGTTCAATCCCCGATGGAGATTTAAAAAAAATATATTTGTAATTGATTTCTGATCTTTAAAATACCCCCGGTCGGTGTGGATTTGATCTCTCACCTGTAAAATGCCAGTCATAGCCTATTAATTAAAATTGGTGGTAGACAGAAGTCGTCCCGTGAAAACCACCCATTAGTAAATTCCTGTAATAATAAGGATGATTCAATTCAATTCTTTTATATGATGCGTGAATGTTGGGCTGTAGTCGCTGACACTGGTGTATTAACACTCCACATGCAGCGATTTTCCATCTGTAAAATGGTTAGCTTCATAATTACTATCACCATCTGTCGGTATTCTCCTGTATGTGTTTACATTTTCAAAATAATGGATTTCTCTTAGGCTGTGCTGTGTCTAGCAGTGAAGATATCATATTGTGGATTTTATGACGCTTACCATTTTGCGTATAACCAAATGTTGCGTGTGGAATATTAATATGCTAATATCACAGACTACAGCCCGGCATTCACGCAATTCATTTTTACTGCGACTCATAATGAATAGGTGGTGTTCACGAGACGAATTTAGTTTATTATCTACCAACATTTTTAATTAATATTTTTTTTTTTTTATGTTAACACATACAGGAGAATACCGACAGATGGTGATAGTATTTAAGTATACTATGACATGCATTTTATGGGTGAGAGATCAAATTCACACCAACTAGGAGTATTGAGCTTTGAAACATAATAAAATCATTTTAATTTTAATCCTATGTTGGAGATCGAACCCATGACTATCTCCTTATGGAAACCAAATGCTTCATCGCTAAGGCATGCCTGAATAAAAAGTGATGTTTTTTTCTTTAATTCTTCTGGAAATTTCTTTTATTTTGTTTGTGGTTTCTAAAAACAATGTAGCTTATCACTTAAAGATAATTTTTCACAAAAATACTTAAAATTTTGAAAGATAAAGACCAAGTAAGATAAAAATACAAACTTAAAGATGCATGTTATTTTTTTTGTAATAAAAAAACATCCATTTTTGTCTATTAAATAAAAATAAAAAGATATTTGCATATGTGTTGACATCAGCACGATATAGCCCTTGCTGACTGGTACCGTAAACCTCGATAAACAATCTTTCGTCTCTAATTTTTGTCGCTTGCCATACTTTTATGTGTCCGCCATATTGGGACTAGGAGGAGATAGCATCGGCATGTCACCCTGCATGACCGAAATCTTGTAAAGTTTTTAAGTACTTATAATCAATGTGCTTCTGAAAGAAAAACTTTTTTTGCTGACCTGCTCCTCATCCTGCCCTCACGCGACGTAAGAACACCCTTTTTTTTTGAGAGAGGAGGATGTTAGTATATATCTGTGTTATGTATTTAAAGCTTGGAATTCTTTATAATTTTGATAACCGCCAGGTTTGAGCATGCAGTCACTGCAATTTTCAGCCACATACGTCTGTCATATGCGCTTGCCGGCGGGTATAGCTCAGTTGTTTAGCATTTACTTGGCAATCTGAAGGTCGTGGGTTGAATCTCCAACAGATTATAGAAAGAAAAATGATTTTAATCCGATTTCTGAGCTCAGAAACACGCCCGGTTTGTGTTATTTTGAACCCTCATCCGCAAAATGTCAGACAAAGCCAATTAATCAAAATTGGTGGTGGACGAAAGTCGTCCCGTGAACATCACCCATTCACAGTGAATTCCTGCAAAAATTGGATGATGGTTAGGTTAGCTAGGCAACCAGTGCACCAGGCGACCAGCACACCCCACTTTGTTACCGATGAGTCTGGGAACGAATTGTCTGGGGACGATAGGTCGTGACACCACGCTCAGCATTCTACACAGGCATCTGTTTTAAAAACTCAATATATAGCGTTGGCTAACAATATAAAAAAAGAAATAGTTTGTTTTAATTTATTAGGTTAATTTTTTTAAATAATGTATATAGGTGTGTACATATATATGTATATAATAATAATTCATCACAAAAAACCAAAATATAATTATTTTATTTTTCCATGGGTTATAGTCACTTCTTAAAGAACAATGATAAAAACAATATTCACACCTAAAGGGTTAATATATCTGAAAAAAAAAGTCTAGTCATAATAAAAAGAAAGATAATTTACTTAAAATAATACTCTCTCTTAATATTGAAGGTTACATTACTTTTTGGCAGTGAAAATAAAAAAGTGTCATAACATGGCATCATCATGTGAGTGGGTTCGAATGACGGTTCGGCCATCTTGCATTTTTTTTTTTAATTTCTTATTTGGCTGTTGAGTCATTCTTTTTCACAGCTCTGACCTAATGCCTACCAATGAATTGAATCATCCTCAAAACGTATTGGTCATTATTTGTGTAACCAAATCATTAGAGTTTTTTTTAGCATGATTTGCAACAGGACATGAATTATTTATGTATAATTAAGAATATTAAAAAATAATAAGCAAACTCTAGTGTGAGAATTTAGACGGTGATGCAGTAATCTCATCTGTTGATTCTATGACGCTTGTCATTTTAATTGAGCTCTCTTTTTTTAATGACATTAAGATAATCAACTGACAATACTTGGAAAAACTGCATAATCATAATTTTAAATTAATTTTAATTAAAAAATTAACAAATCAAAAATATTTATTTTGATTCACATTTATTTTTAATGATTACATGTTTCGGCCTCCCTGGAGACCATCTTCAAGGTTGAATTGAATTTAAAATCATACTCTTATTTTTTGTCAGAATTTTAATATTTTCTTTCGTTCATAATTTTCAACACATTGCTCATAATTAAAAAAAAACCGCAGGTCACCGGTGATCTACGTGGCACCCTTTTCAACAACAGCGTAGGTCACCGGTGACCTACCTGGCGTGAAACATCACAAATAAATTAATTTTTATTCAAATATTGATATTATTTGGTAAAATAATAATAAAGTGCTTCTATTCCTGCAGGATTGGGTGGGTTGTGCATTACCCAATCTGCCATATATTTTTAATATAATAATAATGTGTGGCATAATTTCCATAATTCGTGTTAAATTTCTGCATTGATATGTACATGTCTTTTATGTATTAACACTAAGTATATAGTCAGTATTCCTTATCACCTGTTATCAAGGACTATCACTGAACATGTAACATAAACCTACAATGTCAATAAAACAGTGATAAACTTTGGGCAGGTGTAACTAACCTACGGTATGTGTGCCGTTCTGTCGGTTACAACTAAAAAATTAAATTGATTTTTCTCTCTTTAACCCTTTCGTTACGGCTCGGTGTAATACAAATTATGTTGTCAATACGGCGTGAATTTTTCAAACCATTTTTTATTCTTAAAACTAGTATTTGAAGCATAAATGTACTTCTTCGTAGTATCATCCCGGCGGATTGGTTTGTAGCAACAGAATCTTGCATCTCGATCTCCATTCCTCTCGGTCCTCCGCAACCCTTTTCAGCTCAGCATAAGAGCTACAACTCATGTCCTCGAACACTTGCTGCAAATACTCCCGCCTAGGGCGCCCTCTACAGTTTCTACCCTCAACCATCCCCTCCACAATGTCGTGAAGAAGACCATCGTGGGGCATGATTCTTCCTATCCATCGGGCTTGCCTCTCTGAGATGGTTCTTATTAGGTGCCTATTTTCCTTGATTATGCTGAGAACCTCATTGTTCGTGACGTGGTCTCTCCAGGAAATACTGAGAATTTTTCTGTATGACCACATCTCAAAAGCCTCTAGTCTTTTTTTTATCACTTGTACTTATCTGACCTATTTTTATATGTCACATTGCTTCATTTATCCTTTAGCTATCAGATGATGCATAAAAAACTATTATATGTAACAAACATTAATTATGTAACTCCATACATGTGGTGGCATTGACACATGTAGCTTCAGAAAAATCGCTCCTGTGACGAAACCTAACGATATTTATTTACATGCTCTACAGATGCCTGTAAAGAGTACATGTAGGTTGATAAAGGGAATGACTGGACTTCCGATTTCTACTCGTAGGTGTCACGATGAGTACTGAAAGAAGCAAAACGATATATCACATCAACCGATGTCAACGGTCGGGGAATCTTTGATGGTATATGTCAACAACTGATGCGAAAGCCTTAATTTTTTGTTATTTTCTCTATTTGCTTTGCAAGTGAAAGGTCGTGGGTTTGATCCCCGACGGAGATTAAAAATAAAAAGGATTTGTAATCGATTTATGAGCTCTAAATACCCCGGTCGGTGTGAATTTGATCCATCACCCGTAAAACGCCAGTCATAGCCTATTAATCAAAATTGGTGGTAGACGAAATTTGTCCCGTGAAGACCACCCATTCGTAGTCAATTCCTGTATCAATAAAGGATGATGCGTGAATCTCGTGCTGTAATCTATGAAGTTGGCGGATCAACACTCCACATGCAGCGTTTAGCCATACGCAGCATGGTAAGCGTCATAGAATTCCACAGATGTGACTTCAGAATTACTATCGCCATCTGTCGGTATTCTCCTGTATGTGTTTACATAAAAATAAAAAATATATGCAACCTGCTTACCTCGGCCACCAATTTTGATTGTATAAAACCTTTATAACTTAATTTGCTGAAGGATTTACTTGATAAATGCATACTATATGTAGCTTTCATTATGAAGGATTCTTGAGCCTTAGTTTTTAGACATTGCGGAATTATCGCTTGAAAAATTTACTTTAGTTTTCCAAATGCTGCCCATCCCAGTTGTCGATTTCTTTTGAGTAGCTACTCGTCCTAGGTGTATTACTTGTCCCAGATAGGCATAGTTGTTGCCGCATAATTAATGTAATCTTATTATTTTCAGGTCGTAAGCGATCAGCAATGGCCGTCCACATCACGAGCAAGAGCCACCTCGACGAGCAGCTGTCCGCCGCGGGGGGCACCCTCGTCGTGATTGACTTCCACGCCGTGTGGTGCGGTCCGTGCAAACTAATCGCTCCCAAACTGGAGCAGCTGGCTCAAGAGGACGCCGGAGTGAAGGTCTTCAAGGTGAGCACATGAATTATTAGCAGATCTTGGGTTCGATTCCGACATATTAAAATAAAAATGTTTTTAACCTGTTGACCGAGGAATTTTATTTTGATCATGTTAAATAAAAAATACCAAAAAATTAATTTTGTTAAAATAATCTAGAATTCTTACTTAAGTGCATTTTGATGTAAATTTTTATTGTTTTTAAATGGCCTTTGTAATTATACATATTATTTTGTTGTGTCATCAATGAATTCCCTTATACATTAACGATTTCCTAAACCACATATACCCATCACACAATTCATATCCACCTTTTCACTCACTCTTTGCTTTATATAGAGCCAACACTCACTTTACTAATTGACTTGAAAATGGCCACTCGATGTGGCGGAAACATGTCGTGTACAAATATTGTGGGATAAATTCTAATACTCTATTTTTCATATTTGATATAACATCAGCACGATATAGCCCTTGCTAACTGGTACCGAAAACTTCGATAAACAATCTTTCGTCTTGTATTTTTGTCGCTTGCCATACCTTTATGTATGTGGCCACATTGGGGCTAGTTAGATAGTTTTGCCACAGGCGGCGCCGGCAAGCACACACGGCAGTTGGTCCCGACCTTTTGGCGAAGGTTCGCATTGCGGCCGGACGGGCATGTCAACCCGCGTGGTCGAAATGATTTTAAAGAAAATATAATCTGTGCTTCTAAAAGAAAGTGTTTGTCTGCTTTCCTGCTCCTCATCCTGCCTCACGCGACGGAATAACGCCCCTCTTTTTGAGAGAGGAAGATGTTAGATATTATGGAATTCCACCAAGAATTATCCGATGGAAATAATAATATTGTGTTTTCAGATCGACGTCGACGAGTGCCAGGAGCTCGCCGAAGAGTACGGAATCTCTTCCATGCCGACGTTTGTGTTCCTCAAGGAGGGCAAACGCCTGGAGGAGTTCAGCGGAGCCAACTACGACAAGCTCAAGTCCACCATCGACCGGCTCAAGTAGACCCAACGGGCATTCACGCAACAACAACACAACCTCTACAATTCACGGTCACACAACAGACAAATCTAAATCTGCGCTCGCCTATTATTAACCTTTATCCACCCAGTGTTCCATCCGTTCAATGCCCTAGCAGGCTAATGTTTGTAATGTTTGGAAATATGTGGAAGCGTTCAAAAACGCAGAAATAGCTTAAAAACAGTTGTCGTTTTTTACGCCTATAACTTGTGTTATTTTTAATAATCAGCAAGCTTTCAATGCGCACGCCATCTTTCTTTAGCCTCGCCATTTCCCATCATCCGGGGTCAGCTCTCCTTGTGCACATTCGCCATGTCTATCTGTCCTGCGTTGCAGTCCAGGTTTCCTGTTATATTTTATTTTATTTCCCTCCTACCATCCATATCTGGAAGGCCTTCCCCTATAGCTGCAACCTGGGGACGCGCCCTTTGGGGGACGGGCTCCCCACGTGGGTCTTCGCGAACGCTATATAGTTGCGAATTTTGACCGTCGGTTATTCGAGTATCTCTGGATGTTTTGTTGCTTTGAACCGTGAACCCTTTTTAGTTGAATCAAATAATTCGAATGGCTTTCTTCACACACTACATAATTTTTCATAAATAAAATATGTGATTATTTTTTGTGTAACTGCGTGAGATATGTTGATCTACTTGTAAGGATATCTCGTCAAACGCATGACGTTTTTATAAATACATAGATGCCTCTGTTCAATGAATTTTCACTCTGTACTGAGAGTACTCCCGGCGAGACAGTTTAAATATTTGGTATAACAATTTTAACAAACATCTCTGTTGGTATATTTTTTATGTGTCAACTGTGATCGGTTGCCGCAGAAAATCATAAAATAATTGTTAATTATTTCAAGAACACCATTCACAAAAATGATGACACATTTTATGGTTTCTAGATTTACAGCATATTTTTTTGTATTTGTCTGTTTTTTTTTAATCATATAGAATCAAAGGTGAAACTTTTGTGGATGATTAATTTATCAAAGTAAAGTATTGTTAATTTTTTTATTGATATATATATATATTATGAATGTTTTTTTACATTATTTGTATAGTTCAATGTATGAATAAATCAACTGACGCATTTTTATATGTAAACTTGTACATGTTTTTGAAACGTTAATCAAATGTAAAATAAAAATATTTAAAAAAACATTACACCCCGTATTTATTAATTTTATATCGCTTGGTGAAAACCTCCCTGTCCCGTCCTGTTTTTGGAGACCCAGATGGGGAATCGTTACTGGACACACGCAAAAAGTTACTTGTTGGAGAGTGGCTGAAGGCCTTCCCGTGATTCTAGGTGCATCTGTTAGATGTCAAATAGACCTCAGTCTAAGGCTGCGATGTTAGTATACTACAGCGAGTCTCGAATTGCCTTCTTTGGTAACACGTTGCTAACAAAGAAATACGTGGGAATGGATAATGAGTATGAATGGTGAAAACCCATCTGTGTCTCCCAAAACACGACGGGACCTCTGGGAGACAGATGGGGACCCGTTACTGGACGCACGCAAAAAGTTACTTGTTAAAGAGTGGCTGAAGGTCTTCCTGTAATTCTATGATGAAAAAGGAATGGTAAGGTTAGGAAATGGATTCTGCAGAATGGCAGACATCAGTTAGGAGTCATTACTTGCGTCTGCACTCTTGCAGACGGACACACAGAAGCGCTCAAAAGCAGCGTAATTCCGTTTGTTAGCAACTTGTCCTGGTATCCTATGGAGCTGATGCCGGCCGGACCACTTCAAAGAGCGCAATCCTCATAGAGTGGTGCAGCAGACAGTTCCACAGAACGTGAGGCGAGTCCTGCGGAGAGCTGCTGTCACATTCTTGAACTCTGCACCATTTTCGCACGTGTTGTACGCTCATACACTTATCTCCATAGATTTTGAATAGCTAAGAATGGATTGGAGGGGTAGATCCATCACTTATGGCTGCCAAGCCAAGACTGAGCTCTGCAGGCAGCTTGCTAGGGAATGGATTTGGAGTGGGGAAACCAAGGTACACAGGACTGTAGCACCATGGGAAACTTATACAACTTGTAGAACGTATACCTATGTATACGAAATATGCAGATAACAGCATTTTATTGATACACATCATATATTATTTACAGATATTTTTTTTATAGATAGTGACTTAATCTATCTAAATTTACAGAACACTTGAATCCAAATGTTAAATCAATAAAATAATAAAAATTATCTAATTACGTGAGCGGATACCATAAAAACACACTTTTAAACTCAAGAACATATATCATGATTCCTGATTATTTAACAAAATAAATTAAATTTACTAGTATCCCGGCTTATACAATAGTGAAAATACTTGAAATTGCTGATAGTGTGTACAAGCTATTAGTTATTTGGAACAAACATTTGAAACATTCTGCTTCGTAGTATCAATCCAGTGGATTGGTTTGTAGCAACAAAATCTTGCATCTCAATCTCCATTCTTCTCGATCTTCTGCAATCCTCTTTAGCTCAGCATAAGAGCTACAACTCATGTCCTCGAACACTTGCTGCAAATACTCCCTCTGCAGTTTCTCCTCTCAACCATCCCTTCCACAATGTCGTGGAGAAGACCATCGTGGTGCATGATGAGACTGATCGCCTCTCTGAGTTGGTACTTACTATAATATATAGGTGCCTATCTTCCTTGATTATGCTGAGAACCTCATTGTTCGTGACATGGTCTCTCCAGGAAATTCCGAGAATTCTTTTGTAAGACCACAACTCAAAGGCCCATAGTCTTTTTTTATTACTTTCAGATAAGCAGTGAAACATAAAAAATTAAATAAATATCAGTGAATTTTTTTTAAGCCAGGTTGGCCTGCGTTCAGTGCATTGCAGTAGTCCATTTTGGAGACTAAATGCATTTACTAAGCTCTTTGTAGCGTCTCTGGGTAAGCATCTTTTTACTGACCGTATTTGGCGAAGGTTAAAGATCCAGATTTCACCATTTTTGTGATGTTGCTGCCAAGGTTAAGGAACTGGTCAATTTCCACTCCCAGCAGCTTGACGCTTGTAGAAGGGATGACATCATTAGCACATATGGCCAAGGGTTGTAAGTCCAATAAATGTCTTGTGAAGAGCTATCGACAATTAACAGAACTCCGTGAAAATGTTTTGTGGTATGGGCAACGCCAACTGACACAACTGAGTAGCAGCAATTTGTGGTGACCATATGTTCCATATATGGAACGGATATGAGGAGGAAAATCATGTACGAGAAGGATCTTGGAGAGTAGAATGTATTTAAATAACTTCTTAGGTTTTCACGGCCAGATTTGATGTTGTGGCTTTTGGGTTGAGCCGTGTGTGAACTTTTTTCAACCAATATTTCGACCGCCATTGCATAAAAGAAATATATAATCTTAATAAACCAACTCAAAACTAAATAAATTATTAATCCTGAAGAAGACCCCTGCAATGGCGGTCGAAATATTGGTTGAAAAAAGTTCACCACACACGGCTCAACCCAAAAGCCACAACATAGAATGTATTTGTTGAAATTTCAGGATGGGGGAGCTTAATTTGAATAAAGTAGAATAATGATATAATAAGAGTAATAAAATAGACCTGGAAGACCACAGGCAACGTGCAATGCAACTGTAGACAAGGATCTGAAAACTCTGGGCTTGACCTTGAATGCAGCGCAGGACAGACAGACATGGCGAACGTGCACAAGGAGAGCCGACCCCAGATGATGGGAAATGGCGAGGCTAATAAGGAAAAAGTAGAGTAATAAAATAATTCATATTTATAATATTATATTTATTATTTATATTTAAAGGAACAAATTTCGAGAGTACAAAATTACAAAATTATTGTATCTGTAAAACAAATCAAATAAAAACTTAATATTAATAAAAAAACAGTAACTTTAAAGTAAAGTGTACAGTGGTACCTCGACATACAAGTTGAATTGGTTCCCCAACCTTGCTCGTATTTAAAATCACACACATCTCAAAGTGTCATTAAGCAGCTCTGATGCACGACCAGTTGTGACTTTCTCTGGATGTTTCTCACTAAGCCGATTGCTTGTATATCAAATTTTGCTCGTATTTCAAAGCAAAAAATCGCTCGTTTGACGGCTCGTATCTCAAAACACTGTCTTGGGCACTTGCATGTCAAGGTACCGCCGTATTGTATATGCAGTGGACATCCATATCTATATATGTATCACTTATGTTTGATTATTGGGAATCATATATGTTCTCAAGTGGGTCTTTCGCAAAGTCATATGCGCCGAAGAAATGCGCAAGGCAATCAACCAACCGTCCCACTGCTTGTATAATCAGATACCCCCAACACCCAGACTGATATTGTGGCTTTTGGGTTTGGCCGTGTGTAGCAAATTTCTTCTTTCCGATATTTCGACCGCCGTTGCAGGGGTCTTCTTCAGGGTTGATGACTTTTTGTGTGGGTTGATGACACAAAGTCATCGACCCCGAAGAAGACCCCTGCAATGGCGGTCGAAATATCGGAAAGCAGAAATTCGCAACACACGGCTAAGCCCAAAAGTCACAATATCAAATCTGGCCGTGAAAACCTGAGAAGTTACCCAGACTGAAGTTGCGAAGCAGCTTTATGAGATCCACACAACCTCTCACATTCGGCCCTGTAAATGAGAGTCACCAGCTCTGGCAACAAGTTGCATCAGAGGATTTTATTACTCCAAAGGAAGGCCTCCCAACTGGCAATAACCTTGACTGGCGGACCTGGAAATCCCTGAACAGATTAAGAACCGGAGTTGGTAGAACAAAGGACAACCTCGAGCGGTGGGGAATGTTTTGGCAGGAGAGACACTATTGTGCGACTGTGGAGGCCTGCAGACCGCCTCACACCTAAGATCCTGCTCCATGTGCCCAACAAGCTGCACATCTCAGGACCTAATGCTGGGCAACACATGAGCTATCGATGTTGCCAGATACTGGGAAAAAACAATTTGACGTCGCTGACACGAAGAAGAAGCACAAGTGGGTCTTTGGGTGCAAAGATGTCTTGCAACGACCCACAGACAATTGCATCTGACAAAACTAAACGGCAGCAATTTGTGGTGTTTATATGTTCCTGATATGCAAAAGTTTCATGAGAAAAATTACTAAAAATAACCACAGCGAAAAGGACAATGCAGAGATTGTTGTGCTTACAATGATAACATGGGTTTCCACTGTATATTACATAAACATACTGATAATAAAGATTATTTCCTCAAATTACATACATCATAGAATGCAAGTATCATTTTTTTTTCTTATAACTATGGTCGTAAAACATTTTAAAATGGACATTGTTACAATCTAATTCAATTCGGTAACTATTTTTTTTTGGCAGTACACCTATCCCCCGATTTACACGGTACTTGTTTTACACGTTTCCGCTTTTACACGGTTTTCCAAATAAGTTTTTTTTTGTTTTTATCGCACTCTACTAAATGCTACTGTGTTTGAACACGTGCGCTGTGTACACATCTCACGGGGAATCCCGAGCTAGTTGTGCTGACTTGCTGCACACGCACACTGTGTCTGTATTTCTTCGCATAAAATTAAAGTTTTATCTACGGAAAATTGTACTTGAGTGAAAGTTTCACAGTTTCAGAAAGATTTAATTTTCCATATTCGTAAATTACAAGTGAGTGCATAATTTAGATTATTATGAATTAACATAAATTAAAAAAAAATATAGGCTTATAATGTCGAAAGAAGTTAAAAGAAAAGTTATTTCTTTAGAAACTAAAATCGAAATTTTGGATCGCTTACGAAAGGGAGATAGAGTAGTAGATGTTGCAAAATCATAAAGCATGAACGATGAAGAGGAATTAGCACCAGTAACATTCACTGCTAAAGTCATCCGCGAAGGACTCGCATTGGGAAGAAAGCTGGGTAATCATTTTATACAAAATGACACAAACGTTGAAAGGGCTTTACGATTCCAACGTGACATAAATCGCTGCTTGGCTCAATATGAAGAAGTTTACAAAGATCTTACAAAATATTCGAAGCAATTGTTAATAACCGATTTTATTACCACCTCTCAGAATGTTAATATTTCTGCTTCAAACATCCAATCGGCACAAATAACTTGGAGTGATGAAAGTGAATTCCAACCTTCGATTCCGAAAAGAAGAATGAGAGTAATTTCTGATAGTGATGAAGGATAATAAAACACCTTTGGTTTTATTTTTTGTTCTTCTGTTTAATGTATGTATTGTAATTAAATAAAAAAACACTGTTTCCGTAATATATTACATATTTTAACCTGTCAATGCATTTTATTTTTATTTCTGTGTACACCTAAAAATATTGAAAAAAATCACGACTGTTAAATGGCAAAATTATGAATTTTCTGCAAGCTTTTCCGATTTACACGGTTTTGACTTGAATTTTTTTAATTTTCGACTTACACGTTTTTCTCAGGAACGTATCTACCGTGTAAATCGGGGGATAGGTGTATATTACTGCAGTTTTAAATTTATAACTGACCACATTCATACTGACACAGTGGACACTGCCGATTTATTTAGTCTACTGCCGATTAATTTTATTTACCGCTAATTGATCTAACTTACTGCCAAAACATTTTATTAGTTACTGAACGAATAAATAATACGGGCCTCTTAATTCTTGAATCTCTCAATGTAAAATGGTGGTTTATAGGAGGGTTAACTGTTACAAATTACGTACATACTTACTGTGTTGACGATTATGTGATCAAAAATTCGCCACACACGAACCACAATAACATCTTGTATGTGTGATTTTTCTTTATTTTACTTTATTTTTAACAAAAAAAACAGTCTTCTCTGGAGGGTTATCAGGGTAATCCTGCCTAACCTGCTTCACATAAGGCAAAGGATCATGAGGGATGGAGATTCATGCAGCACCCTATAATTTAACACATTGTTTGTGGGAGACGTATTAATACGTTTTCTTCAGTCTGGTGCTCAAATGCGGGAAACGTAGTAATACGTTTTTTTTATTCTCTGATGGTGGACGTCGGGTAACGTAATAATATGTGTCGCGTAATAACGGATTTTGTTGCTAAATCGTATATCTTACTTCAAGCTACACATTTCACTCACAAATTTGTAATTATCATGCTTTAGTTTTAATTTATTAATAAATTATGAAAAGAAAAAAAATGTCTAAAAATATATACAATTTTTGTGTGCTCGAAGAAACCTTGACGCAGATCCCGTTGGCTTGATTTTTTTTGACCTTCAATGCGCAATAAATGTTTTCAACTTGTACGGAGAATCGGGGTTCTTTCTACCTGACGAAGGGATGAATGGTAGGAATGTTTTGTTCACATTTCTACAAAATATTTGTGTTTATGTAAAGTGTTACTTTAAAGGCCGTTTTTTTTTGTGTTTGTTTCCCATCATTTTATCATTGCTGCACAATAAGGTAAACTACATTTAAAATTTCACTAAATTATCGCGAATATTTCAAAAGTTATAAACTTTTACTAAATTATAAAAAACTCGCTTGCGAATCCAAGAATCGCCCGCGCCAGCCTGCTATCACCAGAAAATAATACCCGCAAACAATGTGTTAACAGCAAATGACGCAGAGTGATAACTTTTTTAAATTTGGAAAGATATAACATGAGATCAACTTAAACTAAAGGAAAGTACACGCCAGCGAGTGCGAGGTAGATTTCCTCGTCTTTGGGTTCAAACACGCAGAATATGACGCGTTCAAAGGTGCCTCCATGTTTGTAAAAGTCTTCTTCCAGGAAGCGTCGCACGGCGCACAGCGCAATGACGGACGCGGGTTCGTTCGGGAAGCCGTAGATGCCGGTCGAGACGCACGGGAACGCGACCGAACGCAGATTGTTGTCCCGGACGAGACGCAGCGACGCGTCGTAGCAAGACTGCAGCTTGGAGTGGGACTTGTCTTGCGGGCCCACCGTGTGGATCACGTCTGAAAAAGTGAAGTTAAAAAAAATTTAAACAAAACTATTTTTGATACATCATACCTTATTTTCATATCGATACAGTAGGCCTCCGCTTAACGCGGGGGTTACGTTCCATCGAAGTAGAGCGTAATGCGAAACAGCGCTAAACGAGGCTATCTTAACAAGGAAATAATAGGGTTAGGGGAAGATGGATAGAAAATTGATTAAGTATTCAATTTAATAATTGTATTTTTTAATAAAAATAAAACCAAACATTTATTTCTTACGAAAATAAAAACAATATAAACGAATATACTTATAAAAACTCCTTTCTACAAAAGCCATCAAAGTTCTTTTTGCTCTTCTTCGAAATCACTAATATCAATATTTTTGTGTTCTTCTTGCTCAGTTAATTTTTTGAGCTCATCATTAGAAAGACTAGCTGCTGTTTCTTGAACTATTTCTTCGACGTTTTCCACATTTACCTCATCTAAACCGGTTTGTTTCGCTAATTCCACTATTTCATCCATATGGGCAGTGTCCAATGTCTTCGCTCTTGCTTAAATCTGGCGCTGCACACAATTTCGGGGAATAACCCCGGGTTGAAATAAAAGAGCGCTAAACCGAAACAGCGTTAAGCTGTACATTGGTTCCAGACAATGCCCAAAATAATGGCAACTAATTATTTTGTCAGAATTTAATTCTAAAATTAGGTAAATTATATGTTTACGAACTCCCCCTCCACAAATAAACTCAGCAGTTTGAGTGATTGGGTTCTAAATCATTAGAAAAAATTATCTTTGTTTTTATTTATTTTAAGGCTCCACACTTACCTTCCCTCTTCTTTTTTTTAATGTCATACATTATCCGAAACATTTACCATTATCTATAATAAACAAATGGGCTGTACTCACGCTTGGCTGGCAGACAGTAGCCTCCTGTTATTTTAGCATCTCCAGTGGTGCATCCATTCAAAGTGAGGCATTCATTCTAAAGAACCGAATTACAAAAACAATTATTAAAATAATTAATGTAACATCAATTATAATTATTAACCAATCTTCAGATACAGATAACAATACTTGATCGAGAATTTATTTAAGCTTTTGAAATCTGCAAACAAAATTTAAAAAAAAGAAAAAACAATAGTCTTTAGAAGGAAAAAATATTTTTGAAAATTTTCAAAAAAAGGAATTCTTTATTTTAAATATACCTATCTTTTTATTTATATTTAAATTTCCACAATATGGAATATAATAATATATAATGAAGTATTTATTTAATAAAATAAATACATTATTATATTTCAGTATCTCATTAAATTTGTAATTTGTAATGTTATTGAAAGAATAAATAAATTAGATAGAAAAAAAAACATTTTAATCTCCATAAGAGATTTAACATTTATTCGCCCAGTGATCCCGTATGGGACCGCAGATTTGCGTCGTTCAATGCCCAGCGGTCTCGTAAGGGACCAGTGCTTATGGTACATTTCGCTATCGGATAACTAAAGCGATTACAGTCGTTACAAAACGCAGCGGCACGGATAGTCTACAACGCACCCAAATTCTGTCACATTACTCCAATACTACACCGACTGCATTGGTTGAGAGTTTCGGCTAGAATCCAGTACAAATTATGCCTCTTAGCTTACAAGGCACTCAACGGAACTGCACTGGGCTATTTGACAGAACTTATCAAGCCTTCAGAAATAAGCGCGCGTGGAGAGACACTCAGATCGGCTAGAGCAAATAGAAGCACCCTGCAGCTGACGGGAGGTAGTCCTAGCACGGTCTTTGGCAATCGGACTTTCAGCTACGCGGCACCAATGGCCTGGAACTCACTACCGGAAAGCATAAGTTCTCTTAAAGCGGGGGCATCCTTCAGAAGCAGACTCAAGACCCACCTTTTTACTCAGAGAGGCAAAGAAGCGCTTTGGGAATGATCATTCGGTCATAAAAGAGCGCTATACAAATACTAATATAATATAATAACACTGATTTATGATAATAGTATTCAAAATATGAATATTAGCTTAAACAAATAATGACTTTCAGATACTGATCCATAATTTTATTTTCGGTTCCGATAAATATTTTTGACATAATGAGTTATGTAAGCATCTTCCTTAAAAAGTCGGCTCTTGTGATATGCATTGTGTTATATTATAAGAACCACAATAAATCAGCTGTATGACATTATTATTTTATATTCTTTAATTTTTGTAATGCTTTAAGTTTTGTGTAATTTTTATAGTTTTAATTCTTTAACTGTAATGTGTAACTAAATATTTTTATTATTATAACTAGTATTTGTATAAAATGTGATAAATTTAAAGTAAACCATTTGTAAATTATAAACAATCTTTTATTTTGACAATGCTTTTTATTTTACCCAAGTAGGATGACTACTTTTAGAGAACACTGCATGTGGAGTGTCGATCCACCAACGGCATAGAATTTACTATGAATGGGTGTGGTCGTCTTCACGGTACGACTTTCGTCTACCACCAATTTTAATTAATAGGCTATGACTGGCATTTTACGGGTGATGGATCAAATTCACACCAACCGGAGGTATTTTAGAGCTCATAAATCGATTAAAGATCATTTTATTTTTAATCTCGGTCGAGATCGAACCCATGACCTTCGTCTTGCAAAGCAAACGCTTTGACCATTGAGCTATGACCGCCGGCAATATATGATATGGTTATTTATATAATAGCTTACGGGTTGCGCTAAATCTGCGAGAAAAAATGCTTGGGCAGTGAGCTACCTCTATTTCGCACGGGCGTGTAAAGGTTAATCTACGAATTTCGGTATGGTAAACAAACTCTTTACCACTTGCACCCTCGATAAATTGGAGATAAGAAGTAAGTGTACCTTCAGTTCTGGTCCGGCTGCCCTGTGTATGGCTCCATCAACTCCTCCGCCGCCTGCCAAGCGACTATTGGCAGCATTGACTATAGCGTCAACCTAACAGACAAGAAAATACCATTATAACAACAAATACAACCTATGACCGTATTATGTAGAAACATTGGTTCCATTAAGCACCTGGGAACACTGACACCTACATGTAGAGACGATTCTTAAGATTTGAGGTGAGTCAAAGAATTAGACTTCCTCTTTAAGCATTATAAAGCAGAGTAGCTATTATAGATTTGTTACCTTAAGAAATGACTCTGCAATTCGTTTTCTGTATTTATGATAGGTTTTTTTTTAACCAGGATTAATTTCATTCGCGAAAGGGTGAAATAGACATGAGAAAACTGTATTAAAGTTACAATATTTAAATTCATTGAAAGTAGGTACAAGCTATTAGATACTACTCAGGGATCATGATGTATTTTTTGAAGTACAATACATAATTGCAAAATTAACACTCCCCATACAATGCTTAATCCAACCCAAATAATAGTTGATAATTTACCATATATAAAGTAAAATTTAAATAACTTCTTAGGTTTTCACGGCCAGATTTGATATTGTGGCTTTTGGGTTTAGCCCTGTGTGACGAATTTCTCCTATCCAATATTTCGACCACCATTGCAGGGGTCCTCTTCAGGGTACAAAGTTATCAACCCTGAAGAAGACCCCTGCAATGGCGTTCGAAATATTGGATAGTAGAAATTCGCCACACACGGCTAAACCCAAATGCCACAATATCAAAGTAAAAATTAACTTAATAATCTTGTTTAAACTTCTTATTCGGGTAACTTCACTTTGTGGTATTTGGCTTTTAAAAGTTTTGTAAAATCAATTTATGCTTTATTAAAAATCGAAACTAAAATATAAGTGATGCATAATGGTAATTGAATATCATATCTCATTATCAGATTTACTGTTTAACTAGTAAAAATGCTGTCATTCAAAACATTCCTTGCCAATTTTGAAAGTACCTTTAAAATGTTAGGAAATAATTTGAAAAAACAGTCACAATGTGTATGTATTTATGCTTTACCAGTAGGTATTTACTGCATCAATGTTAGCATCAAAATGTGAAGAATATAAAATACTATTAAATATATATATTAGAGGTTTGATTATTTTTAAGATCGATTAACTACATTTAAATATTATCAAGTATACTATCTTTAAATATAAATATTTTATATTCACAAGTAAAATGTAAACAACAAAGCAATTACAACATAACCAAACATTTTTGACAACAATGTTATTGTAAAAATAATGGCCGTAATTCATAAAACACCAATTCATTGACGGTGTAATATAAACAATAATGAAAATTACAACGTTTTGTATCTTTTAAGCACGAGAAATACACAAAAACATGTTTTTATGAACCGGTTTGCATAACCTCAAAATATTCACCTCTAGTTTTGTAATGTCTCCTTTCCATATAGATATCTTCTCTGAGAGTCTGTCGTTAAGTTCCTTCTTTAAATCAATGGCCTTATACTTTCTCAGGTCAGCAATCTTGTCGGTTATTTCTACATTGTACGACTGCACTCTCCACAAAGGGACCTGATCCAAAGTTACGTGTTCTTTCACTTTGTAGATCTTTCTTTTAGCGTCAAGGTCCATTTTTAGGACCTTAGACTTTTCCGTTTGCCAGCTGGACATGTTTCTGATCAGAGAGAGGTTTTTCTTTGAAGGAAATGTCTTGACTGACAGTGCAACCTGCGTGCAAAGTGACAAGTAACTAAATGACATTGAAACAGTCAGTTATTACTAGCCAACATAAACTTAATTTAATCGTTCTAAAGGGAAAACCCCAAAAAAACTACTTTTTTTATTACGTAAGTGTTTTCAAACGACAAAAACCACTTTAATCGTAGGTATTTCAATATAATTACTCATTAGGTATTATTATGAATCGTAAAATGAGACAGAGATTAGTCCAAATTTGAATGATACTTTGTTTGATTTTTTCAATCCTTAATTCTTGGTGGAATTCCTAAGCATGCTGAAAATTAAAGAAGTTTTTATTTAAATCTTACAAATTTATTTCTAATGACATGTTTCGGCATTGCAAAGAAACTATTTTCAATTGTGAAATGTCATGCATCACCTATTACCCTAGATACAAGCACATGTGCAAAATAAAAATGATAAAATTTTATTTTCTCATAGATGTAAAAATGCACACTAGTGAATACCTTCTCGATGAAGCTGAAACATGTCCACAGACATGAAATTATGGGGTTCAAACAATGAAACTTCGTTTATGTACAACATTGTTTATTTATGGCATTGTGGCTTTTGGGTGTAACCGCGTCAGGTGAATATTAAAGCAATTTCAACAGAACATTACTTACACACGGCTAAACCCAAAAGCTACAATACCAAATATGGCCGTGAAAATCTACAAAGTTATTTTTATTATACTTATTTCGATAGCATGACCTATTCAATCCTTTCATGAAATAAATGTAAGACAAAAACTATAATTAATATCAACATCATTAACCTGTGTTCATTGGCTGGTAAACGTAGGCCTCCAATACGAATCTCCATGACTCTCGATCTTCGTTCTAAATAGTTAATATCATAGAGTACCTAGAACATGCATATAACATTGTCAAAAAACTTAACTTTATTTACAAAAAAACATTATCCTTGACTATTTACCTAAATAAATCACATTTACTAGAGTCGGGGATTATATAAGAATTAAAATATTTGATATTGCTGGAAGTAGTTACAAGATTTTAGTTATATGGAGGTAAACCTTGGAAATTATAATAAAAATCAATTATTTTGGCCAATACTCAAGGATCGTGTTATATTTTGTAAAGTTCGGCTGGCAAAAAATCCTGATGTAAACAGAACATATTTGTTATTTAGAAACGCTCATAAGTTAAATTTTTGAGCAATGTTGATATATTCAAAGAATGATAAATAAGACTTGCGAGTCCAATGTTTCGTAACAATATTTGCATGGACATATAATACCGTGATCGATGCACTGGTCGTGATAAAAATTTACCGATATTTCAATTCATATCACTCGTACAAGTGAATTACATGAAACGGCATTACTCTGTAAGTGTTTAAATAAAATACTGCACTAACTACAGCGGCCTTTTCTTCGAGCCCTCTGACTCGCGCAGTCCTAGAAGGCAGTCGGGAACTATACATAGAATGTAATAATGGGAAGATTGCAAGGGCCATAGAGGTTGACAGAGCATTGTGATGGCAGTTCGTGGCGGCCATATGCTCCTGTTAGTGGAGCGTACATGGTGATGATGATGATGATGGATAATAGATACCTACTATTATATTTTAAATGAATACTATTGGTAGTGTTGCTTGATCCGTCGCCAACTTCACCACT
Source organism: Glossosoma conforme (assembly GCA_022606575.1). Classification (NCBI taxonomy): domain Eukaryota; kingdom Metazoa; phylum Arthropoda; class Insecta; order Trichoptera; family Glossosomatidae; genus Glossosoma; species Glossosoma conforme. The sequence continues at coordinate 492,382 of JAGTXR010000337.1, forward strand.
CAGTCTCATGTGAGAATTTTCTTGACATTTGCCGAATGATCTTTGAACGTCTTTAAAGCATAAAATAAAAACTATGCCGCTTGGAAACTTCGGAAAAATCACAATCTGTTGGTACGACATTTAATCTAATGCATACAAAATAACACAACAATCGATCAATAGTTTACATGTTCAATAACGGCCGACACCAGTGATGTAACAGCGTTGAGGTTATGTCGTTTTGATTTTGATAAAATAAATCGCACGCTTAATAACATAACGACGTATTGTATTATAAATCTTATGAAACATACGCCTTTGTGTTAAAGATGGAGCAAATTTGAACTTCGAACGAATATTTTATTCGATTTCTTGAGAAACGAAATGTCTCAAGTACTAAAGAGATTTTCTAAAATGACGTACATTTTAGTTTTGCTCTCATTATAGTTTTGTTATTGAATGCATATTTATAGTAGGTTGAGGGGCAGTGTCCATGACAACTATACTCAAGAAAATATAAGATGATAAATATTTTCATAAATAATTGATATTTATTAGATTTCTTAATGTTTCACACCTTTGTCTGAAATGACTAATAGCTTGTATTTTGCTAACAAACACATAAAATTTAATTGCATACAATCGAAATATTGATCGATAAAAACGATCAAATGTTTCCCAATTTAAAAATAATAATTATTACAAGCGAGAAAAAGTCTAATCTCACATTATTATTTTTTTTACAAAAAATGTTCGTTTAAATTTTTTATTGTCATATGTTCAAATAAAATAACGCATGTTGCGCAGGAGGAATTAGTTGTTTAAGTTCCGAAGAGCAGTGACCGTGGTAATAACGGTAGAAAAGACTAAGAGAACCAATCTTACGTCTGTGTTCCATTGATTGCAGGTTAGACGTAAGAATGTCATTGTTTATCAAACGAACTACTCTTCTTTAAACTGAGTCAATTAAGTTTAGAATGTATTTAGTGTCTCAACACATAACTGACTGCCGTATTCAAGGATAGGTCGAATTTGTCCTTTATATAGAATAAGAAGTTGTTTATCGTTGAAATACCTCAGTGATCTATATGATATGTTTAGTTTCTTGAAAGCGAGGCCGGCTTTATACTTAATTGACTCGTAATATTTTACATTATACGAGATTGATAATCCAAGCATGTTGATACGGTACAATGAAGTCTTACCAATGTTTCAGGGCCGTAATAACTGTGGCCAGCTTGACGACCTTCGCCTACTCCAGGAAGGCCATTGTGGCGCAGCGTGCTGATCACATGAAGGTGCGAGAACGCATGCGGAACAGCAACCTTGGAGAATACGACCAGAGCCCGCGGTTCTCACAGTGACCACGGTAACATCAGAGCTTACTCTTCCATATCCATTCTTGCGTAATCCTCCCGCATGACTCTCCACCCTTCTCGATCCTCCGCATACAGCCTCTTTCCGATATGTGTCTATCAGGGAATAATTACAGTTACCACCAAGAAGGAGCTCACCAAAGCAACCCACGACGCACTCCACCCTATGTTTGGACATCAAAAGATAACTACACCTGCGGCTGAGCATGTGGAGAAGCGCAACTGAGGGAAATACTTGGATTGCCCCGAAAGAGGACCTAGCCCCTGGACATGACCAAGGCTGGAATATATGGAGGTCCCTTAGCATACTTCGGATTGGAGTATGCAAGACGAGGATACAAATGAAAGCCTGGCAGTTTTACAGCGGACCAACTGAATGTGACTGCGGCGTGGAGCAGACCCTGTCACACCTTCTGGAGTGTGCGCTGTGCCCGAATAGCTGCACCCAGGAAGACCTGATGATGGCCAGAAGTAACGCCATCGACGTCGCCCACTTCTGGGCAGACAGGATCTGACCCTGTTGTTTCCGACACAATTATATAAATATATATAGGGTACAATAAGAGAGGGAGATACCTAAATCATTTTTTATTCATCCTTGCAACCCTATCTGTCTCCCTCTCTTATCATTCCCTGATAGACACACCCCTACCCCCCCCTCCTAGATAAAATGGGTTTTACCACTTATAAAGTACTATCGCAGCTCGGTTATCTCTTAACAAGTGATGGATTGAGAAAGGCTACGAGTCATTCGAAACTGCAGCCTCTTAATATAGAACTTATCTTATGTGATCCATGTAAAAACAAGGTAAATAAATAAATATTTATAGCTTAGGTTAGGTTTTCATTTTATGTGCTAATTATTCATTAATTTTACATTAATTACTATTCGTCATGTTATTGACCACATTCATTCTGACACACTAGACACTGCCAATTTATTTGATCTACTGCCAGTCTATTTAATTCACCTTCAAAACCTTGAATTAGTCAAATAAATATGGAACTGTATAATAATAACCTTGATTTTGTTGTTTCAGGTCACAAATATACGACGACAATATATATATATATACATAATATATAACCACAAAAAAAAGAAGTGATATAAAATTATTCAGAAATAAAAGACAATTTGGAAAAAACTTTAATTTATTTTAAAATATATATAAACAACAAATGAACATATATCGATATTTATTAAAAGTGTATAGCACTATACCAAATAAATAATAATCATTATAGAGATAAAGATTTGAATAAGGTTAGGTTACACTATAGTAGTCAATTTAAAAAATAGTGTCAAAGTTGGTTAGTAGTTTTTGATTGATTTATTTATACGGTAAAGTCTCAGTTTCTCGGGCAAGATGGCCGCCATGCCCGCGCTCGACCCGTCCAAGATGCAGCTGGTGCAAGAGCTGGAGATCGAGATGATGTCAGACATGTACAATAGGCTGACGACAGCATGCCACCGGAAGTGCATACCTCCCAAGTACGCCGAGGTGGAACTCGGTAAGAAACGTCCTTCTTCTTATTTACCTTTTTGCCGCATAATTTTTTGAGAATTCGCTAATCGCATTTAATACAATTATCAACCTGATATTGTAGCTTTCCACTATTTATGCACAATTTTGGGGAATAATTCCGGAAATAAAAGAGCGCTAAACCGAAACAGCTGGCAAACGAAGCATTGGCCGACCCCCTACAAGATGGACTGACGATATAAGAAGAATAGCGGGAGTGACCTGGATGCGGAAGGCGGAGGATCGAAGAGGATGGAGACTCATGCGGGAGGCCTACGTTCAACAGTGGACGGTCACAGGCTGATGATGATGAAACCGAAATAGCGCTAAAGGAGACAGCGTTAAGCGGGGCCTCACTGTATTGACCCTGTGTTGACTGAGTGTTGACCCGCCAACGTCATAGACTACAGCTCGAGATTCACGGATCATCTTTTGTATTGCAAGGAATTTACTATAAGTAAGCGTCATAAAATTCCACATATGTGACTTCAGAATTACTGTCACCGTCTGTCGTTATTCTCCTGTATGTGTTTACATAAAAAATAAAAATATTATAGGAGCATTTACTACAATCCTGGCTTGTATAAGAGTTTGAATACTTTAAATGACTGAAAGCAGATATAACCTATTAGTTTAATAACTTCTTATTAGGTTTTTTCAATACAGGAGTGCTTATGGTTCATTTCACAATCGGATTTAGGTTTTCACGGCCAGATTTAATTGGCTTTTGGGTTTAGCCGTGTGTGGCGAATTTCTTCTTTCCGATATTTCGACCGCCATTGCAGGGGTCTTCTTCAGGGTTCAACAAAGTCATCAACCCTGAAGAAGACCCCTGCAATGGCGGTCGAAATATCGGAAAGAAGAAATTCGCCACACACGGCTAAACCCAAAAGCCATAATATCGGATAACATCAATTTGTAATAATAGTATTAAAGTAAGTTCATGGAAGAATCTATTGTGCGACGAAACATTACAAACATTGGCCTGTTAGGGCAATGCAAATTCCCGTATGGGACTACTGGGCGGTTGAAGGTTAATGTAGACTGTAATATATTTTGTAGGAAACAATGTATCAGTTGTTACATGTCATTTTTTTTATGTAAACAGATACAGGAGAATACCGACCGATGGTGAAACTGATTCTGTTTTTTTTAATTTGTGGATCCTATGACGCTTATTCTACATATGGATATAAGTGCTGCATATGGAGTGTTGATCCGCCAATGTCATAGACTACAGCCGTATATTCTCGCATCATCCTTATTATTAAGAGAATTTATTATGACTGGGTGGTCTTCACGGGAGACTTTCGTCTCCCACCAATTTTTATTTATATGCTATGACTGGTATTTTAAGGGTGAGGGATCTAATTTACACCATACCGCGGGTATTTTAGAGCTCTGAAATCGATATTAATCACCATCAGGGATCGAACTCACGATGTTCGGCTTGCCAAGCAAACGCTTTAACCACTGAGCTATACCTGTTTTTGACTAGAATCCAACAGAATTTATATTCAGCTAACTTTGAATGTTTTTTAACTCATTATGAATATTTATTTCTTTACCTTGTTTTCACATGGATCACGTTACATGTCACGTGATCCATGTGAAAACGAGGCAAATAAATAAATATTTATAATGGATCTGTATGGAATGGAAAATTTAGAATCGACTCTATTCTTCTTTTTGTGAAACTGTAAATTTAAAGTAATTAAATACACACATACAATTATACATCAAATTTTATACGCATCAACTCATTCAGAAAAAAGTATCGGCAGACGTGGGATTCGAACCACGAGCCTTGCAACCTTTGCTCTACTCTTTTACACCGCACGGTCCACACGACTATTCCCCGCCTGAGTAGATACGCGAAAGTTGATGTATTTATACCATTGTTAACATCATATAACGATAGATGTCTCTGCAGTATATATTCAGAGTATGTATATTATTATTTTTATTATTCTATAAGTCAACATTTATTCACAAGCTTTTTATATTAATAATAACTAAAAATTTTATAAATAAAATTTGATGTATAATTGTATGTGTTGACATCAGCATGATGTAGTCCTTGCTTAGTGTGACCGAAGACCTCGATAGACAATCTTTCGTCTTGTATTTTGTCGCTCGCCACACCTTTATGTATGGCCACATTGGGACTAGTTACATAATTTTTCCACGGACAGCGCTGGTGACCGTAAGCGGAAACCGGCGCGGTTTGTCTCGGTAGTCTGTCCGGCCTTAAGCGTGACAAGGTGAGCGTTGCGGCATGTTTCCGCTTGGCCCAAAGCTTGTAATGTTTTTAAGTAAATAAAATCAGTGTGCTTCAAAAAAGAAAGTCTTTGTCTGCTGACCTGCTCCTCGTCCTGCCCCTCGCGACGTAATAAGGCGTCTCTTTTTGAGAGAGGAGGATGTTAGTGTATATTTAATTACTAATAATATTGAAATATAGTCAACAGTGTAGTTATATTTATTTTCAGGTAAAGGCGAGGCTGTTTGCTTGGACAGGTGCGTCGCAAAGTACCTGGACATCCACGACCGCATCGGGCGCAAGCTCTCGTCCATGTCTATGCAGGAGGACGACGCCGGGAAGAAGCTGTCTGCGGAGAACGCGCTCAAGGGATCATAGGCGCCACTCCCACACCACCTCACAATCTACATCCACAGCTCTGCATAACGTCAACCTTTACTTTGTATGCTTAACAAATACAGTGGAACCTCTCATAGCGAGCATAATTCGTTCCAGAATCTTTTGTTTCTTCTGATCTCAGTCCAACTTGATCGGCCAATGCTCCATTTGCCAGTTCTTGATGCCACACCAACACTTCTTATGTAACGACCATTTATTTTTATTTTTATGTAACATATACAGGAGAATATTGATAGATGGTGATTTTCTGAAGTCTCATCTGTGGAATTCTATGACGCTCACCATGGTGTATATGGTTAAACGCTGCATGTGGAATGTTGATCCGCCAACGTCATAGACTACAGCCCGAGATTCACGCATCATCCTTTATTATAACAGGAATTTACTGTGAATGGGTGGTCTTCACAGGACGACTTTCGTCTACCGCCAATTTTAATTAATAGGCTATGGCCGGCATTTTACGGGTGATGGATCAAATTCACACCAACCGGGGTATTTTAGAGCTCATAAATCGATTAAAAATCCTTTTTTTTTTTTAATCTCCATCAGGGATCGAACCCACGACCTTTGGCTTGCAAAGCAAACGATTTGACTATTGAAGAATCTTGCTCGTTATGTGAAACACTCATTAAGCGAAACTAATTTTCCCATATAAATCAATGTAAAACTCGATAATGCCATCCATGCGAATTTTTTTTTTAAGTTTATTCAAATAAAAGTACAAGCTTATAAACTGTTAAAGATCGCAACAACCTGGATAAAACATTTAAAAAAAAAACGAAACTAGCTTATTATTTATTAATTTATGACAAACAATTCATTCTTTTTTACTAGAAATCTGTCTAGAGGCATTTGTTTTAGCAGACTTTTTTAAAATTTGGCGAAAATGTGACATCTCCAAACTCTCAAACAAAAATATACAAATAGTGTCTGCACATAAGTTAAGAAAAATGTGTGTTCGCATGCAACGCTAACGTGCCAACTGTATGAGTGCTAAACACAGACTGACGCATTGACGCAGAAGTCCCGGCTCACAAGTGCGGCATTATGTGACTTCCCCTTTCTACGTTACTCGTTATGCGAAATGTCGCTCGTTAAGGGAGCAAATTTTTTCACATTTATTTTGCTCTTTATGCCAATTACTCGTTATGAGAGGTTCCACTGTATTATATTTTTAGATTTATTTTAAACTATTACAAAAAATGAGAATTTATTACACAACACAAAAGCAAAGAAAGGTTTTTTTTAAATTTACAATGATCAATAATATTGCTAATTCCTCACCAGATGTTAATTATTTTTATAGTATCAAACAATTAAAATTTGAAACATATTTCTAGACATTGCAACATTGCAAATGTTTAAACGTGTTATGTTACTTTTAGTTTTTATGCATTTAACCTTTAAACGCCCAGTGGTCCCGTACGGGACCGCAAATTTGCGTCGTTCAATGCCCTAGCAGGCCGATGTGTTTTGTTTCACAATAGATTCTTCCATGAACTTACTTTAATACTATAATTACAAATTAATGTAATCCGATTGTGAAATGAACCATAAGCACTCCTGTATGGGACCGTAGGGCATTGAACATAGCAAATCTGCGGTCCCGTAAGGAAGCCACTGGGCGGTTAAAGGTTGATGTTAAAAAATATTTTTTTAGATTAGTGGTAGCTTGTGACATGGGTGTATTTTTTTTTCATTTTTTATTGTTAACGAAACATGTGTAATAAAATAATAATTTCCTGTTGATTTGTTTTTTTATCATTACTTTCCTATTCTTGATTTATTTTGTCCAAATTTGATGTACAAATGTAATCTTTCATTATGAGTTAAATATATAATGGTGTCGGAAACAACAGGGTCAGATCCAGTCTGCCTAGAAGTGGGCGCCGTCGATGGCGTTACTCCCGGCCATCATCAGGTCTTCCTGGGTGCAGCTGCTCAGACACAGCGTGCACTCCAGAAGGTGTGACAGGGTCTGCCGCAGTCACATTCAGTCGGTCCGCTGTAAAACTGCTAGGCTTTCATTTAGGTCCTCGTCTTGCATACTCCGGTCCGAAGTCTGTTAACTCTTTCATTACGGCTCGGTGGAATACAATTTAAACTGTCAGTTATAAAACTAGTATTTGAAGCATAAATGTACTTATCGGACTTATTTTCATATATCACATTGGTTCTTGTATCCATTTGCTATCAGATGATGCATAAAAAATATTAGAAATAAGAAAGTAGCAAAACGATATATCACGGCTTCCAATGACAACGGTAAGGGAATCTTACACGCCATATATCGGATACCAATGACAACAGGTCAGCGGTCATAGCTCAATGGTCAAAGCGTTTGCTTTGCAAGCCAAAGGACGTGGGTTCGATCCCCGACGGAGATTTAAAAAAAAAAAGGATTTTTAATCGATTTAAGAGCTCTAAAATACCCCCGGCTGGTGTGAATTTGATCCATCACCCGTAAAATGTCAGTCATAGCCTATTAATTGAAATTTGTGGTAGACGAAAGTCGTCCCGTGAAGACCACCCATTCATAGTAAATTCCTGTAATAATAAAGGATGATGCGTGAATCTCGGGCTGTAGTCTATGACATCGGCGGATCAACACTCCACATGCAGCGTTTAGCCATACGCACCATGGTAAGCGGCATTGAATTCTACAGATGAGATTTCAGAATTACTATCACCATCTGTCGGTATTCTCCTGTATATATAAAATAATTTAATTTAATATGGTGAATCTCCATTTCTGGTAAAATAAAAATTGTATTTTCATTCTCACGATTCAATACCATATAAAAGAGTCTTTATTTTTAAAATATGGTTTTCATCCTCGGCGATGACGGAAGAAATAGAATAAAATGTGCTACAAATGCACCAATACTATTCCTTCGCTCAAATCGAAACTATACCACCATTCGATTTCCAGGTCACCAGGGACAGAAAATTAAAAGAAGGCAGGTATAAGTAAAACAAATAACCCTAGCAAATTATACTGCTGACAAACTAGGTAAGAATGTCATATTTCAACATAATTAATATACATATTTGTCTTGTCTGTAAAATTACTCACATTACATATTGGAAATAATTACGACTCGAATGTAATTCAAATTCTTAAATATCTTCTGTTCTAAAAAAACAATTATTAAATACCTACATTTTTAAATACCTACTGTCTAAAAATAACAACTGCCCTAAATACCTACTGTCCTCAATAATCTACACTCTGCAGCAGCGGTCGGGGACTGGGGTAAATTACCCCAAATGGGGTAAAAATATATTTTTGGGGTAATAAGGAAATTTTTCTAGTTTGCTATTTCATAAAACTTACTATTTTCATGTAACTTTTTTGTTATTTTCCGTATTAATTAATTAAAAAATAATGTTTACTTACATACACATTGATTGTATTCTTTTCAAAATGGGGGGAAGGGTAATATCGACTTACGCAAAAATATTTTGGGGTAATATCGGCTAACGCAAAAATATTTTGATGTAATATTGACTTACGCATAAATATTTTGGGGTAATAGTTAAAAAAGTTCCCCGACCGCTGCTCTACAGCCAAACCGTCAATATAGAGTAGGGGTCGTCAACCTTTTTATGCCTAGCGTCCACTTTTGTCTATTTTTCATGGTAAAATTTCCATACATACCAACCTCGCTATATTTCAATTCAGTATATGGTATTTTCAATGTTTTGAGCATTCACTTTGAGATCCATAATAAATTATAAATATTTATTTATTTATTTACCTTGTTTTCACATGGATCACGTAACAAAAGTTCTCTATTAGGAGACTGCACTTTCCAATAACTCGTAGTCTTTCTCAATCCTTCTCTAGTTAAGAGATAACTGAGCTGCGTTGTACTTATAAGTGGTGTAACACATTTTTGTAGGGGAGGGGTGGGGGTGTGTCTATCAGGAAAGGAGAGGGAGATAGGTAGTGTTGCAAGGATGAAGGAAGAGATAAATACATAAAAGTGGTTTAGGTATAAATTTATTTTTATTTTTATTTTATTTTTTATTTATTTATTTTTAATTATTATTAATATTATTCTTATATGTCGTATATATAATTTTTTATACTTATTTATTTATTTAACGGAAACAATTTTAAAATTGGTGAATTAATTAAGGTATTTAGTTGGTTATTAATTATATCTTCTTTCTTATTAATGGCTTTATAAATTTCTAAGTATTCTAAATTATTTAATTTAACGGTTTTATTTTCTACATGTAATATGTTTAATACTTTTTCTAAGTTGTACGAATGATTATTTTCTATAAGGTGGTTTGCGAATTCAGAAAAATTAGTGCTTTTAGGCACCTTAAATGTTCTTTAAAAATTCTAATATTAAAATTTCTTGACGTTCTACCAATATAAAAAGATTCACAATCTTGGCAATTTAATTTATATATTCCAGAATTATTGCGTTTATCATTAGTATCTTTATTATTTATAAGGTGGTATCCTAGTTTATTATCTGTATAAAACGCTGGCTTTATCTCATTTGGGAGTAATTTAATTATTTTAGGGGTAAAGTTATTAACGTGTAGAATTCGTCTCCACATTCAATCGTCTTTAATATTTTCTTTAGGATACAATATTTATATGTTTGTTTTGACGTTTTTTATATCGGTAGAACTGTCTATTAATTGGCTATGATAGCCGTTGTTTTGTGCGATATTTTTAATTGTATTTAATTCTATATCAATTTTGTTTGTGATAATGGTATAGAAATTAATCTATGTATCATTGCATGGAAAGCTGAGTGTTTATGAGATTTGGGATGATTAGAAGAATTGTGAATGATTACATCGTGTGAACGTCGGTTTTCTATATATATTAAATGTTATTTTATTATTTATCCTAGTAAGTGTTAGATCTAAGAAGTTGATAGACTTATTGTCTTCTATTTCCAACGTGAATTTAATATTTTGTATGAATATTATTAGTACTACTTAAAAAGTTTTTAATTGTCTTGTTAATAAAAAATAAAATAAAAAATGTCATCTACATATCTACACTTTTATGTATTTATCTCTTCCTTCATCCTTGCAACACTACCTATCTCCCTCTCCTTTCCTGATAGACACACCCCACCCCTCCCCTACAAAAAATGTGTTACACCACTTATAAGTACAACGCAGCTCAGTTATCTCTTAACTAGAGAAGGATTGAGAAAGACTACGAGTTATTGGAAAGTGCAGTCTCCTAATAGAGAACTTTTGTTACGTGATCCATGTGAAAACAAGGTAAATAAATAAATAAATATTTATAATCAGTATATGGTGTGGAAAAAAATCTAGAAGGAATGTAATGTGCTTAAAATCGCCCACTGCCCACCACGGAAGCCCGTATCGCCCGTGATATATAGTCTGTTTAGCTCCCTTTAGTACTTTCTGGTACATGTTTAAAGCATCATTATCGGCGTAAAAATCATGATTGCTATAAATTGATTTTTATGGAAGCTTTAAAAATAGTTTTAGAATTTGATTAGAAGTCCTCGTTGTAACACTTTAACGACGGGAGCAAATCAATGGTAAACATATCCTAAAGTCTGGGCCGATTTGCGAAAAAATACGCTAAAAAAATAGATTTCGTAAATTGACAATAACTTAAAAACCTATGTACAGATTTTG